>JAJKFI010000003.1:34357490-34427439 GCA_029204185.1 Lerista edwardsae
TATTATTATTATTATTATTATTATTATTATTATTATTATTATTATTACTTTTGTCATCTGTGAGATTCTTTCTTTGGTCCCATAATACCAACAAGTATTACAGAAAACATACAGGCAACAGATCTGTATATCCATATAAAATAACAGAGATTTCAGTTTTAACAAGGAATAACATATTCTAAATTTTGTACAGTGTAAAATTAACTTGGGTGTATCCAATGCTTCCAAAATTTAAGTTGCACTGGGATTACATATATTTATTGTATGTTTCCATTACCCATGAAAATGTCTTCAAAGCGGATATTTTGGATCATGCTAATTCAAATCCAAAGCTATTGTCGTTTCAAAGCCATATATGCTAAGCAAATTTAAATTGAATCATGCAGTTAAGCTATGGGACTTGAACATCTTTTCTTATGCGGAATGAAAAAAAATATTGCAGTAAAATCACTGTAACTATCTGGCTTTAATCCAAAAAAGGAAGGACAAGTAAACAGCTGACACTAGTTTTGCTTCTGTGGGGCATTACAGCCCGTTAGGATCCGGAACGCCCGTTCTGGTCCGTTCCCCCTGAATGACATCACTGCGCATTGCTATATCTATATTTTATCAAAAGGTATGACCAATAAACCAGTAAGCCTTTTATTTTTTTATTTACTTAGTAAATTAAATTTGAGTTTGTTGTGGAGTTGGGGGGGCGTACAAAATCTTCTTTGCGCCAGTTAGCAAATGCCTTAGCTATGCTACTGGGTGTTTCCCCACTAATCTGCTGCCTAAAGTGACCATCCCTCGCCCCACCTTGTAACTAGGATTGTGTCAATGGGGGCTGATTTACATAGTCGCAAGACAGCCCCTCTTAGGGCGTACTGCAGGTCTCCTGGCTGGGAGGCCAGAGTGGTCTCCTATGCACTGGCGGATTCATGAAGACCCCCAGAACAGGTAAGCCCATGCAGGGGTTGGGGGGAGGCAGGGAGGGGTGAATGGGGCAGGGGATGGGCAGAATATGGTGCTGATGGGGTGGGAAGAAAACAGGACAGGCCCTGGAGGGGGAAGGATTAGTGGCACACAATGTTTGGCAACTCCCGCTTTACACTATGGTCTCTCCACTGGGATGCTGGCACCTCTTCAATCCTTATTAGATTCTTATAGTAAACAAGGCTCATGTATTATAGTAGTTAGACAAAACAAAAATGCAGAAAGTCATTTGGCATTCAGTCTTCAAAATCAATTAAGATAAGATAGCACTTGCTTTACATTTTTTCCCCTCTTTGGAGTTTAGTGAAAATTAATGATTTTAACACTGACCAGGGCTTGATCTTTTGAAATATCTTTGGGTTTCTTAGGAATATCATTTAGATATCTGTGATATTAATTAAAATGGCAGAATAGTGGGGACAGATGTAACATGCAAGTAAGTCATGGCGGCGGCCCAAAAATGCAAATATGATATTTACACAGCCAGTGCTTCTACTTTTAAGTCTGTTTCTTTTCGTCAAGTGAACCTTCTGTGATTGGGATATTTAGAACACCTAGCCTGGCAGTTTGTCAATATTCGCAGAGCATCTCCAATTCCAGTAAAGATCTTTGTGTGTGATATTTAATGATCTTGAATATCTATTGATTTTTGACACATTTATGGTTGCAATCAACTTAAAATTTATCTCGCTCCTAGAGATGAAGTAATTTAGTGATGGGAGTCTTGTAGACTGAATGATTGGGAAATAAATAGTTCAGGGGTATCAATGACATTTTGCATCTCAAAATGCTGCTATTGTGAGAACAGAAATGGAGGAAGAATGGCAAAGATTGCTATCACCAACTGCTGTGATTTCATTTGATTTTTTCCCCCTAGTTATTGTTCACATTTACAGCATTTGGATCTCACTAAAATTTCTTTTCAATCGTATTTCCCCTTAACTCAAATATGCCGAACAGGGAAAAGAATGTCTTAAATGTATAATCAGTTGAATTACTCTTCCCTACTCACCAAGCCTAGGTAGGTGTTCCCTGGAGAACCCAATCATTGGTGGTAAAAACTGGTGAGACGTGCTGGGATAAACTATTTTGCACTTAGATACTTTTGATGCCTTTGCCAATGCTGCTCAACCTGGTACTATGTGCTAGTGGAAGGTGGAGGAAGGTCAAAGGATGACTTCTACCTGCTGAGATGCATTTCTGTAGACTGAATTCCAACCTCATGATTAGCAGTTGTCCATCTTGGGGCAAAATATATGGGGAGCGGATAGGCTGACGCAAAATCTCAGAAGTTGGAAGAAGCAGAAGTTTGCCTAGCAGTTGAAAATTGCCTTTCTTGTGTTCTTCTATATATTTTCCTTCGTGACTGTGCTTTCTGAAAGACAAAAAAAAATGAAAATACGGAAGGTCAAGTGAAGGCGAGACTGCAGAAAAATGAGGATGGGAGTGAACAAATGCCGGGAGACTAAAACCAGTGGGATATAGACATCAGAACAATTTTTTTTTGGTTAGTATTTCAGAGACAGTGCATGTTTCCCTACAAGGGTTGCTTTACACAAAGGCCTCCAAACTCTGGCCTGTGGGCCAGATCTGGTGTCTCTCAGTCCTTCGCTGTATGAGCAGCACTTTGTGTTCCACTAGGGAAGCCACAAAAGACCTCTACCATAGTTCCCAGGGATCTTTGCGGGCAGCTGTTTCCAGGGTCTGCTGCCCCAACAAGCCACACGCCTGGTGTTCTGTGCATGGGCGGCTGGCAGCAAAGACCTCTGGGAACTGTGGTCAGGGTCTTTTGTGGCTTCCCCGGTGGAACCTTTAGCACAGGGGAAAATTTTCTCCATAGCAGCTGTCTACTACTGCTTATATATAATATATTTAGTCAGTGACAGGCATTTCTGGGGGGATGAGAACACTACGTTTTTCAGGGTTAGAAAGTAATAGTTGTGCCGGATCAGGCCCCCAGACTGATTCCTATGACATAAAGAGGTCTTTCCATAAATAAGAGGCTTTTCAAGATTTAAACACAATTTTAATATGCAAGCTCCTAGACCTGTAGTTTGACCTGCAGAAATGGCAATTGGCAAATATCCCATGCTTAGGAAAACTGGGGAAGTTCTTTTTGGGACAAGGGAAAACAGGCAATCTTGTCCATTAGTGCTTTGTACTGTACCAAAAGTCTTTGACAACGTTTGGACTAGTATGCTGGGCCTGGTGGCCAGGTGAGTGGGGCTGGACTGATTTGATAATGACAGTATTATTCAGGTAGAACAAGAGCTTTGACTGGAATGGACTGAAAAGCTCCTCTGCTTCATGGCCAGATCCTGTTTTTCCTAAATTCAATATACCATGCATATTTAAATACTGCTTTGCACTTCTGTAGCTCCTTTCATGTGGAGGGAAAAAAATCACAGTTCTTTTCAAATATTAATTTCACCCTCGCAAAGCACCTGTTTGCGTCAGTTGATTCCCCCACACTTAATAAGGGATGTGCCTGAGGTGATAGACCCAGTCAGGGGCAAAACACCAGGCGGTCCCTCTGTCTCCACATTTCTTGTTCTGCTGTAGATTTGTGTTTCCCTTCAGCGCGCTTCTTTAAATTCTGTGAAAGCCAATCTAGTCATTCATTTCCAACTGTGTAGGTCACTGCCAGGATTTGGCCCACCACCTTGCGCTAATCCTTGGAGCAATTTAACCATTATGGTTCCCTTGCTTCCACAAGGGAAACTACCAGTAGGATAAGATGCCTTCGTTGGTGTCTATAGCATTTAAATTCCTTTGCCACAGGTCTATGTCCAATAATCTACCATCAACACAATCCTATGCAGTCCTCAGAAGTAAGTGTCACTGCACTCAATGGGACTGTCAGGTGCCTGGTCAGTCACCCGCCTTGCTGGGGGTCAAGGGGGCCAGATGAGGCAGCTGGAGCACCCCCAGGGCAGCCTCCGCGGGGCCAGGCGGTGTGGCAGTGGTGCACCAGATGGGTGCAGCCTGGCCTCTGGCCAGGGAGCTCGGTCCCAAAGCGAACCGGGGCATGGGGGCTCCAGCCCATGGAGGGGCAAGCTGTGGGAGACACAAGCCTGGGGGAGCAGACATGGGGACACAGAGCACCCACGCCAGACCTTCTGGCCTCACACACCGGCAGCCATGGTGAGGCAGGGCAGAGGGCAGGCAGGCAGGTCCAACGAGCTCCAAACTGGTTCCAGCTGGGCAAGGATAGCCAAGGAAAGCCAAGGAGAAAGCCCAGGATTGGGCTGGCTAGCCATCCATCTCCTGGGGGAGGGCCCAGTCCGAAGGGAGGAGGGCGGGTCTTACTCCACAAAAGAGCTCTTGGCCGGTGATGAGAGGCAAAAGGGGTTTGGCAGCTGGATGATGCGGAAGCTCAGTCTACCCTAAGGATTCCCATAGCAGAGTAGGACAAGGGTGGAGCAACCCCTTACCTCCAGGTCTGACCTACTGAGGCCTTTTATTTTGTGAGCTGAGTGGAGCGCCTGGAGCTCTGAAGGAGAGACCAACAGGCGAGGAGTTCAACCGGGCGGTGTGGGCAGCACCAGGGGCAGAGACCGGACATGGCCATTGGGCTATATCCTAGCCCCCATCCCCGGTCTGGGCAGCCCCAATTTGGGCTGCTTTTGGCCACATGGACCTACACCTGCAAATCTGCAGGTGCAGGTTCGAGCAGCTCCATAGGGCTGACTGGGGCTTACCTCGGGGCAATGGGAAAACATCCCCTTGCCCCACTCTGAGCTGCTGCTGCCTCCTAATGTGTGCTGGCCTGGCTATTCCAGTGCAGGTTAGGATTGGTCTGTTAATCCTCCAAACCAGTTCCAGGGCTACCCAAGAGCAGGTGTGTATGTGAGAAGAGACCCTTTGCTCAGGTGTTGCAGGAAAGCAGTGCTTGCAAAGGGACGTTTCCTGCTCAGTGCCTATGAACAGAATTCATGTGAGCACCACAGGTCACCTTGAATGGTAAACCCAGCATGTACAAACCCTACCTCACTATCTGGATCCCCAAGAGGAAAAACCTTACTTTGGTAGCCAGGTTGGCTCCTGTATATTTTTAAATGCAATGTAACGAAGAAAATGTGCTGTTATTATAGTACAAATCTGGATTCTGTGATGATGATACATTTAATGTTGCAGCAGAGGCAAAACTTGATGATGAGATCAGAGCAGACCAGGCAATGGCACCAGGCTAGGAGGACAGAATCAGAGTTTCAAGGGGTGAGTGGCTGATGACAAAAGGAGAGGCCAACAGGAATAGCAGCATAAAGCAACTAGCTCACAGTCTCAAGTACCACTACGTATAAAACAGGATAGATTTTTTCCCCTATGTTTCCATGCAAACTTGAGCCATATTCAGACTTTCAGTAGTCCAACGTTCAATGGTCTGCAGTGGCATTCTGTAGTGGTGGTGAAATGCTAAGTATGGGAAGCGGCCCTTCCCATTTGCGGCTCAGATAGCTGGCTTGGAGGCTTTGTTCTCTGAGCCACAAATGGCTCTGAATCAGTGATGTCATGCAGGGGGTACGCAGGGGTACGCGAGTACCGGTTTCTAGGATTACAGCTGGCCCCGCCCATTCGCCCGCCCACTCGTCGACTCCGCCCTCTGCAACGTTGAATTTCCTGCATGTTTGAGTTGCCTGCATGTTCTCAGAACCAGGCAGGCAGCAAGTGGAGCCTTTCCTTTCCTTGCCACTGAAAAATGAGTTGCTCTGGGGTTTTAACATGATGCCAGGCCTCCTTAACATGTTCTGGGGGTGCTGTGGAATACTGTTGCAACTGTTGGGTCAGTTTAAAATCATCTGAGGCCTCAAAAAGGGCTTTTTTCATGTCACTTCCTGCCACGACATCACTTCTGGCTTATGACATCACTTCCGGTGGGCGGGTCCCGACACATGCCAATCAAAAGTGAGTACCTGTTCTTAAATCATTTAGATGACACCACTGCTCTGAATGTAAGGGAGAGGGGCCGCTTTACACAGGAGCTCAGGCTCCTGCAAAACGTAGCGTCTTGTCCTCCCATAGGAATGCCACTGACAGTCTGCAGTTGTTCCATATATCTGCTTTTCAAGTAGCCTAAAAGTGACCCACCCACGAACAAGACAGTGAGTCCAAGCATCTTTCCGATTTATACAAACGAACTTTTCATTCCACCTTTCCATGACATTCAAGGCTACTGAATGTCTTCGGTTTTTTTGGCTTCGCTGTTTCATCTAACACAAAAAGTAATAAAATTGCTAATGTAAAAATATACAGTTTCATTCCCTGCCATGTATAATACTGTGCTGCAAGACTGTGTTCTGTTTTAACACACCCCAAGGTGCAGGACAGGGCTTGAACAATGGCAAGGTTGTTCCCAGGAGGGGAGGGGAGGATTTCATTTTCAATATAGACACTCACTTTTATGAGATGGGCTCATCAATAGTCATCTAATTTCTTTTAGACTACTGATTAATCCTCCAAGAGATCAAAACGATTGGCAACTTGGAATAGTTTCTCTCCCTGTGGAACAGAACAGCCTGATAAAGGCAGGGGAGGGAGAAGAAAAGAGATGACTTAAGTGTCCTGGGGGATCAGAATGCTAAGATTAGCAAAGATACGTAGGAGGAATAGAAATTCACATATGCCTCTTCAAGAAGAAATGAATGGCATTTTCACTGTACCTTATCTTAGCCTTTCGGCAATGAAACTCTGAAGGATCTGTGCAAATGCCTACAAATCTGCAATATTTTCATTCTTCACATTGAAGTATATTCTTCAATACACTTATTGTCAGGTGAAACCAATCAATAGCCCGTGATGCTACCTCAGTGTACTGTTGTACTGTTTGTATATCTAGATAATAAGATTTGAGAAAGGATAGCCTGTGGCCAGATGCCCCCTTGGGATTGGTGGCATCTACAATTGTTAATGATAATCAGATTGTTGCTATGAAAGTCTTTTTCTCCCCTCCCCCCCCCAAAAAAAAAACCTGTATGTTTGTAACTTTGCTACACACTCTGCTGATGTAAACATCTGAGCCTGCAGGTTGTTTTCAGACATTAGCTTTAGTGAATCAGTTCCAACAGTGTTAGCCACTTATTCACCAAATGTGTTCTTACATTGGCCTGGCAACAGCAAAACACAGTGTAAGTGGGCACGGTATGTATGTCTACAAAGTGTTGCCACAAACTAGAATGAAATGGAGAGTTTAAAGATCAAGACATGGGCCAGGAGAACCCTGGCACATAACTGTGAGCACAGTCCTAAAGCTCTCTTTAGATACCAGGGGTGTAGCTAAAGAAATGCAGGGCCGGGCAACACGCTTTAGGGTGGCAACAAGCTAAACTTGACATTAGTGGTCAAAATTGTGAAAACATTGGTATGTAAGAATAATATCATCATGTTGTATAAAATCTGATGTGGAATTTCATGCAGAATGCAAAGAAACAAATCAGAATGTAATATCTTAATTCTATCAAAGGTTATGGCCAAACCCCCAAGAAATTGCAAAATATAACTGTGATGTCATTTCCTGTTGTGACATCACTTCCAACGCATCATTTTGCCCTCTACACTGGGCTACTCATTCATTAGCTATGCCAGAGGTGCTCTTTAGGTAAAGCTCTCACAAGTACTGGGCCTTGTGCCAGCCCAGTACTGTCGCCAATGTGCCAAATGGTACAGCTCGGAGTAGCCCTGTTGGACTGCTGCAGTGTGACAGGGGGCAAGGGGAATAAATTCCCCTTACTCAAAGTTGTGCTGCAACACATGCAGCCCCAACCCCTTGCTGGATATGGGGCAGTCTGGGTTACAGGGTGGGAAGCCCAGAACCTACCTCACAGCCATGGTGGCCCCAGCCCTTTGGCACCAGCCAGCCCTAGTTGGGTCAGCGGATAGGCTCTCTCCAGACAGGATGCACCAGCAAAGCCCACCTGGAGCCAGACGAACCCCCAGGGTGCCTGAGAAGGACTGGAAGACAGGGGGCTACGGGAGAGCTAGGTGCAGGTGCATGTCTGTAAGTCCTTGCCTAGAAAGTAACAGGTCCTGATGAATGTAAATGTACTTCCAGATTAAATCACCTCTGCAAAAGAACTGATGGAACTCTGATGGTCTTTTAATACTGCAGTGATTTGCCCCAAGACCTCATGCCCGCCCCTCGCCAACCTACCTTGAGGGGCGCGACCCCAGCCCCTAAGAATAATGTAAGGGGCCTTTTAACCATTCTGCCACGGATGGAGGTGAGGAGGATGGTGGTGAGGAATGGGGCATCTCAGTGGAGGTGCCCCAATTGTGAAATCCATGAGGATCCCCCATGTGAAATCCACGAGAGAGAGGTTACAGCTGCCACCGCAGATACTGAAAACTGCAGATAGTAGTGGCCCCTAAAAGAAGTGGTTCAGAAATCCCACGGCCATCACACAAATGATTTATTTGGTCTCTGATTGCAGCCCCCTGTCACTGTCTCCTATGTCTGATTGTTTCTGTACTGTCTGCAAATGCTAACAGGAAACAGGAAGCGCTAACAGGAAGTGGATTGGAGGGCTCTAATCCACATGATGCGAAACTCTAGGAACTCCATAAGCGCTCCCTGCTTCCACTGTGTGTGTGTGTGTGTGTGTGTGTGTGTGTGTGTGTGTGTGTGTTTGGGTGGG
Organism: Lerista edwardsae; assembly: GCA_029204185.1. Taxonomy (NCBI): domain Eukaryota; kingdom Metazoa; phylum Chordata; class Lepidosauria; order Squamata; family Scincidae; genus Lerista; species Lerista edwardsae. The sequence goes on from JAJKFI010000003.1 coordinate 34,366,097, forward strand.
GGGAGAGAGAATAATTCAAAACTGATCTTACTTCCTTAACAGAGTAAATTGATTCCTTATTCTACTCCAAAGGGGAAAAAAAAGTTCTGTTATAATAAGAGTCTAGAAAAAAAGTTACTCATGAAAGAAATCAGAAAGGAAAGAGAATAGACCCCAGCTAGTTAAGCAACACTCTACAGCAGAGGAACCATGCAGATATAAATAACATCAAAATACTTTTGAGTATGTACATGTTTACCTGAAGAATTCCCCAATGTTGTATCCTACTGACCTGCCCTGAAATCCTAAATCTGTCATTGTATATGATGAAAAGATCCACTCGGAAAATAATTACAAATGTCGGTGTTGCTCTCAAATTGGTCTCATGTAGGCCAGGCATCTCTCATTTCTTTTTCTTTTGCAGTGAAAAGTCAAGGCCACATTCAGTGTTACACATTTTGTTTAGGGAAGTGCTAGCATAAATCACAACAAAAACTGGAGCACGGGAACAAGTGATTATGGTGATGATCCATGTATAACAACGCTGTCCCCCAAAATGTCTCTGTAGATTCTTACCAGAATTGTAAAAGAATCACTGCGGGACTAGAAAATATAGAACAAACCACTTTTTTTTTAGAAAAGTAGTTGCATTTGAACATTCAGGCATTTGAAGCACTGGCTGGATGGGAAGGGACTTGCAAAATTTTGGAATGTATTTCCATTCACATCAAATTGTGATTAAGGGTGAATCCTAACTTGGAGTTAGGCTGACAAAAGTCACTTGTGCCAGGCCAGGAATGTTGCAAATGCACCATAAAGCACAACTCTTGAAGTCAGGGTCATGGACACGGTCATGTATCAGCCTCCCTGACTGAGAGTGGTTGAAAGGCACTTTATGGCACATTTGCAAGATGCCTGGGCCAGGACAAGTGACTTGTGCTGGCCTGACTCTAGGTTAGGATGGGGCCCTAAGAATCATTGTACTTAATGTGGAGAACAGTGGTGTATCTGAGGGGGACATGGGGGTCAAATACCCCGGGCGAAAATGCCTGCCCTGCCCACCCCACCACCACTGATTTGGAGTGGGTTGCAACACCAGCTCACCCCTTCTCCAAGAAGGGGTGAGCTGGCATTGCAACCTGACACTGGCAGGCAGCACTGGCTCACCCCTCCTTGGAGGGATGAGCAGGCATTGCACACCCACCCCGGGTCACTCTCATTCAGAGCCTAAGGGGATGGGAGGGTTCACCGCTGCCAAACATGGCACAGGCCTTGGATATGCAAAGGCTAGGGTGGTGTGCCTATCACCACTTCAGGTGTTACCAATGTGAAAGGAGAGGAAGGAGTTCCCTAATGATGTTAGGCTAAATAAAGGAGGGATTGAAGACTAGTGAGGTGGGACCAAGGAAACTAAGTTTGTCTTTCAGGAGGAGGGATTCAGAATCCCCGCAACCTCTGTCCAAATTCAGACCTGAAGAACTTCAGTGAGACCTCAAATTGTGGTGAACCTCTCATGTGGGGAGGGAAGGAGGGGGGGGAGAAAGAGAAAGAATTGGCACAGTGGTTGAAAACCACTGCCTTAGTGTACAATCCTATACAGAATTAGAACCTAAGAGCCCTGCTGGATCAGGCCAAAGACCCATCTAGTCCAGCTTCCTGTATCTCACAGTGGCCTCAGGGAGCACAAAGACAACATATACTTGTTTCTTGTGGCCCCTGCATCTGGTATTTACCCAGCAGATAAGGTTTACTTACAAATATGCAAGTCAAGCAGAAGAGAAGGCAAATAGGAGGTACTGTTACAAGGATATAGAGATGCTACCTCAGATCTCCAGAAAGAGGTCCTGCATCCTCTCTCTCTCTCTCTCTCTCTCTCTCTCTCTCTCTCTCTCTCTCTCCCCCAACTTTTGTGTGCGTGAGAGGTTTATATCTGTCAGTAGACCATCTCTTAACAATTAGCTGCCATCAGGTGCCCATTTGTAGCTGTTAGCCTAAAAAAAAATGTCTTCTCTTTTGTGAGCTAGGAGCTGTGCTTTAAATGTTCAGAGCACAATCCTAAACTGGAGTTAGGCTGGCATAAACTAAGCCAGCAAAGTTTGGCCAGCACAAGGGCCACTGTAAAGCATTTTTGGACCACTCTCAAAGTCAGGGAGGATGGCACCCGTGTGTGTGCTGGCCTATCTGACTCTGAGAATGGTCCAAACATACTTTACGGTGGCCCTTATGCTGGCAAAACTTTGCTGCCTTAGTTTATGCAGGCCTAACTCAGTTTAGGATTGTTATGTGCCCACAGTAGGATTTCCAGTAACTCAGAGCTGTATTGTTAATGCTGGCCATACCTGAAAAGTATGAATACTAGTGTTCACACACTGTAGGCAAACATTTTCTGAGGTCCCAGGAACTTTCCAGCTCTCTTCCTTTGGTTTCCAGGCCCCCTTTTTGTCCCAAGAACTAGGTACAATGGTCCACATTGGCCCTGTGTGCAGATGTAATGTTACTGTGCAAGTTTTCCACTTTTTGCCGACAATTGTTCCAGAAGCTGAGATGTGTGATAATAGTGCAGGGTTTGAAAGGAAAATACTATTCAGTTTTGATCTGTTTCCCTTCTGCCTTTGTGAACTTTCTTGTACCTTTCACAAAGGCAGTCTAAGCGTGCAATCCTCACCAACGTTTCAGCACCAGTCAAGCTCTGAGGTAAGGGAACAAACATTCCCTCAGTACCAATAACCTTGAGGAGACCTCTGTGACTGCTACTCCACAGCAGAATTCCGGAAAAATGCCCCATTGGCACAGCTAAGTCATATGAACATACGAACATAAAAAGAGCCCCACTGGACCAGGCAAAAGGCTCATCTAGTCCACCTTCTTGTATTTCACAGTAGCTCACCAGAAGCCTCAGGGTGCATCTGTGCTGGAAAGTTGGTTAGGATTGCACCCTAAAGTGCTCAAGCTTGCCAAAAGTAACTGTCTGCCTGTATTAGCTTGGTTGCTTCCATTGTCATCTTGAAACCACACCAGATACATTCCTGTATTGCTTTAGGAGCTGCAGGTTGTGATTAACTCTATGCCCATTCCTATGCACATAATCTGTCTTCTGCAATCTGCTCCAGAAGCATGCTGCTTGGGGAGTCTTAAAAGAACATAATCTGAGCAGGAGATGTTTCTGGGACAGAGTGAAACTGACAGGTGTCACAATGAACTACACATATAGCCGAATTCTTATATCATAATTGCCAATGCTAATTAATATCCTGCATATCTGGATTTTGACCTGAAGGCATGGGGCAACGTTTCCAACATTCAACAACAAACAAAAACAAAAGAAATAATTACCAAAGGAACTAGGGTGCCAGAAGGGGGCTGCTAGGTCAAGGCACATAGGACACCACTGTGGGATATGAATATTGATCCATGATTTTGAACACTGAAACTAAAACAGAAGGCCTGTAATGTGTGAAAGCACAGGATGATCGGTGAGGAATCCAATTGTTTTCTCAGGCCGAGGCCTAGCTAGCCAGATAAGTTGCAGGAGAAAGTTACACAGGAACGTTACCAGGGAGAGGGGAGGGGGGACATTCCAGAGACAAAAGGTTAGCTTTAGTTTCTGAGAGTCAGATAAGAGTAACATCTTGCAGCACACAGTCATAAGAACATAAGAAGAGCCCTGCTGGATCAGGCCAAAGGCCGATCTAGTCCAGCTTCCTGTATCTTACAGCAGCCCACCAAGTGCCCCAGGGAGGCATGAGACAACAAGAAGCTTGCATCCTGTTGCCACTCCCTTGCCCCCGGTACTCTGAAGTAGCCCACCACCTTTGTAAGGAGGTTGCACAATCCATCATTGCCTATAGCCCACGATGGACCTTTCCTCCAGAAATCCGTCCAATCCCCTCTTAAAGGCATCCAGACCAGATGCCATCACCACCTCCTGTGGCAAAGAGTTCCACAGATTAACTACCCGCTGGGTAAAAAAGTAAAAAGTCAGCAAGCAAGCTGTGACCTTGAAGCTCAGTGAATTGAGTCTGCGTAAATAGCTCTCATAAATATTAGGCCGTACCCCTAACTAATTAATTCTAGATTTGCATGAACATGCATTGGGTGTAGAAGTATGTAGAAAAGGGGGGGCACATGTCAAGGAGCTAAGGAGGGGAAAGTCTAAGGTATTCTGTTCGGGTAGTGTTGATTGGTTAAGCTGAGACCAATAGGTGCAAAAGAATAGACCACGCCTGAGGGGTATAAAATGTGACACCCAATTGTACAAGCTTGTGGCTTGATTTCCTTTGTTTTTCCCTTGCCACCCATATTTGCAAATATGTGAATAAACTTTTCTCTTGAACCAAAAATTTGGGGTCAGAATTTATGCCTGACACCACTCAGATGATGGTGTAGGTGCATAGCCAGCCAGAGAACTTGTATAGCTAGGCTAATCCTTGGGCCTTCAGTACAAGCGGCAGAAGTGGATCTGAGTGATGGGGGAGCAGAGTATAGAGATATTCCACAGGACCTGCAGTAGCATCTTTCTCCCATTCTCCCTCCCTCCTTCCCTTCCCCCCTCTCTCTCACACACACATACATGAAGGTAATCAGGGCAGTTTAGGGACGGGATTGGGGAGGAGCTCAGCGGCAGCAGCATGTGTCAGATATACGTAGTGTACATGTATATATATTATATAGCAGTGGTTCTCAAACTTTTTAGCACCAGGACCCACTTTTTACAATGACACTCTCTCTGGGACCCACCGGACGTGATGTCATGGCCAGAAGCGCTGTCCTTGTGACACCACACCAGAGCCTGCCGCTTTCCTGCGAATGCAGCGATAAATTGGGTTATTTCTCAGCCATTTTCCAAAAGCAAAGTGAACCAGAAAGAAAAAAAAAAAGCCTATTTACAACCTCGACACAAGCAAACAACCACACTGCCCTCCCCCTTTCCAGCATCCCATCTTCCCGTATTTTCAATATAGCTGCTCTAGGTGCTTCACGACCCACCTGAAACCTGGCTCATGACCCACTGGGGGGTCCCAACCCACAGTTTGGGAACCACTGGTATATCGTATAATATATATACTATACATGTATGCACCACATATAGTGCACCACTTCTGGAAGAACCTCAGAACTGGATTTTAACAGACCACTAGAGAGAGGGAGATCTTGAGTTGAGGAAAGGCCATCAAGCACATCTGTGCATTTATCTTCACCATTCTGGCATGCTTTATGGAGGAATTAAATATATCAAAGAATAGTGCTTGATATTGGATTCATTGGCCATTCCATTCTAAAGGTCTGGGAGTAAGTAATTTGTTGGGGATACATTCCCCAATTACTCTAGCTTGGCTGCAGACTTTCAAGTATTGGCTCCGTTTATTTTTAGTTGATCATTCTGACTCTCTTCTTTCTGATTTACTAAAAGATTCATTTTGTTCTCCTTGGTTAAACATTATTGAAGCCAAATTATCATCAATAGGTCTCACCTTTGAGGCCTTGGTAGATACAAAATTTCCCGAAGCTTTCTCTATTATTAAAACCAAATTGTTTCAGTTTGAATTCGACCAATTCCATACTCTCCTTAATCCTACTTGTTCTCCGAGTTTTTTTGGTTTATCCCCTGTGTTAGCTAAACCATTTAATTATTTTATTTTATTAACTAAACCAAGTATGCGAAGAGCTTTTATGTTGGCCCGATTAAACATATTCTGCCCTCCACTATGGTCGTTTTGCCAACGTTCCATCTGCTGATAGATTATGTCTTTTCTGTCATACTTCTGTTGACTCTCTAGACCACATTTTGTTTAGTTGTCCAGTTCACACCCTCTGACGCCAACTATATTTGGAATCGTGGATATTGTCTCTATCTTTTCTTTTTCCCAATCTTCTACCTATTTTCCTCAGCGATTATTACCCCCCGATTACCAATGCTGTAGCCAATTTTCTTAGTGAGATAATGAACCTAACTCTAACCCTTTAACTTAATAGTTGCGGCTGTTTATGTTAACATTTCTTGTATGCCAATAAAGGTTCTTGACTTGAAGTAATTGTTCCTATGTGGATTTTTCTGTCATGGTGGAGGCAGACGTTAACTCTGGCCAAGGGGCCATGCTCATAAGAGAACCTATCTGGTCAAGCTGACCCTCAGTACCAGTGACAATTGTAGCACCCAATGTGCCACCAAGAGGCAGGCAGTGCGTACCATAGGGTCCCAGTGGGACTTTGTCCCAGGGCCCCCAACAACCTGATGCTAGCAATGTACTCTATATTTCCCTATCTCTGGCCACCAAAAGCCATTTTGGGTAGCAGTGGCATATTGATGCCATCTGTCCGATGCCATCTCAATAGCAGGTGCATGCTGTTGTTGTTTTGGCTTTTCTGAACCAGCTTGTTTTAATTGTGGAACGTTCTCATTGCTAATGGGTACAATTTGCCTGCCTGCAATTATCGTGGCAGAATCAAGCCCTTTGCACGCAGACACCCAGGCTGTTTTTTAGAACCTCAACACATTAATGGTCACCTTTCTGCTTTATCACATGAAAATGGTCTATTCTGAGCTAATTATTCTGTGAGAACAGAATGTTTGTGGAGAAACTGGAACCCAACTGAGACCCTCCTAGATAAATTGAGACAGAATAAATAGATGGATTTAAGTGCTTGCTAAGTAATTAGGAAGAAAATAACTCCAACAATGCTATTGACCTCCAACAACTGATAGATATAGACAACGCGCTTCAGTGTTATTGTAGAAGACAAGCTTTAAACCAAGTTCATTAGTCTATAATAAGCAAGTGCTGTTTCTGAATGGATCAATTAGAAGGAATTGACTGACAAGGCAGATCTCAAATGCTTATGAATGAACCCACTTCTCATCATAGCCAAATAGAATTCCATCCATTAAAAGACTAACGACCCAATCCTAAACTCCGGTTTTGGTAGCACGTTCTGTGATTGGCTGCCATCAGCCCGTTAATGATGGTGCAAAAGGTGCACTACCGTCAGGTGTTCTGGAGCTGCTGGTGCAAATGCCTGGTAGGTTGGTGCTCCCGTCAATGGTCCCCCCCAGGCCACACTGGAGCAGGTAAGCTGGTGGCACAGGTGGGCTGTGGGTAGTTTAGGGGAGGATCAGGGTAATTCAGGGGAGGGCAAGGGGAGGATTCCAGTGGCAGCGGTAAAGTCAGAGCCTATCCCCTTTACCTAGACCAGATCTGCCCCCTTCCTTGTCTCGGACTTGCCAAAATTCCTGGCATGGGTCCAGAGGGACTCACAGCCACCAGATAATACACCACAAGCTACATAAAGAAGTGTTTTACTTTCCTCTTGCTGGCTGTCTTGTCCTTAGCCCCGCCCCTGCTTGTCTTGCTCCCTCCCCCCCATCATAGAATCCATCATAAAATTCACCGTAAGCTCCATTGGAATGGTTGCATAAGTTGCATAAGCATTTATGTACCTGGCTGTAGACTATCCTGTATATGTAAAAAAACATTTTTGTTTGTTATATAAAAATCTTTTCTTTTTCAAGTTAGGTTCACTTTGTTTTACAATGCACCAATGGGGTCGTTTTTATATGATGATAACACAGCAATAAAAATAACTCACTGCGAAACGCAACCACTTCCAAACTAATTGAAACAGTCAAAAGGAACGCAATGATAAATAAATGCTAAATGACAGTTCCATTATAGGGTTGTGATATATAAGGAAGGACAAATCAGGGCTAGATTTGAAAAGGCGATAAAAGTGCTTTCTCTGAGCATTACAATGTTCTCGTTATCCCCACTCTCTCCTTTTGCCTGCGACAAGTGGGTGCGTCATGATTATGTGTGGGTTGTGCTCACTGTTGCAGTTTATTTAGGTAAATGATAGGGCAATAATCCACAGTATTCGAGAACAATGCTTATTGCCACATATCTGTTCATATACGAAAAGGAGAAGGATTTTTTTGAAGATTGCAACAAACTAGTACAGTACGGAATATTCTTAATAGCATGACCTAACTACCAACCTTTTTTATGTAATCTATAAGTACCCCAATATATCCCTTTGTTTCTTCTTTTTGTTGTATTTATCCTTTTAATGCCAATAAAGGTTTTCGAATCGATCGTACGGAATATTCCTCAGAGTTCCGAATAAATAACCAAAGCAAATACACTGTTAAAACATTGGACATCTCCAAATAAAGCTTTCTTGCATACAAGGCACAGCTAAACAGGGGCTGGGGGCAGCAGCGTCATGCAGCCGGAACGCTGGGCGGGAGGAACGGGTGAGTGACAGCCCGCTCATCCGTTCCTCCCGCCCAGCGTTCCGGCTGCATGACGCCGCTGGCTGGGGGTGTATATGGGCCTTCTATGCAGGGCCATATTAACCCATGGCTGGGCCCTTAGGCTTTCAGGTATTTTGGGCCTCCTGTCACATTGAATGAAAGCCCCTGATGGACGGGCAGGTGAGCAAGGTTCTCCTTCCCTGCTTCGCAAATAAGTCCTCTGCAGATCACTCAATGCATCATTTTTCCCCATCTATTGCCTTGTTACAACACACACACATGCTCATTTTTGCAGCCAACCTCCAACTTTGGGCAATCCAGCTGCAGGCAGGCTTCTCCTCATAAAAATAACTTGGTTTGCCTGGAAGCTCCCCACCCACCCCCACTCTAAAATAGCAGAAACACAAGCAGAAATCTGAGCAGCAAGGAACCAGAGGCAGATCTAAGGGAGGGCAAAGCTATATAATAAGTGTTGCATGTAAATCCCTCCTCTCCCTTGCTGCTGTAGCCAGTAAGCAACGCCAAGATGTTGCTTTTCCCTGTGAGGATTGGCTAAAACAGTGCAGGAGAGGAGTGATTTCCACTGCAAGGTAAGGCTTCTTGCAAAACTTAGAGATTTGCCCTCCCTTAGATCTGCCTCTGCAAGGAACAGGAAAGCCAGGTACTTCTAAGTTGGGAACAACTAAGGGGAAAACCAAACTCACAAATGGACCCAGTTTTGCATGGAAGCTCCCAAGCCTTTGCGAGGTCGGGCTTGCTGTGGTCTCTTGCTGGTGGGGGATTGGTGAGCCAGATGGGGAGTCCTCAGGGGCCAGATTTGGAGGCCTATGCATTAGGCTGATGCCCAGACATGCCGCCTTGATGGGCCCTAGTCCTTGCAGGACCCCTAGGCTTCAGCCTACTCAGCCTAATGATAGGTAGAAAGATATAAGATAGGTAGAAATAAATAAATAAATTTTATTAATTTAATTAATTTTATTGGCCATACATGGAATTTCACCATACATGGAATTTTACTCCGGCCCAAAAGCTCTCACATATACCTTAAACTAATAAGTAATAATACAGCAAATATACCATCACATTAACAAGACCCCACTAACTCTAAATTTATCCAAATCAGAACATCAACATAAATTCAATACCATATATAATCAATACCACACAATCAGCTATTCAGTAGCCCGATAGCACGGGGAAAAAACTGTTCTTGTGCCTGGTTGTTCTAATATACAATGCCCTATAATGATGTCCAGAGGGAAGAAGTTCAAAAAGGTTATGGGCAGGGTGAGAGTGAACTGCAACACTCCTCTCTGCTCTTTTCCTCATCCGAGCAATATATGAATCATCCATTGAGGGCAAGCTGACTCCTATCATTCTTTATGCAGTTTTGACTGTCCTTTGGAGTCTTTTCTTATCCTGTTTAGTCGCTGAACCAAACCAGACCATTATAGAGTTAGAAAGAATACAGCCCTGCTTCTATGGCAGAGTGGCGGTTTCCCACTGTCTCCGCTAGGTGTGCATGATCACGCTTACCTTAGTGGTGTGGGAAATGCTGCAAAACTGGCCCTCCTGCCCTCTTTCCTGTATGGCTCCAAATGGAGCTATTTCCTGTACCAGGGCTGCACATGCACAGAGGAGGGCATCATTGCTTCATCCAGCCCTTATTACAATCCCCCCACTTATGCTAGTGCTTGCAACCAGTGTAACAACTAGTGCACAGACCAATTTCTCTCCCCTATCCAGATTCCTTTTAATTAACTCTAGCCTATAAATACTGGAGTAACAACATAACAGAGATGGAAATTCATCGTTAAGCAATTATAATATCATTAAAGAGGTCCAGTTAATCAGATTGCTTTGCTTCATTTAACAGAGTTACTATCATTCTACAAGGGCAAATGTATTTGTAATCATGCTGGTAAAACTGTTGGATCATATCTTGCCTCCTGTGTATTTGCATCAGATGCCGCCTACCGAGCTTTGCGGCTGTGGCTTCAGCTCGCAACTATCCTGGGAGCCTTGCTTTGTGAATTGGGCCAAACATATTTACAAATGTGAAAGATCAATGTGCAGCTCCTCTCAAAGGGAATGCCAGCTGGTTAGAGGTTTAGCTACCTGTTTGCCAAAGAAGCGTTTGTTGACCTGGACACCAAGCTACACATTCTGTGCAAATCAGTGACTTGCAGTGATGTCTAGGCACAGGGATGTTGGTTGAAAATAGCTGGGGTATAGGCAAGGGGTATACTCCTCAGTGGATTGTGAAATCACTTCACTTTCCTCTACTGAGGTTGTTAGTGTCTCCAGCCGGTAAAATTCTCATAACTGGACCTGCAGCTGTTCAAGAGGCTCACCTTACTCATCTCAACAGATGGATTCAAGCACATGTTGTGTTGGTCAAGGAAGTCCCAGAGCAGGCCTGGAACTGATCTTAGGCTTTCACCTAAAGCAGGTTAAGATAGAGCAAAAATAAGTGTGTGTGTGTGTGTGTGTGTGTGTGTGTGTGTGTGTGTGTGCACGCATGCGCACGCACATGCACGCACGCACACACAGACACACACAGACACACACACACACACACAGACATACTAAGCATCAGTAGTATCCCTTGAGGTGCCTTACCTTGCTGCATAAACTGCTCCTCTCCCTTGCTGTCATAGCCAGGTAAGCATTGCAGAGACATTGCTTTCATTACAAGGACTGGCTGTGATAGTGAGGAAGAGAATTGGTTTACATGGCAAGGTGCCTTGCAAAAGGCAGTGCCCAGCCCCCCTCTAGGGATGCTACTGCTAAGCGTATTGGATATAAATTCTTCAAATAAATGAATAAAATATCAATTTGACTGCATGGGAGACCAGGAAAGATAGAGGCGAGTTTTACTTTTGTGGTTCGATGGCAGGTCCGAGCCAAGGGTCAAGGTTATTAGTCCATTTCTGCAGGGTGGCGAATGCACATTGCAGGGAGGAATCACGAGGCTGGAGTGCTGAAACCAAGCCATCCTCTTGTTCCAAAGCAGTGTATAGAAAAGCAGAAATGGACTGTGAAGCAAGCCCCAGGGCTCGACGGTATCTATAGCTGACTCAAGGTGCAATTCTAACCTGGAGTTAGGTTGGCACAATTAGGCCAGCAAAGTTTGGCCGGCACAAAGGACACTGTAAAGTGCATTTGGACCACTCTTGGAGTCAGGGGAATCTGTGCTGGCCTCTCTGACTCCAAGAGTGGTCCAAACATACTTTACAGTGTCCCTTATGCCAGTCAAAATTTGTGGGCCTAACTGTGCCGGCCTAACTCCAGGTTAGGATTGCACCCTCAAGGAGACCTGGTGTCATTGCGCTGGGCTCCACAGTAGTGCATTACAGCTCTCCATATTAAATACATGTCAAATCTCACAGATCCATAACATAATTAAATGCTTGGAGTTATTTTCTCAACTCTCCTCCTGACGTACGAGTATTAAAAGTCCCCAATCATCTCTGTAACAGTCACAATACGCTAAACATTGGCTTTTCTTCTTGTGGAGTAGCTATTCTGGAGTCAGCCAGAGGAGTCTGCAATCCCCGCATGGGGCCTCGTGTAGTGCTTGAGGTGCACAATGGGGAATCCACTTCATGTGCGTTGATCATTCCTTTGCACATCCCTGAGACCCTCCACTCCACTTCAGATAATCGTTTACTTTTCTAACTATGTCTCCAGGGGAAAAAAAGATACTGAAAATTTTCAAAGGCCAAAAACAACACTTAGCTTGCACACTATAGAAATAAAAATAATTTTTAAAAAACCACAGATCCTTATGCGTTAGCAAAGCATAACACTATGCGCAATATCCAGCCTTCTCCCCATCACTTTTCCTGTAATCATGCATGGTTTATTTCATTTCTGCAGCGGGTCCCTTAATCCAGATTTTTACTGCTCTCATTAGCAATTTCAACCGAAATTACTTCTCTTTCAGGCCTTCATTATTCCCAGGCACCTTCCCGTTCCTGTAAATATTTGTGGCTTTGCTTTCCTAACACAGATGTTGCTGCATTTAATTTTCACATGCCCTAGTGATCAATGAAGGTGGAGGCAAAGCAAGCTTACAAATAGACCCAAAATGAATGCTGACAGTGTGCGGGAAGGTTTCCGGAGCTTGCGCTGGCTGGTAATCGCTTTGTTATGAGTTTGCATGATTTCAACTTTCTTCCTTGGAACATGGCTTTGCCATTGGGCGCCAGAAGAAAAAAAAGGAGACATTGAAATGGATGGAGAAAAGTGAAAGCTAGAGCTTCATAAACTGGTTCTCTTACTAAGGTACAGGTTTCCCCACGACCGAATGGTCTAGTCGTGACCGACTGTAGGGGGCAGTGCTCGTCTCCGTTTCTAAACTGAAGAGCCAGTTTTTTGTCCTAGGACAGTGATGGCGAACCTACGACACGTTACAACATTTGGGGTGACACACCACAAACACTTGACAAAAACTGAGTTTATTTCACTCATTTTGCATTTTTGTAATTATTTGAAGTTTCTTTATATAACACATAGCACCACACATGATTGAATTGTATTTTTGGTTTATACAAAGAATCGTTTCCCTTCGTTTGGGAGGGGTTGACACACCACCAGAGTCAAGTTAAGCATTTTCCGAAGTTTTGACACACCAAGCCCAAAAGGTTCGCCATCACTGTCCTAGGACAAGCTTCAAAATCATGTGGCCAGCATGACTATATCCAAAGCGCACAGAACACGGTTCCCTTCTTACCCTGGTGCTATTTACAGAGCCTGCTGCTGCTGCTGCTGCTGCTGCTGCTTGGAAAACAGAGCCAGGTGGTGGAGAGGAGGTGGCAGCAGATGATATGTCTCTCTTTGTATTGCCACCTATAACTATAACTATAGCAGCAGTATTTAAGGATGATGCCCATTCACTGCCTGGTTTCCAGGTCCTCTGAAGAGAGGAGTATAGCTAGCACATGTTTCTATCTAAAGCAATCGTTTCCAACCTTTTAGCATCAGAACCCATCTAAAAAAATAACTTTAGTAGTTGTTCAACTCTCTGTGGCTATGATGGTGATTGAGCAGCAGTGCTCCCCTCCCACACCCAGTAGCAGGTAGTTTAATCCTTGATGCGTGTAGCCTAATCTGCAACCCACCAAAAATTGGGGTGTGACCAGTGGTGTCAGCCTACCGGTTCGCTGGGCGGAGTTTTCGCGGTTGCTGGGCGGGTTTCCATGGTAATCGGCAGTGTGCTCGCTGCGTCCTGTTGCGTTATGGCGAAAGCACGCCCGCTGCAGCGGGCGGGCTTTCGCCATTACGCAATGGAATGCAGCGAGCATGCTGCCAATCACCGTGGAAACCCGCCCAGCGACCGCGAAAACTCCTCCCAGCGAACCGGTAGGCTGACACCACTGGGTGTGTCCCACTGTGGCCCACGGACCCACAGTTTGGGAACTTGTGTCAGCCTAACTTCAGGTTAGGATTGCACCAGTAATGGCATCTAAATGATTTAGCAACAGGTACTCACTTTTGATTGGCACTTGTGTCAGGGCCTGCCCACCGGAAGTGAGGTCATAGCCGGAACCCAGGAACCATCCCCGGGAACTGCCATGCCTCCTCGGTAGGCCACGCGGCGGCCCGGGAGAAGGCCCAGGAGTCCCGGGCCTTCCCTGGGGCCGCCGCGCAGGCTGCCGATTCCCCCCCAGGAACTGCCACGCCTCCTTGGGAGGGAGCCCCAGGCAGCCTACCTGCTAACGCTGCTGCTGCTGTCGATCTCCCTCGCTCCGCTGCCTGCCTGCCTGGCTCTGAGAATGTGCAGGCAATTCAAACGTGCAGGCAATTCAAAAGTTGCAGGGGGTGGAGCAGACGGAGTCGACGAGTGGATGGGCGAATGGGCGGGGCCAGCCCTAATCCTAGGAACGGGTACTCGCGTACCCCCACGTACCCGCTACATGACATGTCTGGAGTGCACCCTGAGTCATGTAGGCCTTTTGCAATCACTATCTTATCGTATGAGAACTACTTTGGAGGTGAGAGGAATTCTGTGCAATGTGATTAAACACTGCTGACATCTGTATCCAGTAGCATAGTTAAGGGGCAAAGTGTTCTGCAGTACTGAAGGTGTAGCAACATGCTATGTAAGCAGCCCCTTCCACTTGATGGTCAGAGCCACTCTGGGGAGCAATGGCAATGGAGAGGCTCTAGCTGAAACAAACGCATCTCCTGTGCATTGCTGTTACTACCCAGAATGGCTCTGACCAGTGAATGGGAGGCGCAGTGAAATGGCATGGCACTTGCAGAACTTACAATTTTGCTCTCCTCTACGCTAGTAAGCTACACTACTGCTTCTAACTATATCAGCAAGTGGCCAAAAGGGCTGGTTTTCATTGTTCTTTCACAAAGAAGTGTAGAGGTATGGCCAGAATCCGTCCTAGGCATCTTTTCCAAAAACCATTGTCATTCTTTATGAAAACGGCAAAGCTGATTTTTGTAAATCTGTTTACAATGTTAACTCTGCTGAGGCATCACATGGCTAAATAAGAAGGGGAATGTTCTTTGTGAGATTTTCTACCCATTATCGCCACACAAGCTCCCATCAGAGGAAGCGCTTTTCTAGCCATCCTCAAATGTTCCTCCATGAACCCACTGGTGGCATTCACAGAAATCCTTGGACTACAAAATGAAATCTACTAAGCATCATATACTGAGAGCCTGGGAAGCTTGAAAGAAGTATTGATTCAGGAAGGATTAGTTCTTTGATGAAGTTGTCAGGGGAAACCAGGAGCTGGGGGAGAAAAAAAACCCCACCTACTTTTCATTTATTCTTGGTGGCAGACACAGCCATTGAGAAAATGCCAGCAAAGGCTTTTCCAGGTCTCGCAGCTGTTCCATTAAATCTAGTATCATTCACCCTGGAGGCTTTACTGATCATCTCACCCAGGCTGTGATTCATCTAGCTACCCCAAGGTGCAAAACTGCACAATTTTCAGCCATTGATGTCGAGTGAGCAGTATGCAGAGGTGGCTGGTAGATGAAGATATCTTTTCCCCAAAGAATGAGCAGTGGAGGGTGGCAGCAACAACTTCTCCACTAATTAAGAGGATTAATAATAAGAATACAGTACTTGTATACCACTTTTCAGCAAAATATTCTCCCAAGTAGTTCACATAGCAAAAGGAATGTCCGAAAAGGGCTCACAGTCTTTAAAAAAAATGCAAGAGAAACACCAGCAAACAAATGCTTTAAAAAGATTTTATTTAGGGACCTTGACCTTATGGCTGCATTGAGCCTGTATTAGTGCAGGAATGTTGATTAGGATTGGGCTGCTATTCCTTTTAAGCAAATAAGAAGAGACCAGCTGGATCAGGCCAAAGGCCCATCTAGTCCAGCTTCCTGTATCTCATAGTGGCCCACCAGATGCCTCAGGGAGCACACGAGACAACAAGATACCTGCATACTGTTGCCAGTCCCCTGCATCTGGCATTCTGAGGTAGCTTACTTCTAATGTAAGGTGGTTGCACAAGCCATCATGGCATATAGCCATGGCCTATAGCCTCCAGAAATCTGTCCAATCCCCTTTTAAAGGATCCTAGGCAAGATGCCATCATCACACTTGTGTTTGTAGTGCCTGCATATAGCATGTGAACCCATACATTGAGAAAAACAGTATTTTTTTAAAGAAAGAAAAAAACCCTTGCAGTTCTGAGTTCCATTGAACTCATTGTTCTTATTTAGAATGGAAACGATTAAATTAACCAAACACAAATATGATGCAAATATGTAGTTGCATCAAACACACATCCAGTGCTTGGCCCTTGTGGTCATTTTTCCATTGCACTGTGTTGGATTTTTTTTTAAATTACATTTAGGGCACAATTCTAACCTGGAGTTAGGCTGGCACAGTTAGGCCAGCAAAGTTTGGCTGGCACAAGGGATACCGTACGGTGCACGTCTGTGTGCTGGTCTCTCTGACTCCAAGAGTGGTCCAAACATACTTTACGGTGTCCCTTGTACCGGCCAAACTTTGCTGGCCTGACTCCAGGCTAGGATTGCACCCTTAATGCTTCTAAAGTTGTAAAGTAACTTTAAGTACAATCCCCAACTCTATGCAGCTGGAGAATTGAGGCTGAGAGGGAATGGTCTGCCCAATCCTACCTAACTCCCCATGTGGTAGGGCATAGGTTACCCTGCATCCTGTGGGGGATTTGTGGCTGCTTGAGGTCTCCTTGGGGTAAGGGGACATTTGTTTCCTTGCCCTTGGGTATACCCCAACAGCTGCAATGGGTCAACTCATACCCGCGCCAGTGATATCTCAAAAGCGCAAGCCCATGTTGATTTGTGCAGGCAGACCAGGTCTGAGAAGCAGATTACCTATAGCGTGGGCTGAAACTGCTGATCGCAACCCCTCCCAATCCTCCCCCTTGCCTTGTTGCCACTCCACTCTGCCTTCTTCCACCCACTTCCCCCCCACCCCAAAGAAACCCAATGTTCAGAAAGTTAAATAATATATACTAGGGCTATCATGAAGTTTGTTATGTCGGCAAAATGACTGGCTGCTTTTTATTAATTCCAAAATGAGGTCTAAAGGTGAAAATTGTATCTTCTTCCTCTTCTGTTTCATAATTCACACACACACACACACACACACACACACACACACACACACACACACACAAAGAGAGAGGGAGAGGGAGAGGGAGCTCTTCCATTGGTTTTTGAAGCATTTGGCATGTTAGGCTAGGATTGTTCTTTCTATAATGTTGTTGTCTTCCAAATGTGTTAAACATTGTTGACATCTCAGAGGGGGGGAAATATTACAAATCAATCATTAGGTTAATACTAATTACATAATTATGGCATCTAAATGTACTTGCATGCAAAACTCATCTACATTACACTTCCTCTTACCAACAACTGTTGCTAATTATGGCATCATCTGAAGTTCGCTATCAACTACTAGCCTACATGTGTTGCATTTAATATGCTAATGAATTCAGTACCTAGTACAGCACATCATCATCATTTCCAAAGAGCAGATGATACAAGCAACAACGATTGCAATACAACAAACAAAAGCCTTTCAATCCGTGTCTCCTTGTTCCCCCTTCTCTCCAGGCTGTTTAAAAATATTCAGTCAATGACATTATGTCATCATGCTGTGGGCTTCTCTATTGAGTTGCAGCTTCTGAAATAATGCTGATGCAGGCGAACTCTCAGAGCACAATCCTAAGTGCATGCTAGGCCAGCACAAGAGCCTCTGGCCAAGGGTGTTGCGAATGTGCCATACAGCATGTTCACAGCACCCTCGTCAAGTTCTTTCCTTGCTCTCTGTCATGTTTAGATGAACACCCCTATGCTATTTTTGATGGCAATTGCATGTTGATTTTCACCTCTTGCTTTCCTCTCACTGGAAGAAACATGCCAATACCCAGAGCCGACCTTAAGCCAATGTGGCCTATGTTATCACATTGGGCCCCACCCTTTGGGGTGGGAGGCCGCAATGACGTCACTAGCGACAAGCAACGGGAGCTCACTACAAGCTTGAACTCCCAACCTTCCGGTCAGAAAGCTCAGCAGCAGCAATTTAACCCGTAGTGCCACCACGTCCCTTTGATGGGACGTGGCATCATCTAACTCTATTATGTACATGTCGTTGCATGGGGCCAGGAACAATCTGAACCTGAAAGTAAAGATACAGAGTCTGCTGCTTTCAATGTACTTTCACTTCCTCGAGAGAGGCCTTGACAATCGATTATAGCTCTGCGTTTCATGTAATATATAATAGACAATGGGAGTTATTTTCCAAACTACTATAACATACCTTAATAAATGACTGGACAGTGGGCATTTTATTGACTGAAGCCCCTTTGTCCTCTAACTTGCACATAATAAGCATCTGACCAGCACTTGGGTGAGTTAATAGTGATGTTTTTCCGTGCCTGGATTTCAGAAATCTTTACTTCTTCCAACCCTATCATTATGTCAGCATGTACCTGTGCAGAAGAAAACCTATGATTCCATGTTAAGTCATGTATAAAAGGTGGATACAATGGAGCAATAACAAAGTGTTCCCCCCCCTAAACTTGGCTACTATAAATATTATACAGCACTTTTAAAAGGATCATTTTGAGCCCAATCCTGTGCGTTTCTACTCAGAAATTAGTTCCATTATAGTCAATGGGGCTTACTCCCAGGTAATGTAAATAGGAGTGTGGACTTCCAATCATACTTGAAGGCTAATGCAAGTATTTTATTTGATGCAATTGTGCCTTGAATATGCAGGGGGTCCGTTCCCAGAAACCCAGTAGAGGCCGAAACCCACAGAGAATGAAAACCATGGGCAGGGGCAAACCTAACAGAGGGTCCAGGGGGTCACATGGTCCTGGGCGGTGCCACTGCCCACCCTCCAGAGCCTCTGCCGCTGGCTGCCCTCTGGGACCCTCCCACGTGGCATCTGGAGGCCTGCCAGAGGCTTACTGCAGCCTTCAGAAGGCCTTTAAGTGTTACTTCTGGTTTTCACCTGCAGTAAGCCTTTGACGGGCCTGTGGAGCATGTGGACATTGCGTGATGTCTCAGGTGAGTTGAGGGGCAGTAGCAACAGCTGCGGCAGGCAGGGGCAGTTGGAGGGTGGCAGTCTGTGGTCCTTGCCCCAGGACCACAGACCTCCAAACATGACCAGAGCCTCCACTTTGCAGATACAGAGGTGGGACCTGTACTAATATCACGCTGTTATATTCTAATGCAGCCATTTTCAACCACTGTGCCATGGCACACTGGTTTGCTGAGTGGTCCACAGGCGTGCTACGGAAATTTGGGAGAAGGTAACATTAGTAGGGCCAATGGGGATGTGAACCCCACCCATTGACAGCATGGCGTGCCTTGCTGGATCAATCATCCAAAAAACTGATGGTGTGCCTTGACAATTTTAGTACCATCTCAGTGTGCCATGAGATGAAAAGGGTTGAACATTGTTGTACTGATGTCATGATATCCTTCATACATATTTCAGAAACAATGCAAATGAGTAATTCTGAGGTTGGGGGCCACAATTTCCTTTCAACTCCTTCTTAGCAGTGAGGTGGACTAGACTTTTTCTTGTAGTACTTCCCAGTCCTTCTAAATCCTAGATTTGTCAGAATATTGGCCTTGCCTGCCACTACATCACTGTTGAACAGTTTAATGCTATTTATCAAATTGCTAGGCAAAGAAAATATTATAACCAGTTCCTCTTCCTTGGCTTCTTATTCTCCACCTGTCCTATCCAGGACGTCAGCTACTATAATAACGCAAAGTCATTTGGATTGAGCTGTCTATCACAAAGCCAATTTATGACTTATCAGAAAGGATTGCAGCAGGAGCATAACATTTATTTTTCCTGGAAAAGGATAACTCCCATGAACATGTGAGCAGGAGGAAGCCATAACTTCCTGCTAACTGGGTACCGCTGCGAACTGGGCAAGCGGCACTTTTTCAAGTGGTGTTCCTCTTATATTGTCCCTATTCACCCCTGTGCAGTGTCTTTTCTAGTGGCCGTTGCTGGTGGTGGTCTGCATTTTTTAGATTGTGAGCTCTTTGGGGACAGGGAGCCATTTAACTTTGTTGTTGTTGTTGTTTGCCTGTAAACAGCTTTGTGAACTTTGTGTTGAAAAGCGGTATATAAATACCATTTGATTGATTGATTGATTGATTGATTGATTGATTGATTGATTGATAACTTATCTTAAAATTATTTCCTGGACTACAGTGGTTTTGCAGACCACTGAACAGAATTCACACACCAGTTCATCCCACTTCCCATCCATATTGTCCACAAATGTCCCCTCCACCACCTTACCTGCACTGACAGTGTGTCTGGTGCAGAACAATTTGCTAGTCTTCCATAAATCCCCATGAAGATTGTGTTGTGGTTCCCAAACTGTGAACTGTGGAAACCAACCACCAGAGTTGTGGAACCCTCACCAAAAGAACACCGCCCTATACAATGTATAGATTGTAGCCCTTATGCAGATACCAAGGGCCATCTGTATGTGCTAAACTATCCCTTTTGCAGTCATTGTGGTGGACTTTGCTTAGGATTTCACACAGTATTGCAATTTGGATTCCCCAATAATTGCAAGAGTACACAAACAACCATTCTAGAAAAGTTAGCAGTTTATTAGCGTACAAAAAAGCTGATTATACTACAAGCAAAAGCATCACTCCTACAAAGTCTTGATTTTCACTTTCTGTATGAAAGTTACATATTTTAGTAGCTAACAGTGTATCGCCTTCATTTCCTCTCCATTGCTTCCTTTGTTGTCGTTTTTTGGTCTGTGCTTGCATGTACCGACAGCTGTCAGTTGCCTCATTGACACTTCCTTGTTTTTGTTTTTGCTTCGTCTCCCACAAGCTCTCGCGCAAATGGTAAACTTTGGCTGATGCATAATATGTTGCAAGGTTTGTTATGATTTATGCACTTTTAATGTTCTGACAATTTAATAAGTATATGCCACTTCTCTCTTACGATGCCACCAAACAATAACTACACTTGAAGGTTTGAATTTTCAGCATGTTATTAAAAGGAAAGGTATGCCTTCCAGCAGTTTGTAATAATTTTGCCATCAAAAGGCTGAAATCATAAGGGACAAAATTGAGCTGACACCATATCAGCTCATGTGATATGAGCTGTAAACCTATTAACGTTACTTGTAAGGGAGACATAATTTAAGATTACGCATTATATCCTATCCGGATTTGTTCTTCCGCAATAAATGGTGATGTTCTGAAAATGGAACAAGTGGTTCTGAAGAAAAGACTGAGATTGGAATTGGTCTGGAGTGGGAGTGGATCTGCTACAGTTGTTGTTCAGGGATTGTGAAGAAACACACGTTCAATTGATTAATTCTAACCATCAAGTCTTCTTTTTCCATCTTTTAGAACTTCTAACGAAATGTCTGTGAAGGTGTATCACTGTGAGGGCACAATCCAAAGTGCCCGTTGGGCCAACACAAGCCACTTGGGCTGGCCCCGCACTGTTGCAAAAGTGCCGTAAAGCACTTTGGTGCCAGCGTGAGGCGCACTGGAGGACACCACAGGTAGGCTGCTCCTGCGCCCACCGAGTTCGCCAGACGCAGGGTCTAATCTGGGTGGGGCAAAGGCGGGCGGGGGTGGAACAGGGTGGGACAAGAGCATTTTGGGAGGTGGGTCGGCCCAAGGAAGGGAATGGGACCTGTCCCCAGGCTGTGTGGCCCCCAATTCCCTATGCGGGGAACTCAGATTTGCACCTGTTATACAGCAAGTGCAGATCCGAGTAGCCAATGGGGTTGGCTGATGCCTACCCCGAGCAAGGGGATGAATGTGCCATTGCCCCATGGAGGCTCCAGGCTGTGCCCAACCTTCATTGAATACAGCACAGGCCTGTCAACCCGTGCTGTTCCAGCGCAGCTTAGGATTGTGCCCTGATTCTACAGTAGTATCAGTAGCGTACAATTGGAAACACTGGGCAAGCGAGTCAGAACTCTTAATACATTTGACACTCAGCATCAGTTGTGAATAAGTGAATCTGCAATAAGTGAATCCACAGGTCTAGGCACTCGCCAGACCTCTGGATCCCACTAGAAGTGCCTTCTGGTCATGTCCAAAGGTGTTGGAAAGGCACGTCTAGTTTTCTTAAAAACCGGAAATGCATTTCTGAAACCTCCAAAGGCTTGGAAAAGACTGTGTGCGGCCTCCTGGGCCTCAGAAAGCCTACCAGACATGACCAGAAGGACTTCCTGGGGCATCCAGGAGCTCAAGTGAGGCCCAGCACTGCAGGTTTGCGGTGAGTTAAATCTGCAGATTTTGTGCCTGCAGATAAACAGGGCGGACCTATACTCAGGCATGGAAAAGAGCAATATAACTGTAGAGCAAGTTAGCAACATGACCAAAAAATTGCATGGTACAAAACAAATGTATTACAACATTTAGGAAGTGTGTGTGTGTGTGTGTGTGTGTGTGTGTGTGTGTGTGTGTGTAGGGGGTGGGGATGGGGTCCAATCTGGCACCTTGCCCTGGACACAATCTCATTTCTCAGTGGCCCTGATCGGGGCTTTCAATGCCAGCATCCAGTGCCCGAACTATATAACACCATCCTATATAACACCAGATTATCCTATATAACACCAGATTGCAATCTTAAAAATGTAGCATTATAGAAAATTAAACTTCTTAGTTGGTTGGGAAGGGATAAGGTTAAGATCACCTCACCTCATGAGAAGAGAGGACTCTTTAGAAAAGACCCTCATGCTGGGAAAGATTGAAGGCAAAAGGAGAAGGGGGCGGCAGAGGATGAGATGGTTAGATAGTGTCACCGAAGCGATGAACATGAAATTGGGCGAACTCCGGAAGCTAGTGGAGGACAGGGAGGCCTGGCATGCCGTTGTCCAGGGGGTCGCGAAGAGTCGGACACGACTTAGCGACTGAACAACAACAACAACAAGGTCTTCACTGTAGCCCCTTTTTCAGGTATATGGAGAATGGATGTAAATGTGGAGGTGGCATCATGCAGTAATGTAGCTAGGCTAGGGCCTGGTGGTCCATTGTCCCTGTGGCAGAGTGGTGGTTTTCTTCAATCTCCACTGGGGGTGACAGCCTATTTTTCAGCACACTGCAAAATGGGCCCTCCCACCTAACCTGGTTTGTGTATGGCTCCAAATGGAGCTGTTTTGGGGGCCAAGGCCATGCATGAGTGGAGGAAGGGTGTGTCTGTGAAGGTGAGGGGGGTGGCACAATGTTGTAGGGCAGTAGTTGCCAAACTGTGGGTCAGGACCCACCAGTGGGTCGCAAGCCAACTTCAAGTGGGTCGTGAAGCACCTACGGTAAAGCAGCCATATTGAAAATATGGGAAGATGGGATGCTGGAAAGCGGGAGGTCTGTCTGGTTGTTTTGCTTGTGTCAAGGTTATACGTGGGCTTTTTATTTTCTGATTCACTTTGCTATTGGAAAATGGCTGAGAAATAACCCAACTGATTGTTGCATTCTCAGGAAAGCAGCGGGCTCTGGCATCAGATTCATAGCACTTTAGGACATGACATCACTTCTGGCGGGTCCCAGTCAGACTGTCTTTCTAAAAAGTGGGCCCCAGTACTAAAAGGTTTGAGAACCATTGATGTAGGGGGCAGCCTCAGGTTTTTCCTCCAGAGACACTACTGGCAACATGATGGATGTCTCAACACCCAGCCTTGCAACAACAATTAGATTGCTGCAATACCGACACCCTCTACACATGGGGACTCTGTTGAGGCATTGTATTTAGAATACCAAGGTGGAGTGGAAGCTGCTTTCCCCATACATGTATGTGCACACAGTATCTAGAAGAAAAGACATGTGTCAATCACAATCGCATGGAGGCTGGTTTTACAGCAAAAGTCGAGAGGAGTTTCAGTACAAAGCAAAATATGTGTTTCATATTTCAGTACAAAGCAAAATTTCAGTACAAAGCAAAATATGTGATTCCACCGTGCAAGGGAGTTGATTATCTTCTTGGGTAAAAAGGTTATTCAGTCCGGTTTTTTTATGATGTGGCCCGATGCAGTTTAGAAACTCTGGTTTGGGAATCATTTCTGCTTTCTGCCTTCTGAAAAAAAAAATGTTCAGTGCTCTCATGTGTGGGATGTGAGATTTAAAAGTTGCTGTCATTGCCATTTATTAGAAAACATCCGTTTGCTGAACTCCTTTCCTCCCTCCAGGCAAGCATCTATGGACCTTGTTGACTAGAAGCCTGCACATATAATTTTGTGTGGCTTTGATGTTTGCATTGATGTTGAATGCTCCTCATTCTGTGTGGACAAGGTATATTATTCAGTCTAAGAGTCCTTAGCTTTGACTAAATCTTGCTTCATTATTTAAGACTTCCTTTGGTCTCATATATATTTTACATAGAGTTCTGTAACCCAAGTTATTTCTATCAGCTATACAGAAGTGAGGACCCTGCAGCATAACATCTTATATAGATTAATAACACTTGGACTGATCTTCATAGCTTACAGAAAAAATATACCAAAAAGCACTCTTTCTTTCTGTGGTTAATGTGGAGGTTCATCTTTGAAAGGATTATAGTATTGGTATAGCATCCTCTCAAAAAATGGGGTTCCTAAGAATTCAATCCTTGGTCTGAAATGGGCCATCTCACAAATCTCCAGAGAAAGTGGTCTTCTCTCCTCCTTATTCTAACTTACAAAATATGGCCCAATCCTATCCTACTTTCCAGTGCTGATGCAGCCATACCAAAGGGGCACGCACTGCATCCTGCCCGGGGTGGGGGGGCAGTAATGGAGACCTTCTCAAGGTAAAGGAATGTTTGTTACATCAAGGCTGCACTGCAGCTGCATTGGTGCTTGATAGTTGCATAGAATTTGATCCTTCAGTATTTAATAGACTTTACTTATTGGTGGTTCCAAACTGGAACTGGTAGTACCAAGGGTTGTATAACAAGCTGTAACTGAGCAGGAGTTTGGCTGCCATCTCTGGTTTATGCACCAGTTGTATTTTAAGACACAAATCTGTTCAGGTGCTAAAAAGATGCTGTAATTTGAATTTCGTTGTAGAATTCTACAAGTGCAATTTTTTTTTCTTTTTTTGCTTCTAGCAGATATGCTATTTCAGGCAAACTACAAATGGTACACTAGGGCTTTTATGTAAGCCTTTAAAACATATACAATTCTACAAGGTAACAAGCTAGTTGTAGGAATAAAACAATTCTCCCAGGAGCACCCGAACTGTCACTGAAGTGGCACTAGATGTGATAGGATAGCCTGATTTAAAAAGAGGGGCTCTGGGTGAGGAGACCACAGAGATACTTCTCCTGTTAAAAATGGCTTTCCCGTCCCCTAGTAGGCCTTTTAAGAGTGCAGTCCTAACCTGGAGTTAGGCCGGTAAAGTTTGGCCGCCACAAGGGATGCTTTAAAGTATGTTTGAGCGACTCTCTCTGACTCCAAGGCCAGTATACAGACGTGCGCCATCCTCCCTGACTCTGAGAGTGGTCCCAACACTTCATGGTGTCCCTTACAAAAATATGGTACCTAGAAGTTTTTCCTCACAGGAAAACAGCAGCTGGGAGGGGATGGTCACCCACACTGAATATTCTCCTCTGCTGTTCATTTAAAAAAAACACCAACCAAGCCTGAAGGTAATCATGCAGAATAAGGGTGCAATTCTAACCCCAAGCTGGAATGGCCAAGCTGGAATATCCAGGCCAGGGTTGGGGTTGGCTGCAGCACAACCTGGTGGGAAAGGGAATCGAGTCCCTTTCCCCTGGGTAACACAACAGTGGCCCGAATAGGGCTACTCAGAGCTGCCCCAGAACTGTACAGTCCATTGATGAATCATTCCACAGGGTTGTATTCTGTAACTCTCTACAATGTGAACTATATAAGAATTAAAATGTCCACCCAACAATTCAGTTCTATCTGAAGGAAAGCTATAATTGTAACATTTAAGTGCAATAGCCAAATTTGCCCAATCTCTCTTAGAATCCAGCACACTCAATGGGAACAACAAGCTCCCTGTGTCAGTCCCATATTGTCACAAATGCTCCGTAAGCCTGGTTGCATGCCCAAATGTGCAGCTGCATTTGCCCCACCCCCTCTAGACACGCAGAAGCGGGGCTTAATGGGGCCAATAGGGAAGCCGGCTGGGGGGGGCGGACAAGCAGTTACTTAATGCTCTTGCTCCACTCCCGCCTCATTCGGGCTCTGACCGGCAATTCCCGCCCACCCTCCCGTTATCAGACTGAGGATAGCTGGTCGCTTCGGGGTAGGAATTTTTTGCCTTCAGCTTGAATTGGCCAGTAGCTGTTGGTTTTTTCGCCTACCCCAGTCTGAGGTGGGTTGTTTGTTCGGGTGGTGTTAGGTTGAATGGTCACTTGGTGCAGGCAGGTAACGTGCGGGGGGTAGGCAGGTAGGCTCTGCATTGGCGTCCATTCTGAGGCAACACAGTTGGGGATTGGCCGGGCCGCTCATAAGTTGCTTATCCGGCTTGTTGAGGCAGGTGGGCCGTACCCCAATCAGATGCGCAAAGGCTACCCTTGGGCTTGGGCTGGGGTGAGTCGGCGCGGTCACGTTGCCTCGACCCTCGGGTCGGCGATGATGGACTTAGCTTGACGCAACCAGCTGGAGTCCGGGGTCAGGTGTCCGGAGTCATCCTGATCACCTGGGGAGGCAGATGGCTAGAGCCGTTTCCCCAAAGTCCCGCACGCTTGGGGGTTTTTCAGTTGCTCAGCTGCAAGTTATAAAATGTTGTAAAATAGTTAATAAAGTGGCCCTGTTAGTCCAAGTCCTGGTCTTGCGTGTTTATTTCTGGGGGGTGCAGGGCAATTTGATATGTGATTTCCATGAAGCTCTGTTTTTGTTGCTGCTGCTGCTGCTTCCTTTAAAAAACTGGATTCCAGTCAGCATCCTCACTGTAATGTCATCTAATTGTTTTGCTGTGTAAAATAATTCAATCCCTCCCAAATCTCCGACAGGGCTTCTCTGCACAATTCTCTGCTGACTAGTTTAGAACATCTTATTAGAACTTGCAGTGTCTTCTGTGGCAGCCTTTCTGATGGACATGAGCCTAGGGGTGAAAAGTAATGAACTCCGAAACTTGAATGCTGCAGAATAGCCTGTGGAAAATATATGGCAAAAAATGACCTTCAAATATCACCCAAGTCAAAAGTTTGAAAAGAGAAAGAATTTCCCAAGTTCAGACTTAAATACCGTGGGCTAGATGAATTCTGCGTGTACTTGCAGGCCCAGGCAAGGATAGGGGTATACAAATGTCATCTCTAGCAAGGAGAAGGAAAAAGGGGTTTGCTCTATCAGTGCACTGAGCAACTTGATTTGATTTCACAGCTAGATTTTGAACATGACAGCGCAAAAGGTTTTAGCAAGAATGGAACCACATATGTTGGCAAGAATGCCTTTTAGGTCATGTTCTATGCATTCAAGCTGGTCTAAAAATAACGTGATCCATCTTACCTAAATTGATTATGTTACTGTACACATATGGTAACTTCTCAATAGTCATCTTGTGATAAAAGTACTCTGAGGCCTTGTGTGTGTGTGAGCGCAATCCTATACCTCGGTTGCTCTGGAGCTACGCTATTGCTCCGGCTGAACGCTGTCGCAAACGTGCTGTCAAGTGCATCAGCGTTGGTGGTACAGCGCTGGATCGGCACAAGCAGCAGCGCCAACGCTCGGGTGCTATGGCGACCACCAGCAGTGCCGGCCTTGTGCTGGTCGAGCGTTGGCGGTGCATGGGCAGTGCTGGGCCTCGCGGAGGGCATTCCAGAGTGCATAAATGGGGAGCACACTGGGTGGAGATAGGGGTTGTGATGCAGGATGGCCATTCTGCCAAATCCTAAACCCCATCCCCAGCCTCGACGGCCCCAATTTGGGCTGCTCCTGCACACATACACCTGTGCCTGCAAAACTGCAGGCTCAGATCTGAGCAACCCCGTTGGGATGACTGGGGCTTATGCGGGTGTAAGGGGAAAACCTCCCCTTGGCCTGCACTTTGCTGCTGCTACCTCCTAATGGGCTTTAGGATACAGCCAGTGATGTCATCCACCCACTACGCACCACTACATGAGTACCGGTTCCTAGAAGTTGAGCTGGCCCCGCCCACTCGAAGCTGGCCCCTGCTATTTGACCAGGGAACAGTTGAAGCAAAATATGTATATACACATCTCTAGACAGCAAAGCAATAGAAGTTGAATCAACACTAACCACAAGCTGAAGTTATTACAAACATGATCACATCCATGGCAACAATCATGACATCACTTCTGGCTTATGACATCACTTCCAGTGGGCAGACCCCAACAAGTGCCAATCAAAAGTGAGTACCTGTTCCTAAATCATTTGGATGACACCACTGGATACAGCCCTGTTATGTTGGTCGTACTATATCACTCCTCACTCATCTGTACCAAACACTCTCCTGACAAAAAAAACAACAACCCTTATTTTGAATAGCAGTGACAAAGGCGCCATGTACCAATGGAACTGCCAGCTACTAACTTTACGGCTTCCTAAGTTTCTGCTCTTTTGAACTTGGTGAGATTGATTAAAAGCAATGGCATAGTGAGATGGGGGTCAAAACACAGCCTAATGCTATGGTGCCCAGGCACTAATAGAAGCTTTATTAACTATATTGACCCATGTATAAGTCTATCCATGTTTTCAGGGTAACTTTTCAGGCATAAATGTGTAGACTTGTACATAAGTATATAGGGTTCTTCTTAACTTGGTAGCAGATTACTTTCAAGGAGTTACATTGCAGCCCTCCTTGCCCTTGTGGGGTGATGTGTCCTTTGCCCGGTCCCAGATTGTTCAAGGCATGGGAATAGGCTGGGCCCTTAACTGGAGCTGTGCAAGCTGATGGCAACACCTTTCGCGACAATGCACACTGGCGGAATACACATTCTGCATTCTATGTTTTACCCAAATTTATAGTCTTTGAAATGCTTCTTTTTCTCCAGTAAAAAAAAAATGTGTTTACTATTTGGAGTGCTCTTTGCTGGTGAAAACCAAAATATCCATATTTTTGCTTTGATTTGCTAGGTACTCTAACACGTAACACATGAGCCAGTAAACATTTA
The DNA here is from genome assembly GCA_029204185.1 of Lerista edwardsae. Taxonomy (NCBI): domain Eukaryota; kingdom Metazoa; phylum Chordata; class Lepidosauria; order Squamata; family Scincidae; genus Lerista; species Lerista edwardsae. Next base: position 34,394,893 of record JAJKFI010000003.1, read on the forward strand.
GAGGTGACATTGATGAAATATGCATGTTGACAGCTACAACTCAAAATCCATAACTTTGGGTTTGTTTGTATGTGTTTTTAGCATTGGTAAAAACTCATATTTATATGGCAGTTCTCCTTGGGAGTCAAATGGCATTGAAATAGCCCCATGTGCAGTTCTCTGTGGAATACAAAATGAATAGAAATAGTGGAGAATGAATGCTTTTTTATATATAGCTAGACTCAAAACTTTAACCTTTCTGGTTGGTGTCTGGAATGTTCTACATTCTCACTGGAGCTCTTTTTAAAGCGCCTGATAAAAAGAAAAAGTTTTGTTGGTTCAGAAAAAAAAAACATCCTAACTGATGTAAAAGGAGTTAAAGGCCCAATCCTATCCAACTTTCCAGTGCTGATGCAGCTGTGCCAATGGTGCTTGCACTGCATCGGGGGGGGGCATCTCATACAGACGCCATCTCAAAGTAAGAGAACATCTATTCCCTTACTTTGGGGCTGAATTGCAGCTGCATCGACGTTAGAACGTTGGCTAGGCTTGGGTCCTATTTGTGTCACTTACAGAGCAATCCAAAATGCTCTATTGTTCAGCGCAAGTCCCTTGTGCTGACCAGTTGCAAATGAGCCAGAATGCCGGTGGCGCCGCCCCCATGTGCCGCCATTTTCGCCCCACCCCCAGAGAGCACGCAGGAGCGGGGCTTAATAAGGGGCCAATGAGGAAGCTGGCTAGGGAGCGAGCAAGCGGCTATAATGCACGCTTGCTCCGCCCCCTCCTCATTCGAGCTCTGGCTGGCAATCCCCCTCCCGCCCTCCCGTTTTATCAGGCTGAGAGTTGCTGGTCACTTCGGGGCCGGTAGGAATTTTTTACCTTCAGCAAAAATTGGCCGGTAGCTGTGGGTTTTTTCGCCTATGCCAGCCTGAGGCGGGTCCTTTTAGGGTGGCATTGTTAGTTAAAATGGTCACTTCTATAGGCAGGCAGCATGTGGGGGTAGGCAGGTAGTTCTCTGCATTGGCGTCCATTCTGAGGCAGCAGGGTTGGGGATTGGCCAGGTCTGCTCATAAGTTGCTTATCTGGCTCGCTGAGGCAGGTGGGCCATACCCTGACTGGATTCGCAAAGGCTACCCTTGGGCTTGGGCCAGGGTGAGCCGGCGCGGTCAAGTTGCCTTGACCCTTGGGTCGGCGAAGAGGGGCCCAGCTTGACACAACGAGCTGGCATCCGGAGTCAGGTGGTTTTACGCCCGTCGAGCGTCCTGATCACCTGGGGAGGTAGACGGCTAGAGCCGTTTCCCCATAGTCCTGCATGCTTGGGTTTTTTTTTCAGTTGCTCTGCTGCAAGTTATTGAATGTTATAAATATTTGATAAAGTGGCCCAGTTAGTCCAAGCCCTGGTCTTGTGTGTTTGTTCATGGGGGGTAATGCACATTTGTGTAACTTGGGGGCCAAGGAGGCTGGTGTGGGAACATTCCCCAGCCTCCCCACTCTGCTTCCTGGACCTGCACTGGTAAGTATCGGCCGCCCCAGGGAGAGAAATACGCCTTGCACTGTCAGGAAGTGTCACAAACATACTGTAAGGCTCATTGTGACACCTAGAGAGTAAGCACTGCTGGTGGAACCCCTTGCGATGCCCACTAATGCTTCAATCAGAACCGTGGCTGCCAGCGGAGGTGACTTGCGTGCCTAGCAGTGCAGGGGCTGAGGGGTGGTGGTGGTGGAAGGGCGTCCCAGAGGTGGAGACAGGGTGCTTCGGGTGGGGGAGGATGGAACAGGAGGTGAGCAGGCTCACAAGGGAATGGGATCAGTGGAGGGCTCCTCCGCCATAGCATGACCCCTGTCACAGGCCTCCCAGAGTTATACTGGGCTGCTTACACCAGCTTACACTGGTGTGGCTTACACCAGCCACAGGAGAGAGGAATTCCTCCTGTGGGCAATGAATGTTTCGTTTTAAAGAAAATACATAGGAAGCCATACCATTAAGTGAACTTTGGATCACATCCTGTGTTTGTGAATATATCTGACCCAGAACATGCTCCTTAATTCAATGGACAGCCGTGGACTGGAGCCGGACTGATATTTCATGGGCTTATCAGCGCTCAGCTTTTAAATTTAGTCTGTGAATTGGACATTGAAAAAAAGTACGGCATAAATTGCTCTTGAGCCTGTCTTTCTATAGGGCCAAGGAAAGACATCCTATCTGACTCTTCTGATTAGATGTACCCTCCAGCAAGATCAAAACGGAGACTTAATTCTGAACTCAAATTAGGAAAGGCCTCAAAATCCATAAAAGATTATGTCTTGGGTGAGACAATAAAAAGAGCAAAAAACCAACAAGCAAAACCCACGTGCGCACACAGACATTTTGCAGAGGCTTACAAAGTAAAGTTATATATTTCCATTAAAATGGAATGCTACAAACTGAGAAAAAATAGTTTTTGTTTGTGTTATTAACTCTTAAGGTGCTGTATGTAAATACTATGTATTTATTACATAGTAAACAGGCATGTTGAAACATTGGAAATCTACAAAAATACCATCACTCTAAGATTAAAGATCTTGGATTTAACAGAAATTGACAAATAAATGATATTGCTTAAGGAGACATCAGTAAATACATTTATGAACAATTGGAGGCCACTCAAAACTTTCTGCAAGAGGGAGAACAAAAGACAGTGGTGGGATTCAGGGGGTTCGCCCAGGTTCTATAGAACCGGTTGTTAAATGGCTTACCTCGGCTGGCTTGGGGTGTTTTTTTTTTGGCTCCAGCTATGACATCATAGAACTGGTTGCTAGTTTATTTGAATCCCACCACTGACAAAAGATATGATGATTTGTGGATTTGAAGAACAAAGACAATGACAATAAATTAATATGAAGAGATTAGAGAAAGGATAGGTAACCAGATCAAAAAGAAAGATAAAAGAAAGACTGACAGAGATGGGTAAAGTATTATGAAGGTGGGATTTTGCGCTTGGGAAATTTGATGAAATAATGACATATGCTCTATGCTTGTGTAAATTTAGAGGTAATTTTTAAATGCAAGAATTTTTACTGTTTTTTAATGTTAGTGTTGGGATATTGAAATAGGGCAGAGGAAATTTACAGACTTGTATGGTAGGTTTCTGCCTGGAGACATGGAGCCCGAATGACAACATGAGATTCTGCCCGGTGATATGAGTAAATGGTAACATAGAGATCTGCCCGGAGATAAGAGTTAAAATGGTGACATGTGAATTTGCCCAGAGACAGCACAGAGTTTGCCTGGTGATAAGGTCATGTGATCGTGATGACTGGAGAGTATATAAAGACCAGGGATACAAGTTACCAGTTAGTTTGGAGAGTTTAGAGGTTTAACTGTCAAGTGTTTAACTGTCAATTACAGAGAGAGTTTGAAGTGTGTGTGCTTGAGAGAAGTCTTTTGGATGAGAGCTGAACATTGATTTATAGAAGCTATGTACAGAGTTTGCTGAAGTTGCTGAAACAGATGTAAAGAAGATTAACTACAATAATACAGAAGTTTTCTTAAAGAAGTCTCTGAGTTATTTCTTATCAGTGATCATCGGTATTGGAGCTCTGAGTAAACCACTCTGCAGGAGGAGAAGCAGCATATTCATATTTATATTATTTCCTCCATCATCTCAAAAAAATATAACAGTTAGTTTTTATGTATACACAAGAAATGTTGACATATAAATCTCGATATTTTGGAACGTAATCCAGAGAGCTTGTCGGGCCAGTGCAAGTCACCTGAGCCAGCCGAAGAGTGGTGCAAAGCTGCCATAAAAAATGCTTGTGCCTCCTTGAGAGCTGGCTAAGCCAGCACAGAGGCCCTTGCTGTCCACACCCGGACTGTGTCCGTTTGCACTGGCCAAGGCAGAGTGAGAGGGGATGGCAGGAGGGTGGGGTGGGCCATTTCTGGGTGAGGGAAAAAGATCGGGCCCAGGAGGGAGTGGGACTGGCTGCAGCAGTAGAGGCCAAATCTGAGCCTGGCCCAAACAGCCTTACACAGTCTGCTTGGATTGGAGCCAGTAGTGCATTTTGCTGGTGCAGATCAAAGCAGCCCCAGAGTGGTACCCGGAGCATCACTTGGGATAAGGGGAAAATATTCTCTTACCATGAGTTACCCTTTAGCCACCTCCTAACCTGCACTGGATATAGCTCAGGACAGTTGACCTGCCTGTTAACTATTAATCCAATCCAAATTAGGATTGGGCTGCCTGTGGAAACCTTATTGGCCGGCTTTATTTCCAAATATTATTAGGATGGAGAATAATACATGATGGCATTATAATGTTCATTAGAGATTCTGTCTCATCTGGTGTGTAATGTGCAATATTAGTCATTTCCTCCAGAGATATGACTGCAGAATTGAACGCGATTTAAGGATGATTAAAGGCACAGCAAAATTCTCATCTTCACAGAGACGAGAAAGTTGCAGTGTTGACCTTAACAATCAGGCAAATTAGAGGCGGCATTCTTTATTTGTGCAACAATATGTGGAACTGATAGGGAGAGCGCAAGTCCTGAGCCTGCCTGATCTGATAGCACAAGGACAAAAGGAAATGAATTTGCAAGATGGTCAGATCAAAACACAAATGGGAAAATTATCCACAAACCACACAATTAGATTGAAGAGCTCATTGCCATGAGATGAAGCAGGGGCAAAGAATGCGTAATTAGAATGAAGGGCTCGCTGCCGGATGAAAGAAGTCAATGCCGCTAAACTGTGGGACTCAAACTCTGGCTTGATACTTTCAAACGACTTTCTTCAGTACCAAACCTGCACTCTGTGAATGCTTGGCTGTTGTGCCTTTGCCCTTACACAAAAAGATGTGGCCTTGCCCCCCCCAAATGGAGGCCTTCCCCTTCTTTGGAAGGAAATGGTGGAGATCATCCCCCGACAGAGGAACAGGAGAAAAATGTGCACATGCTGTTTTCGTTTCCCAGACATTTCAGAGGACCATGTCACACAGCACGAAGGAAGGAAGAAATGGAAAAAGAGGCCATTCAGCCAAGACACAGGCTCTTTGGGGTAATGTGTTATTTCGCTCTAAAATCAGTATTGGTTTATAGTGTCTTCTAATAAATTACCAATAAACAGCCTTATTAAATACCTAGTGCAAGGAGTGCAGACATTTTCATTTTTCATTATTTGATACCTATCAGGCCCTCTTAAAGACACTTTTGGGATTACAGGTGTGTCCTGGTATCCACTGATTCAGTATCCACAGTTTCAGTTATCTACAGACACCATGAATATTGGGACGCCTATTAAAAAGATAGGGGAACATTAAGCAAATCTCTTTTTTTAAACTTGTTGCAGCAAAACCACTGATGTTCCCCTCTCTTTAAAAAGGTGTCTCCAGTATCCACGGCTTCAGGTATCCATGGTCGGGTCTAGAACAGAATCCCAGTGGATACGGGGCACACCTGTATTTAAATAATCTCTTTATGCATGATCTAAGTTTTCATCTTCTAGAATAGTGTTTCCCAAAATGTGGGTTGCAATCCACTGATATGCTGATAGTCTACAAGGAAAATGTATGGAAAGTGAAACAGAGATACATCTGCACATTTATTCATGAGTAGGCAAACTTGTCTACTCTACCAGAATGGTCCCAATCCAATAAACACCAATCCTTGAGAAGGAATCATTGTCCCCACGCTGACAAGGAAAATGAATTGAGCTCCATGGAAAGCAAAACTGAGCAGTGGCATTCCTAAGGGAGGCAAAACACTAAGTTTTGCAGGAGGCTGAGCCATTCGTGACTCAGTAGCTTTGCTCTCAGAGCTGCTAATGGCTCTGAAGGTGGGGGAGGGGCAGCTTTACACAGGTGCTCAGGCTCCCGCAAAACGTAGCATTTCCTCCACCCACAAGGAATGCCACTGAAACTGAGGTGTGCATGTGAGTAGGCAAATGTGCTTCAGTTCCTATTGAAGGCCAGGCAAAGGGGGATGTAGAATGGTCCTGATCTGATGAACGTGGAGCTGAACAAATGTTCCAGAAGGCACACTCCCTAGTAAAAAGTACCATAGTAAAAAGGATAAAAAACAGAGGTTTACTTTACCATAGTAAAAAGGATAAAAAACAGAGTTTTGCACAGCTGGTAAGGTGATTTTTTTGGGGGTGGGGGGTGGGGTAGTGTTGTGAAGTTAGGTGGATCCCAATAGTGTGTCATTTTAAAAAGTGGGTCCCTGTGCTAAAAAATCTGGGAACCACTGCTCCAGAAGAAGGGTCAGACAAGGAGATATCTAGCAAATTGTCTTCACATATTCTTATTCCTGACACTCCATCTAAACTGAAGGTATGCTTGCATTTCATATACCTTCCCCTCTATTAAGTGATCTATATATTTCTCTATAATAGAGAATCGAGACCACATTGTTCTTATTTCTGTTTCCCTGCCACCCACCCACCCAAGGCAAATTTGGTTTCCTTTGGAGAAGAAAGGCATTCTTGTCTTGGTGCCAATTTTTTTCCCAGGAAAACAATAAATTCCAACCCTATTCTAATATGTTCTTTACAGCTGTAGAAATTACCTTGGCACGTACAAAACTGGGTGATTAATTATAGGGTTGTGTTAATTAAATCGTCCTTGTCAGATATTCATTAGTCTTCAGGTAGTGCAGTTCAATCACTGTGATTACTCAAATTTAATACTATAAATAAATACAGTACATTTCCTATCAACTATTTTAGTAGCCTAGATAATATTAGGAGTCTTGCAAGTGTTTAACCCTTGCCAATGAGTTCAACTAGGTTTTTTTTTAAAGTGTGTGATCTTATTTACTAATGTTCTGATTCTCAAAAGCAACAAAGATTTTGGTCTTCACTGCTTCACAGAAAAGATCTCTGTATATCCATCTTCACCACTTGTTCTGGCCAGTCCCCTTACCTGCTGGTAATCCTTAGCGGTGCGAGGGTGCTGCTTGTACCAGTGCAGAACTCGCACTGTGGGAACAGGTCGAGGAAGGGGATTTGATTATCATACTACTGTTATCCCTGTCACCTTCCTAGACCCGTTCTGCCTATCCCCTTCATCATCACCACCACATTCTGCCTTCCAGACGCCCGATTGCCACCCCAAGTCCCTCTCACTGCCTCCCCCCTGCACCATCAACCCCACCCCCAAATTACCAGTGCAACAGCGGTGGTGTAGAGCTACAGTTGCTTCGCATCAATGCAGTGGTGTCATCTAAATGATTTAAGAACAGGTACTCACTTTTGATTGGCACGTGTCGGGACCTGCCCACCGGAAGTGACGTCATAAGCCAGAAGTGATGTCGTGGCAGGAAGTGACATGAAAAAAGCCCTTTTTGAGGCCTCAGATGATTTTAAACTGACCCAACAGTTGCAACAGTATTCCACAGCACCCCCAGAACACGTTAAGGAGGCCTGGCATCATGTTAAAACCCCAGAGGAACTCATTTTTCAGTGGCAAGGAAAGGAAAGGCTCTGCTCGCTGCCTGCCTGCCTGGCTCTGAGAACATGCAGGCAACTCAAACATGCAGGAAATTCAAACATTGCAGAGGGCGGAGTCGACGAGTGGGCGGGCGAATGGGCGGGGCCAGCTGTAATCCTAGAAACCAGTACTCGCGTACCCCCGCGTACCCCCTGCATGACATCACTGCATCAATGGCTGCAACTAGCGCGGCAGTGGTACAATTTCTGTGCCTTTCCTGGGCCTTGTAACAACAGTGTATTGAGAGAGATGCTGTCATAAGAGGCTCACATGACTCGGCTGTAAGGTCTGCAATCCTCTACATCAATGGTTCCCAAACTGTGGGTTGGGACACACCAGTGGGTTGCAAACCAATTTCAGGTGGATTGCAAAGCACCTAAGGCTGTAGCAAAAGGCTGTATAGTAAGAGCATTTGACCCTGAGCTCATCAACATGTGCCACAACTGGACCTGAAAATTATTTGATTGTTCATGTTCATGAAAATTCAGCAAATATTGAAAACCAACTTATTTTTATTTCAGATAATTTTTCGACAATCATACAGTTGTTTGACACCTCGGAATTCTTGAGATAATGAGTAAAATCTATGGCAACGTTCCTTTTCTGTGACCCGATCAGCTTTGTTACCTACAAAGATTACAAAAAGTTTTCTTCTCAGAATTTAATCGCGTTGTATTTTAGGCAAAACAAAAATGGCAACACAATCTAAATACTCAGCAAAATCTGGGGAAAAAAATAACCACAATTTAATAAGCCAATTATTTCCCTATTTATTGTGTGTGTATTGATTGGGAAAAAATTACAATTATTTAAATTTAACAAGTATGAAGAAGATTAATTTAGCTGCAATTAATTAATTCTAAACTGCAGAAGGAAAGCAAATGTATAAATAGACTGTTTAGAAGATACATATATAATGAAGATTAAAGGTGGATTCGTGAGAGGAAAAAAAATCTGTACAAAGTCATTATTTTAGAATCATATGAGAGCCTGGGTGATTATTCTGGTATCACTTTGTATCATTCTTCACCATCTTTCAACCCAAAACTGAAAAACCAGTTGTCCTGTTGGGTCCTTACTGGGAGTGCCCTTACTAGGAGAATGCTGGGGCAAATACTTATTAACAAATACATAAACCTTACTAATGTTAGATGCATCTTAGTGATTGTAACAGTGCTTTATATCATGTCAGATATTTAGAAGCCATTGAATGTGCAGAATCAAAAGCTCAAGAAGTGTGCAATGTGTCGCTTTATTGGGCTTTGTATCCTACTTGTCAATCCCATAAACCTTTATATTCTAAACAGGCAAAACAATGCTTACGCTGCACGCCCAACGCTGGACAATGGCTTTTTGGTATAAGGAAATCTTTATTAAAATAACATAAACCTGCGGCAGGGAATAAACTAACACCCAAGCGTGCTGGCTCTGGTGATTCAGGGGAAATGGCCCTAGCCGTCCACCTCCCCCAGACTTCCCAACAGAGCATCACACCCTGGCTCAAGGCCTCACCCAATCAAAGATTAGACTCCCCTATCACAGCCAATCCAAAGGATCGAGGCAGTTTGGCTGGCACAGACCTGCACAGCCAAAACCTAGTGTTGGCCTTTGCTCATCCAGCCAAGGGGTTCACCAGCCAGCATCCTAAACCGGAAATGAATTGTAAGACCGGTACTGGCTTGCCCCTTGATCTTTCTTACCCACAGGATGTACGCGAGCATCACCCGCCTACCCAGCCAGCACGTGACCTGCCAACCCAAACAGAAAAACATCCTAACAACCCCACAACCACAGCACCAGTCTGGGGTAGGCGAAAAAACTGTCAATCAGCGCCAATTTGATATGACATAACAGCAAAAAATTCCTACCCGGCCCCCAAACTGGCGACCAGCTAATCCCAGACTGTACCCAGGGCAGGTGGGAGGGGCTCGCAACAGTCGTGCCGGAGCCCCCAAGCAGCCAGGGACAGCCAATTGTTGTCCCAGAATTTCCCGCCCCTAGCCCAGCGCAAGGGTGGGGGCCGCACAAAAGGCAGCAAGGCTCTAGGGAGCCCCACCAGCATTATGTGCTGGTCCAGATCCTTCTGGAATTCAGGCCATGGGTTTGGGTCTAGGAAGAGGGCCACTGTTGCTGTCGAACCTGCTTCCTTCACCTGATCCACCCATCACCACCTAATTCTGCCTTGTCCTAATCTGGTTTTTTCAGGGCTGTTTCATGGTTGTGCAGTTGCTGCAGTTCAAGAATGCCAGTTTGCATTCTAGGAGTGTCGATTGATCAAGTCACAATGACAGATCTTCCTGCTTGATGATATCACTTTCAGGTTGATGACATCACTTCTGGTCGGTGCTGTCACCGTCGGTGGACATCACTTCCAACATGAGTGCTATCCTAAAAAACGAATCCCAGTCTAAAAGTTTGAGAAGCACTGTGTTCTTAGAATACTAAATTACAAGCCAGACAGCCAAAACCCTCTTCTAATATAGTTGTCTGTTCTTATAGACCTAATGCTGAACCTGTCATCCTGAGTGCCAGGCTGCTATGAGTTGAGGAGCATATATGTAGATAGTGGCAGATGAAGTGGGTGGCTGGGTCGGAGGGGTGTTGGTGCGTGAGGGAGTGCCTCCCGTCTGTGTAACTTCAGGCTCATTGCAGGGCACAGTTTGTCACTGGAAGCGGTAAACATTGAGAACTGGGCCAACCGGCTTCCCTTGCCTTTGTTTGGCTCTGAAATGGGATTGTTCCAGAGTGTCTGGTGCAGGCATGGGGCGATGCAATGGTGTAGGGCTGACATCTCCATGCTACCACCTCTCCTGGCCCAGAAGGTTCCCATTTGCTGCTGCATGTAGAGGTAGTTGCAGAGAAGCCCAAAGTTTAGGGACAAATTTGCCGAGCCACCATATGCATTCTATCCAAACACACTTACAACCAAGGCTAAGTCAATTGTGAGAAAATTGCTGCTTTGGGAGGGGGCCATTTTTGGCTTTACAACTGCATGGGGGTTGTAGAATAATCCTTACCATCTCCAAGCTGCTCAAAATTCCTGCTTTTGAACAACAACAGCAAATGAATATTATAATAATAATAATAATAATAATAAGAATAAGAAGAAGAAGAAGAAGAAGAAGAAGAAGAAGAAGAAGAAGAAGAAGAAGAAGTATTTATATACCCCCCTTTCTAGGTCATTAGATTGCTCTTTTGACTTTATTCAAGGCAGTTTACATAGGCAGGCATTTCTAAACCCAAAGGGTTTTTACAATCACAAATAAGTTCTAATCTTACAAGAACTGCTATATTCAGATAACACTTTCAAGTCCAGCCTTTCTTTCTTAGCCGCACAATTGCCTTCCTGTCGGCTGATAAACGACTTCTTGCTCTCACCAAGGAACAGCTGGCCCGACACAACTCCCCTCTCACAGGCAGTCGGACACAGCTCAGATCTTATCAGCTGCATTCTCGAGGTCTGCCGCTCACTGAAACTTCCAGTGTTCTCGAACTGGCAACCTTCGGATCGTATCTTCGGGCATGACTGCAGCTTTTACCCTCTCGGCTAGACGTCCTGCCCAGTGAATAAGGCACAGTCTAGAAGTTCACAATTTTTAAACCAGTAAACATTTTATTGCTTTATTTTTTTAAAAAAATAAAATCTACACTTTTAAAGAAGCATTCATAACTGCAAAATACTTCTCTTTGCATTGTGAATTTTGCCATGCCCACAACAAAAGTAGGAACTTATGACTTGACTGCGGTGCAGAGGGAGGAAAGGGAATAATTGAAATTTGTCTTTAAGAAATGTCTTTTTAAATACGATTTACCAGACAGCAGTATGAAATGAAATTGCATTGAAGATGGGGAAGAAAAACAAAATAAGCAGGTCTGCTTGAATATTTGTTTACTTGGAAGTTTAATCAAATTTACACCATGGAAATCTGTGAAATTAGTTAATTTGTAAGATTATGGAAAGTGTTTTTGCCCCGTACCGAGTTCAATTACAAAATTCCCACAGATTGCTCTGTGGCCAGGATCTCTACAAATACGTTATTGTTTGTGTTAAAGAGAGAAAAACGATGCAAAGAAACTAGAACTCTAGCTAAATAAGCATTCCTTTGTTGAATCTCAACCCTAACATGCCCAGCTTCAGTTGAAGCAGTGGTGCCAAAATGGCTACCGTTGCCTCCAGTGGGAGCTGCGGTGCCCATCGGAGGCACTTTGGGAGAAAGTGGCCCAGCAATGGTGGCCCTGCTATGTTGCCAGCGCAGACTTGAGAAGCTCTGGGTCATGCTGCACAGCCCAACATGGTGGCCACCACTGGTCCCCCCCCGCTCCAACACTCCCCGCGCAGTTCCACCCTCGCCACGCCCTCCCCCCTGTCTTAAAAGTGCTCACCACTGGTGGCAGTAGCACCAGGTGGCTCTGTGCTGGGTCTTCCTAGCGCTGGGGCCAGGCACCTACTGGCTCTGGCCCAGCACTGCCAGGAAGCCTGTCCAGTACTTTTGCACACTAGCAGTGCAAGCGTACCACCAGCAGGCCCTCCGCCGTTTATTTTAATCATGCAGAACTTGCGATTGCACAAGGGAGCAGTTGCTACTAAGAGTTCCCCTTCAAATGCATATTTATCCATTTGTTTTTCACATTTCTATACTGCTTTGGTATAGAATTCCTATACCGTACATGGTTCCTTCTTGTATCCTCACAACTACCCTTTGAGACAGATTAGGCTGCAAGATGGTGATTGGTGCAAGGATGCGACATGGCAGCTTCATGGCGGAGCAGAAATTTGAATCTGGATCTTCCAAGTCTAAGTCCAACTCCAGAATCACGGCACTCCAGAATCACTAATATATACTAATATATAATTAGTATCCATTAGTGTACAAAACATACTTTTCATAAATTTCACTTTGAATCAATGGCAATGTTCTACATTTGTTTCTTAAAAAAAAAAATCCTTAAAAGGTCAGCTTCTTCTATATCTATATATATAAAAACGGACGTGGGTGTGTGTGTATGTCTGTCTGTCTGTATGTTCTGAATAGGCTTCCCCACGCCTTGACCGAGTGCCACGAAACTTGGCACACACGTACCTTGCAGCCTGGCAAAGAACACTGCGGGGGTCAGACCCCCCTACAGCCCCCCGTTTTTTGGGGAGGGGGGGCCAGATCGTCAGGAACCAAGGGGATTGCATTGGGCTACAGGTCTGCTGCCACCCTGTGGTCACAAACGATTCTGCAAGTTCTGGGATACACAGGGACTAACCCAAAGCGAAAGTGAAACTGGTTTGCACTGCCTGCATGGCAAAGAGTTGCAAATGATCCAGAGAGTTCCAGCACCCAGTCGGATCTGAGAGGGACCTATTTCCAGAGGGCTAATTCAGTGAGTGTGACAATTTCATTACGCTCCTTTGCTTGCTTCTGTCCCTGTATTCATTCCTTCTCCTAATAGAGGCTGGGGATACTTTGTCCCCCGGGCAACGCCGGGTAACAAAAGGCTAGTACTTCTATAAAAGAGAACGTTTGTATGTTTGTACGTTTGTTTGTACATACGTATGTTCCGCATAGGCTCCGCAACGCCTGGACCGATCAACACAAAACTTGGCATGCATACACCTTGCGGCCTGGCGACAAACACTGCGGGGTCACACACCCCTAGGACCCCCCGGGGGTGCAGGGGTTTTTGAAACGTCAACATGATCGCAAATGATCAGTGTCGAATCCATTGTTTCTGGGGTCGCTGAGACAAGCGGCGATGCCCCCGACACCATGTGACTCTGGGTGCAGCCCCCCCTTGGCATGGGGGGGCAAAAAGGGGTGGAAAACAAACCGTCCACCATGCCCTCCTGGAACGCCTGGAGTGATTGATGCCAAACTTGGCAGGCGTGTGCCGTGCAGTCTGGCGACAAACACTGCAGGGGTCAGATCCCCTTCGCACCCCTGGGGGTGGGGGTACACGGGGGTCCCCGTGTGAAAACGGTCGAAAACGGCCGAAATGGGCGTCAAATCTGTAGTTTCCGGGGTTGTTGAGATGAGGAACAATGCTCCTGATGCCGTTGGAGTCTGGGTTATTCCCCCCAGCGTGGGGGGCAAAAAGGGGTACTAAACAAAACGTCCGCGATGCCCTGCTGGAATGCCTGGACTGATTGGCACCAAACTCAGCATGCAGATGCCTGGTGACCTGGTGACACTGCAGGGGTCAGGGCCCCCAACCGCCCCCAGGGGTGGGGGTACGCAGGGGCCCCCATGTGAAAATAGTCAGAAACGGCCAAAATCGGTGTCGGATCTGTATTGTCACCAAACTCGGCATGCGGATGCCTGGAGGCCTGGTGACAAACACTGCAAGGGTCAGGGCCCCGTGGCACCTCCGGGGGGCTACGCCAGGGGCCCCATGTGAAAATGGTTGAAAACGGCTGAAATCGGTGTCGGATCTCTAGTTTCCGGGGCCGCCGAAACGGATGGCGACACTCCCAATGCCATCTGAGTCCATGGTCTGACTTTGGATACTTTGTTACCCGGGCAACGCCCAGTTAAAACTGCTAGTATTTTATAAAAACAAGTTTCTAGACTTCATGATGGGACAGTTAAAAAAAGCTTCTCAGTCCATAGTTTCAAACTTCACACACACAGACACGCTTTCTAGACAATATTTTCAGAGTAAAAATATTGTTGAACAAGTTCATTATTTTCACCATTTGTTGACTGGCACTATTTCATGCATATCAAACTGAAAATTATGTTCATATCAAGAGTTTAAACATAGTTTCCCTAAAACCCTCTGTTATGTGCAATTTTTCTGACGCCTACCTAAATATTTCCTACCATGAATGAATTTATAATCTACTTCCGAAGTTCCCAGCTCCTCCCTTGCAATTCTCTATTTAGTTTGAGGTAAGTCAGGCAAACAGTCAGATACTGCCTATCCCAGATTTGTAGGCAATGCAATTAACACTTCATATATAGGTCTCAAGCAACATTTGTTTCAGAGATCTGTAAACAGATAACCACATTTTTATATATAAACATATTTTATTGTATGCAAAACAATCGTTTTTGCATACGATTGCAGACAAAGTGAAGAAAAAGAAAAAAAGTGAAGAAAATGATGTGAGGGACGTAAAGAGTAAAACTTATTTCAAGCAGCTCAGTCCACTGCAACTCCCCATGCACCACTGCAACTGTATCAAAATGGAGTCCATTTGGCATCCAAAATGGCTTCCACTGAATCCAATAAGGGAACGTCTTACCTCCTTGGGGTAAGGGAATTTTGCTCCCTTGCCCTTGGGTAAGCCCCTGCAGGCACAGTGCCTCGGACCTGCACCAGCAATAACTCCCCAAATGCCAAAGCTTACTATTTGAACATTGTACGTAGTTACAAATTACAGTGTTCTTTCCATTAATGAAGGGCATGGTATACCGTTATGTTGATGCATATCAACAATGGGATATGCAATGCAATGCAATGCAATGCAATGCAATGGGATTCTGGGCCCAATCCAAAGGCGATGGGACTTGCATTCCATCAGCATAGCATGCTTTTCAACTGTTGCAAACACTACTCTGCCAAAGAAGGGGGTCAGGATTTGGCGGATGCCAGTGCTGCCAAACCTGCCCTCTTTCCACCCCATCCCCACTCAATTCCGCTCAGCTCATGGTCTGTTGCCACATGGTCTCTGCCACTTTCCAGCCAAAATGCATGTGCAACAGCCAAAAAGTATGCTGTGCCGGCAGAATATGCATGTTGCCAGCATAGTGCACCCTGAGGACTGAACCCAGAATCGCATTATATTGCAGAAAGCTGTAAGCATGACACTAACCTATGGCTAATACAGCAAATTATGATCAAATTTGACATAGTCTTCTGAAATGATAAGAATAAATCATGCCAAAAAAAATTATATTGTGAAAATTAAAAAAAAAATTCTCCCTCCCCCCAACCCCCACAAAACAAAGCCAGCCTAATTATCTAGGTCTCCTGCCACCGCAAATGCTTTGAGGGTCAGAGCAGAAGGCTGTGCTCCTGAAAAGAACTGTTGTGAAATTATGCATGATGTGTAATTTAATGCTTTGGTGAACAACTGTACATAAATAGGAAATTCTATAAAATCTTGGCATTTCACTTATCTGTAAGCCTGAGCTCATTGTTTGGATGGAAATGTGCTTTGTGTAGAATGCAGTATTTATCAGTCCAGATGTCTTAGACGTTGAAAGCTATTTGAAAATGGAATGCAGATAATTCCAAAGCCCTTTTGGTTTTAATAGGATTTATTCATGAGAAAGTATCTTTGCAATTGAATTAATTTTGGTTAGTTAAATAATTTCCCTGCCCATTTATCTAATCATGACTATCCTTGATTAGACCTTCTATGGCGGTAGAGCTCATTCCCAGAACCTGGCCTCATTTCATTGAAGGAGTCAGCTGGTCTTTATGTTGTACCTGTTCAGACCGAATATGAGGGAATCTTTCCCCATCAAAAATAAATTCCTTCATATGCATGGCAGAGGAGAAGGCAGGACAGACCCTGTCTTCCTCCCTCTGTTTTCTGTGTAGAGCAAAGTTGGTTGTTTGAGGAACCATTGTATCATGTGTGATTCCACCTGCAGCCAGAGGAGATACTAATGCTCCAGGCAGTGCTCTACATTGCTCCATGACTTCACTTTTATATCTTTTCCAGTAATGGTAAAAAAAATGGGCAGCCCATTCCTAAACTGTACTGCTCCTAAGCAGCTTAGGAGGATGCTGGAGGTCACCTTGGGGTAAGGAGATATAGTAAAGCCCCAGCCACTTCTATGGGGCTTCTTGTATAGCTGAGTGAATCTGGGAAGCCTGTGCAGGAATGCCCGGCCTGGGAACTACCATAGGCTATGATAGAGGAGGCATCTGCTGTCCTCATCCCTCTCCTGTTCTGATCCTCCCCCTGTTCTGCCCTCCCCCTGCCCATAACGTTCCGTCCCCACTTCCAGTTTGCCTTCTCGCCACCCTCTCCCATATGGCCCTAACTGGCTTAGACATACTGAATGCCTCTTCCATCCTGTTTTCTTGTCTTTTCTTCCTTGTCTTCTTAAGAGTCTTGCTGGATCAGGCCAGAGGCAGACTGGTTCCAAACAGTCATCACCGTAGTTCCTGAGCTTGGCAGTGCTGGTGGGCAAAGAGAGATGCAGGGGAAATACAAGCAGAGATGCAGGTATCTAGATGTCTTCTGTGCACCCTGAGGCATCTGGTGGGCCACTGAGAGATACAGGAAGCTGAACTAGATAGGCCTCTGGGCCTGATCCAGCAGAACTCCAAAGTGCTCCTTGAGGCATCTGGTGGGCCACTGTGAAATACAGGAAGCCTTTGGCCAGATTGAGTGGGGCGCTTCTTATGTTCTTAAGGAGTGACATCTCCCCCGTTGGTCTCAATCGGTAAACTTAGCTGTAGTAAACCTGTTCATCGAAACCGCATTGGCAGATGAAAATGGGCTTCATAGGGAAGAAAGGGAAGCAGCCTTCCACACATGACACCCTTTGGCTTAATTTTTATAGGATGCGTGCCAGGTTGCAATGAGTTCCAGCATCATTTCTAGAAACTGCACCTGCAATTCCTGCTGGAAGCAGAGCTGCGAAGCTCAGCCCAGCACCCAATGAGAATGCAATTACAGCATTCGGCTCTGTAACTGCTGCCTGCTATATATAGTACATTTTCAAGGTGTTACCATTTCGGGATCGATAATCTACAGCGTTATCATTAAGGACATGAGCTGGATGCTTTCTCCCATATTAGCCTTCATCAGCTTACCTATTGCTCTAAGGAGATAAGTTAGCTTCACAGATGGAATGATTCACTGCTTGCCCCTAATAGCCTCCGAAGCGGAGTCTGCCAATCAATAGAGACATGTTTAGTACTTTCTGCCACTCTGCTCGAGGTTTGCATTCTTCTCTCAAGGAGGAATGTCCAGCCGGTAACTATGTGGATGCTGAGATGACAATTTATCATTCATTTAAAGTGTTTAAAATCATAAAGTCGGCAATTAAACCTTCTATTTTAGAGTTCAAGGGCCAAATGAAAGCTCAAAAAGCTGCTAATGGATTCATCTTCTCTGTTTTGCAGAGATGTTAACCCAATGGGCCCTTGTGTGACTGGTTCTCTGGAAAGACATTTAGCTACACGCAAATGGAATTAGGAGATGACAAAATATGGGGGGGGATCAATATGAAACCGTGATCCAGCTGCTTAAAAATAGATGTGGCAAGTGAGCATTAAGGTTAGCTGAGTTTGACTTGGATTGAAGAGACGAGGGCCAATGTGGCAGAGACCCAGCATTCTTCACAGTGAGGGCGACATTCTAGGCAATGCAATTGTAAGGTGATCCTGGCAGACACAATATAAAGTGTAGATAAAAAAGTGAGGTGAGGGAAGGGACCATCAGTGTCATCCACAAAATGCTTTTAACTATGAATTCGTTAATTGATTCGGAGTGCAATCTTAACCTGGAGTTAAGCTGGCACAGTTAGGCTAGCAAAGTTTGGCCGGCACAAGGGCCACCGCAAAGCACGCTTGGACCACTTTCGGAGTCAGGGAGGATGGCGCACGTCTGTGTGCTAGTTTCTCTGACTCTGAGAGTGGTCCAAACATACTTTACGGTGTCCCTTGTGCTAGCCAAACTTTGCAGGCCTAACTGTGCTCCAAGTTAGGATTGTGCCCTAAAATATGCTGTTATAATTATAATTGCCTGCACACATTCTCATTAATAGCAGTCAAACTGTATGTCCCTGGAAGACCAGGATCGATGCTGTAATGGTAGGTACAATTGCAGATTTATAAATTACGGGTCTGGAATGCTGAGAATACAGTTCCATGTCTCAGAATCCATGAGAGTTCTGCAGGCGTCTAAGCCTCCAAGGGCCCCAGAATGCCTTCTAAATATAATAATAATAATAATAATAATAATAATAATAATAATAATAATAATAATAATAATACTTCCCTGGGCCTCAGAATGCCTTGTAAAGAAGAGTTTCCCAAACTGTGGGTCGTGACTCAACATTGGGAGAATTTCCTGGGCCATGGGTGCTCGATAGTGCTGCAGTGATTGCTGTGCTTTAGGCACCCAAGGGGTTCTTATCTCAAGGGGGGGGAGTCACACCGGCCTCTGGCAAGCCTCCCTGATGATATAAAAAGCCCTGTTTTTCACGCGCAAAGTACTTTCTCTTGGGAACTGCTGGGAACCACAGTTAAAATAAAAGGAATAAAAATATCATTTCTGGTGTTTTTTTTTTTTTTTTTGCATTCAGAAGGCATCCTGTGACACAGGAAGGCTGCATGTGGCCTTCCTGCACCTCAGAACACCCTCTGGATGCGACTGGAGCACAGCTAAAACCACAGAACCCGAATCCGCGGGTATGAAGGCAGGACCTTTACACTTTTCTCACTGTGTCTCCAGCGGCCACAGGAGTAAGAAATGGGTAAACACAATGGGTAAACACAATACACTAACACTGTTTTCAGTATTTTATGGCTATTACAAGATATAAAAAGCAAATAATGTTTGGAAAATGTCTTTGACTTGGCACAAAGTCTGCCAGTGAAGGTTCCGGATAGTTAAAGCAATCTTTTCTAGGCTGCACTGTGTGCTTGAGTCTCCCTGATATACCGTGCCAAGATTAATACGGCTTGTAAGTGTTTCATCTGAACCTTTAGAAAGGTTAGGATTCAGCTTGTGGAAACAAGTCACCATAATTGGAATTTGCCCTTTGAACTTCTAGCTTTTCTCTTTCTCTTAAGGCCTGCTGTTTGTTTCCAGCAAAAATAAAATACATGTGAGGGTGGATTTCTGGTTGTTTGTTGCTCAAGAAAAAGTGGTGTTAATTTGTAGCAAAACTGAATGTATGAAGACTCCAGATATCTTCCCCAAAAATAGTTTCTGTTCTAAAGTTTAGAGACATAAAGATAATGAGTCCTTATTGCTATACATTTGTGGTTCCCCAACCTTTTCGACCTGCAGCCCCCCTAACTTAGTGGACCATTGGCAATGGCTTCCTGTTAGGCTACAATCTTACACATTGCATAGAGTGGCGGGTTTTTGTAAGGCCTCCACAGCTCCGCTAGCTGGTTCCCGCTGCTCCCTGGGGAGCCACACCTCATAGTTTGGGAACTGCTGTCCTCCATAATTCAATATCTGATTTATTGTTAGTGCGGCCACAATAGCTGCTGTACTGGCCCTAGCCATTGTAAAAGCTCTGTAAAGCATTTTACAACAACTCGTGTGTAAGCAGCACTGGCGGGAAGGCCCGTGCCATTCTGTCAGCATTGTAACCCAATCCCCCAGTTGCCAGCAGATGTAAATAAAGCATTGAGTGGCACACAGTCTGAGGGATGGTGGAACAGAGGCAGGGAGGTGGCATTTTGGGGTGAGGAGAGAGTGGAATGGGACGGATCAGGCCTGCGAGGGGGTAGTTTTGGGAGCGGGGAGTCTTTGCTGTATCTTATACTTCCTCCCAGGCCTGGAAGCCCTACATGGGACTGCTCAGTCTTGCGCCAGCGAATTAGCTGTATAGCCGTATGCACAAATGCTTAGATGCAAAGATGTGCTTGGACATGCCAAAGAGTGCGATCCTAACCTGGAGTTAGGCTGGCACAGTTAGCCCAGCAGAGTTTACGGGCCACCGTAAAGCATGTTTGGACCACTCTCGGATTCAGGGAGGATGGTGCACGCCCACGTGCTGGTTTCTCTGTCTCCGAAAGTGGTCCAAACATACGAGTGCTGGCCAGACTTTGCTGACCTAACTGTGCCGGCCTAACTCCAGGTTAGGACTGCCCCCTAAGAGTTTGCCCGAGTCCGGTGACATCTTTGACTTCTTTCATTTGAATGACAGATCCTCCTGCCCTTCAAACTGCTCTTCAAAATGTCCTTGTGTTTAAATGTGGGGCACACTCTGTCTCTGTTGTACTCTCACTAATTTAATCGGCATCCTTCACCTCTTCGATGATTTAAAATGGCCTTTAATTGGTTTGAAATGATTACATGGAATGTGCCAACGACCAGGAAGCTCTGTTCAGACCGACTGCCTATTTCCAATGCAGCAGCCATTGTATCGCTTACCCAGGGATCCATAACACATCAATGCCACACACGGAAGCCAAGGCAGAGAAAGGAAGGCAGCCGATGATCATGATTGCTTGTTTGAGCACACCAGTGCTCTCATGATTGAAGCCAGAGTGGTGTCACTGCAGGATCCTCCCGTGCCAAGCCGTTTGTGCTGCTCAGTACCCAACGCGATTGACAATCCCTTTGGTGGCCTGCTGTGCCAAAATGACTGCAGGATCAGCCGACATTTTCCAATGAAAGCTTGATGCACCATGTTAGAGCAAAAGAAGATAAAGTGAAAAAGATTATGGCCTCAAATCTAACGCAACGTGAGTGTTATGTACGCACGGAATTCCTCTGTGCGCAGGCCACCCACGGGCACTTCACTAGAGTGGCATATCTGAATGCAGACAGTGGACTGAGAAATTCCACTTGCTCCATTGAAATGAACTGTAGGCAGGAGAGTTTTAGGAATGCAACAGATCCCACATCCCAAGCAGGAAACGGCCAGAGAAGGTCAAGTATCAATCACATATTTCAAAAACATTGTGTACGTATGTTAAATAGCAACTTCGTAATATAAACATGGCAATGTCTTTTCTGCTTTAGAGTTTTGACATATGTCAGAGTCCGCAAGAGGCCGTGAACTCCAGCCCTGCTAACAGAGAGAAGCAGACGCATCTCCCTGTAGATTTCACTATAGCACCGTAACCAAAACTGCAGTGTGTACGCAACCCATGGCTTTCAGTTTGACATGAAAACTGGAACCAGCTCCAAAGGGAGTTCCAATTGTTTGCATGTCAGGCCGATCAAGGTTATGCATAAGCGGTCTGCAATGAAATGTTGCTGTGAATTGTCAGCAACTCCTACTGTACAATGTATGCTCTGACTTTTTGCTTGAGTTCAGGAGACTGTATGAGACAACATAAGCATTTTATTCAGTGTTTCCCATTTTCATCTTTCCCTTTCTCCATTCCGTCATCACTTTTTTATTATTTCTAATTATCCCACAATCCTTTCATTCTAATTTGTCCCACCTTCTCACATCTCCTTTTTCCAGTTTCCTCTTCCATACACTCCATTCTCTCGCTTCTCCCACCCACATCAGGACAGTTTATCCCCTTGCCCTGTGTATTTCTGTTTCTCTCTCCAGTTCCCCTGTAAATATACCTTTTTCAGTGAGGAAAAAGGACCCTTCTACACACACACACACGCATGCCCACACGCATGTCCCCCCCACACACACGAGTTTTCCTTCTCTGTCTTTCAAATATGCCTCCTACTTTTTATGTCTTTATTCATTTGCTCCCTTTTCCAGTCTTCCCCCACCTTTTCTCAGTGTTATTTCTCCAACCTGTTTCTCTCCTATTGCTGCAGCTAAACAGCACTCTATTTTGCAGCAGATGTAGCTGCAGGTTGGCTGCTTGATCAGCCAGCAGGTAGGTAGCTGTGAATAGACATGCAGTTACCTTCCTCCTCAGGGCCAGCCTTAAGCCGATGTGACCTATGGCATCAGATTGAGCCCCTATGGCATCAATGCTGGGGGTGGTGGTTGGGGGTGCAGGGAGTGGGTCCCTTGCTGCTGCAGCCAAGATCCCCATGGGCTATAAGACAGTGGGGCAGGTGGAGTAACTACTCATTGAGCTGTTCCACCTGGCCCTGCCTCCAAAAATGGGCCTCCAGGAGCAGGTGACATTGACATCACCGTGCTACTGCCAACTATTTTTGGATGCCACCCTTTGCATGTGACCCCACAAGCTGTCTTTTCACCATGACTATATGGTGAGTGGAGGGGAGCACGGGGGAGGGTGGGAGCCCCACAGGAATGTCCCAGATTGGATTCCACCATTTCTGGGGCTGGCGCTGTTCCTTCTCCTAATTTTAGGTTCAACAACTGCAGTAGCAGATTTTGTTTGTTAGTTGGATGAGGGTTCAGACTTTAAGAGCGCAATCCTAACCTGGAGTTAGGCTGGCACAGTTAGTCCAGCAAAGTTTGGCCAGCACAAGGAACACCGCACTCTTGGTGTCAGAGAGTCCAGCACACAGACATGCGCCATTTTCCCTGACAGCGCCATCCTCCCTGAAGTGTGGTCAAATGCGCTTTGCAGTGGCCCTTGTGCTGGTCAAACTTTGCTGGACTTTGCTGGACTAACTGTGTCAGCCTAACTCCAGGGCTAGGATTGTGCTCTGCCTGTGTGTGCAGGGGCAGCCCAATCCTAAACAGCGCCAGCATAGCAAGGCCAGCACAGCAGGGCTGCATCCTAAGCCCAGCAGGAGGCAGCATCTGTGCAGTGCGCGGCAAGGGGAGGTTTTCCCCATGGGGCTGCTCAGATCTGCACCTGCAGATTGCAGGTGCAGGTGAGCATGCACAGCAGTGGCCCGAATCAGGGCCACCTTAGTTGTGGACGGGGCTTAGGATTCAGCACAAGGGCTGTTGTCCATTGCCGCCCCCATCGCCACCTCGTTACGCCCACGGGCACGCGTCTAGAATGCCCTGCGCCATGTCTTGTGCCGATCACGTGCTGCCTGCACTTGTCCGATGCATGAGGTGCAACCAGTGATGTCATTCAGGGGGAACGGACCAGAACGGGCGTTCCGGATCCTAACGGGCTCCGTGGCTGGTTCCGGGTTCCCAACAAGTGTCAATCAAAAGTGAGTTCCTGTTCCTAAATCATTTGAATGACACCACTGGGTGCAACTGACGGGCACAGTGGCGCCCGAGTGGCGCCCGAGTGCCGGCGCTGCTGCTTGCGCCTGTCCAGCACCCCACCCGCTGGTGCAGACACACCTGACAGCACATTTGCTACAGTGCAGGATCGGTGGCAGCGGCAGAGCAATGCCAGGGTAGGATTGCACTCTGAGAGAGAGAGAGAGAGAGAGAGAGAGAGAGAGAGAGAGAGAGAGAGAGCGCTAGTGACAGGACACTGAGGAAGTAATGGCAGCTCTGGGGCTTAGGCTCTCTGATCACCCTATTTGGTGTATATGAATCTGTGTATACTCCAAACTATCCTTCCCAGGGTTGTTTTGTTTGTTTGAGATTTTATACCCCTTTTTTCTGTTTCAAAAATCAGAACTCAAGCAATATGTTGATGTTTCATGGGTAGCTCTGTTTCCTATACCTATGTATCAGCACTGGAGCCGAGAGTTAGCTATTAGAGGGGTATATTCATATTCAGAAGATAATGGTACATGTCATCTTCAATTTTAAGAAAGCCACAGAAGATGGAAATTGCTGTCTTGATAGTGTCAGGGCATGCTGGTGGTTACTCCTCTAAAAATGCTGTTGAGAAATTGGTTTAGAAATGAATCAAATGGGGAAAACTCAAGATAACAATGCAGAGAAGTGAAAGGTCAGTTGAATCAAAAAGGATACATATCACATCATCATAATCAATTCAGTCATGGGGGATTCCTTAAGGGGGCAAACTTTCCTTTACGGCGGGGTTGCATTGAGGCTGCATCAGCACTGGAAAGTGGGTTGTGACTGGGCTTCTAAGCATCATCAACATCGTCAAAGAACACTTTTCTGGGAGTAAGGACATTAACACAATGACACCGACGACAAGGTAGACGTGCATGGAATTTTGCTGTAGAGTGGAAAAAAGGAAACTTACCATCACTGACTCTTTTGGGAATCAATGACTAGGTGCCCAGTCCGATGTAGCTGCTGTGCTGTCAGCACAGGGCCACCAGCACAATGTTTGCCAGACCCAATGTGTGATCATTGTGAAGAGGCTTGTCAAGCGGGTTGAGCAGTTTAAGGCTTCCCTGCATTTCCATTTGCCCCCTATGGGGCTCATCTGAGCTACACCAGCTTTGCTGCTGTTATAGCATGTTGCAGCCACTGGGGGCATGTCTGGCTTGGTTTGGGAACTGACGTCCACTGACCCCACCCTCACTCTGCTCTTTGCTCTTTTTCAGCCCCTCCACTGGCGGGGTTGTGCCAGGGCCCAGTATGCATCCCGCTGATGACTGCACACAGGTCTCCAGTTGCTGCACTGGCATCTGAGCAGCACCCACTGAGGGAGGGGCTTCTGCGGCTGCAGGGACGCCTTTGTGCTAGCAATATGGCAACGTGCTGGCTTTTCCGCTAACTAGGATTAGGCCTTAACCCTGGAATCCTCTGCATATGCACCTGAGATTTATTCCAATCAAATTCCAAATAGGAACATTGGCGTGTTTAGGATAGTGCTGTAAACGTGGCATGGCACTGCCAGGAAACTGCAGATCAGAGAGTGATGCAAAACGTTGTAAGCATGCAAGAGGACAGCAGTCTCCAAACTCCAGCCTGTGGTCCTGATCTGGTGACTGCTATTTCTGTATGCTGGGTGACTGGTTCTTACCATTCCACCGGGGAGCATTGGGACAACTGTGATTAGAGTCTGTAATTGTCGCTGCGGCCAGCCGCTTCCAGGTTGTGTCACCCAGCAGGCCATGCGCGCGGTGTTCTGGGCAGGTGTGGCTGGTGACACTTGAGAGCGGTAGTTGTGGCTGTCCCAATGCTCCCCAGTGGAACATTAAGCAGTGGTTGCACTGGAGGGCCTTTTAGGTACTGCAGCCATCTCCAGTTTGGAGACCACTGCAATAGGACAAGGGTCACACTGTCATGTCATGGGACAAGCTTGGGTGCTATCAGCATCAGTGACACTTGGGGTGATGTGCTGGATTGTGAAAGGTGCATCCGAACCTCCCAAACTGATTTTGTGGTGCTTTCAGCATAAGACAACAGAGAAGAAAATTAGGTTTTAAAGATTCGTTCAGAGTCAATGCCTGTTCACTAAAAAGTGTCAGCTGAGCTTTAATTACATTTGTCCTTTTAGGTGTACATTCCAAGCTGGGTTAACTGGGTGAGGTGGGCTTTTTTCTGCATTAAATATGACCCAGGTTAAGTAGTGCCTATTTCCGAACTAGCACAATCTTTACCTTCTTGGCAAGAGGAGAGGTGTTAATTCTGCCTGTAAATGAAAAGAACAAGTGTTTGCCAATTAAATCAAGCAGCTGTTTCACAGTCAGGACTACTAATAGCTACCAACAAAACAGAGTTTAATGAACTCCTTTCCCTGTGCAGTAAACTCTCACCCTTGCATTTTGTAATGGCATACAGGAATGTGGCTATGTGTTTCCAACAAGCCATCGTCAAGTGTCCCCATGTAGGCAAAGAAACCTTTTCCCCTGTATTTCTGGTGAAGAAATCTGGTGACCATTAAGTAAAACTTCACTGATTTGTATCACATCATTTACTTCAGGGAAATCTGCTCAAAATGCATGCAGTGCCGTTATGCTATTAACATGATGTCGCCTCATTGAGCTGCAGTGGGCCACCAAGGGCCAACCCAGACCCACCACAGGAACCAGGGATGGAAGCTGGACTGTCAGACTGCCTGAGCAATCATGAGATGGTGGAGCCATCTATTGGTGAAGCCTCTCAAATGCTTCCTGGAAGGGGTGGTGCTGGCTGCCGCAGCCCTTGCCTCAAATGGAACTGGGTGACCCGAGGAGAGAGAGGTACCAGCAGCAGCCAAAAGAGAAGCTACTCTGCCAGCCACAGCGACCATCCCCATGGCCACATCAGACTCCAGAGGACTAAGAGAGCCCCTCTCCAGATGAAAGGGAGAAGACCCACCTCCTACTTGACTGGCCAAGGAACAAAGGCCGGGCAGCTCTAGGATGGGTTCAGGCCCAACCCCCAACCCCCTTCAAAGACAGTGCCAACTGGGCAACCCTCATCCTGCCAGGTCAGTGGAAGTGGGGCCCAGCCAAGTGGTACCACCCCTGGGGGAAGGCTGAAGACCTTAGCCCACCATATCTGCAAGGGGAACCAGGGGTCGGAGAACAGCAACCCCAGAGCAGGAACACTTTACTGCCTCTTCAGGACTGTAGGGGTATGGCCCTGAGGACCAGGCCCAAGGAGCCCTGCACCAGCTCCCCAGGGGACCTAAAAAGGGCTTCCCTTGACCACCAAATGGCCTGCATTGCAAACGACTGCATTGCAGATGAGGGTGCGCTGACCCCCATCCACAATGCAATGACCAGAGGGTTAAGCAAAACCTGTAATAAAAAGGAGAAGGTACTTTTGTGAGCATAGCTACAGGAAAGCAGATCAGGCCAGGAAAGGGGGTTAGGATTTGGCATGTACTGCTGCCATTGATCCTGACCCCCCTCCTGGGCCATATCGGTTCTCCTCTCCACCCCATCACCATCCCATTTCATGCAACCCCTCCCCCATTCTGTCCTCCACCCACCCTCCCCGATCTCATTCCACCCTCTGCACACTTACCTGCCCTGGCGGGTCTCTGCAGAGCTACTGGCATAGGGAGGGGAAAGGCTCCTAGCAGTTTTGGCAGGTGCAGTTTCAGTCTTCAAAACATTGTGATCAAAAAGTGGTTATGACAAAGGAAAACTTATTGCCAGAACGTGCTCTACGGCTGCTTTGCAGCAGCCAGCACTGGCAAAACGTGTTCCACCAGCAGGGCAGCCCATTAGGATTAGGCTGCCCATCTGCACTGTCAATATGGTATCAACATGGACTACTGAATTTTACTTAAATGGGCATTATCTATTCCAAAGCTGGCTTCCTCTGCTATTGGTAATAGAGAGGTTTTAAAAGCTGGATAAGACTATTGGACTCGATCCAACAACATGGATCCACACGGATCTGCATCAGACAGTCACATATTTAATAAATCTTCCAATCCAAATACAATCTTCCTCCAAATCTTGCCTAGGAAAACGTGTTTCAATTTAATAGTTGTGTGTGATATTCTCACCCTAAAGAGGTGTTTTGAAGTACCATGGTAATTACTGCATGAAATAGTTATGTGGCAGAAAGGAGCTCGCAGTTTTGGCAGGTGCAGTTTCAGTCTTTAACACTGTCTCTCTGGATAAGAGCACTTATCCTTCTCCCTGGATAAGAGCACTAGTCTCAAGAGAATATGATGCCTTCCTAGATGGTAGGTTTGTGTTTTATGTGTGAGTGCACAAAAATTTCACGAGGAGTTATGTAAAACCCGTCTGAGAAAAGTCAAAGGAAATTCTTCTCACCTATCTATAGTGATTGGTAAATTCCACATGTTTGAATCAGATTGACTGAAAAGAAGCCCCACACAAAGAGGAATAGATGAGTCTATAAACACAATTCTAAACTGGAGTTAGGCTGGCATAAACTAAGCCAGCAAAGTTTGGCCAGCATAAGAGCAACCATAAAGCATTTTTGGACTACTCTCTGAGACAGGGAGGATGGCTCACGTCTCTGTGCTGGCCTCTCTGACTCCGAGAGTGGTCCAAACTTAGTTTACAGTGTTCCTTGCGTTGGCCAAACTCTGCTGGCTTAGCTTATGCCAGCCTAGCTCACACCACAATCCTACAGTTCATGCAGCGTTGGCACAATGGGGTTGCGCCCAGTAGTGTCAGCCTACTGGTACGCTGGGCGTGTCTTCCGGGTGAGCGGCAGCGCGATCGCTGCATTCTGTTGCATAATGGCGAAAGCCCGCCAGCGGCTGCCCCGCTTCGGTGCTAAGGCCACAGGATTGGCGCTGCTGGCAGTGCCAGCCCTTTAGCACCTGCGCAGCGCCTCCCTTGCGTCGGCCAAAGCCGGCTGGTGCAAGGGACGCACCATGACAGCACGCTTTGGGGATTGGCGAGAGGAGGGCAGAATGTGGGCGGGATGAATCCGAGGCCCATTGGAGAGGCTGTACAGCCCTGATTCAGGCTGCGTGGTCTCCTTGGATCTGCACCCACTCTTTAGTGGGCGCAGATCTGAGGAGCGCATAGGGGAGGCTGGAGCCTCCCCTACGGTAAGGAAATTAATGTTCCTTCACCGCAGGGAGGCTCCAGCCTCCCCAACCCAGCATCGGATATGGCTGGCCTTGCCATTCCAGCACTGGGTAGGATTGCGCCCTCAATTTAGGATTGTGCCCTATATCTGTGCCAATCTGAATTCAAGTAGTGTATGCGACCATTCACCTTCATGAGTATTCATGTCCTCACCCTTCATGATTTTGGGAGAAGTAACTTATCTCATTCTGATCTTATCACGTCTCTCTGTCTCTCTCTCTCTCTCTCTCTCTCTCTCTCTCTCTGTGTGTGTGTGTGTGTGTGTGTGTGAGAGAGAGAGAGAGAGAGAGAGAGAGAGAGAGAGAGAGAAAGAGAGAGAGAGAGAAATTCATCACTGCTTGTGGAGCCATTGTAACTATGGGCTACTCCAGGCTCTATGATTCTTTTCATATCTTGCTACCTTTACCTTTTTACCCCATTCCTAATATTTAGAATTAACTGATGAGCTTGACTGTTTGAGTTTGAGGGCACAATCCTAACCTGGAGTTACGCCGCACAGTTGGGCCACAAAATTTGGCTGGCACAAGGGACACTGTAAGGTATGTTTGGACCACTCTCAGAGTTAGAGAAGCCAGCAGAGACACACGCCATCTTCTCTGACTCCCAACAGTGGTCCAAACATGCTTTACTGTGTCCCTTGTGGCAGACAAACTTTGCTAGCCTAACTGTGCCGGCCTAACTCCAGGTTAGGATAGCTCCCTGAGCTGCAGAAAAAAAATGCTGCTCTACTTCCCAAGACTACAGAGAGCAAACATATTTATTTACTGAATTTGTATCCCACTTTTCTTTCCATTGTCTAATATTTTAACTTGTGTTGGTATGACAAAGAATCAAGCATCCAGGAACACAGAGTCAAGAAAAAAAATAGGGTTTGTTCCGGTCCATAATACCATTTTGCTGGCCTAAGAGAAACCATTATTTGCAGGTTGTTTGGACTATTCTCTGAGTCAAGGAGGATGCTGTACATCTGTGTGCTGGCCTCTCTGACTCTGAGAGTGGTCCAAACTTTACGGTGTCCCTTGTGCTAGCCAAACTTCGCTGGCCTAACTGTGCTGGCCTAACTCCAGGTTAGGATTGCGCCCTGAAATGCAGTTCATAGCATAGCATGCGAGGAAACCCCTCTCCAGCACACCCCTTGTAAGGAACACCTCTCTCTCTCTCTCTCTCTCTCTCTCTCTCTCTCTCTCTCTCTCTCTCTCTCTCTCTCTCTGCTTTCAAAAATAGATTTATTTGAAATGGATTATGTGTGCTTTAACATTTGCGTTGTTAAATAATCCAGATCAATAGTGTCAAAATTATTTTCTCAAAATTAAATAATTGTGAAATTATTTATATCACGTATTATTTGTATTGCGGTCTTCAACATTCATCAAGTTCAAACATCTATGAACTGAGAAAGATGTTGAGCCTTCATAGGTTTTTAAATTATTATTAACCAACATCTGTCACAAAACCAATATTATTATTTTTTGTTTTTTAAAAAAGAAACAGAACAGTTTCAATGAACAGCCACCCTTTTTTGCCTGATAACTTGTCTTGTGAGTCAATCAGATTAGAAGAATTAAATTTACAAGTGGATCTGGAGAAAAAAGAGACACAAGCTTCTAACTTTACAGATGGCTGTTTTTCTTAATTATGTAGATAACAGTTTAGAGATACCTAATTGGTCATGCTTCACAAGTAATAGCAGTTTTTCCAAGATAAACAAATGTTCACATTTTTCATACTTAATCAGAGGGTTTATGTGCAAAAAATGACCAAATGTATCATCTCTTTTTCAGCTATTCTATGCTATTTTGCAATAAACCACCATCTGTGCTTTGATTTTACTGAATCTCTGTGATGACCACAAAAATCTGATTACATGGCAGATGGTTTTGGGGGAAGAAACTTGATTTCTGAAAAGAAAGAAAGCAAAAAAGCAAACACAAAAGGTCTTTTCATTACTTTCGCTATGCCCTAAAGCAGGTTCCTTTGAGCAGATAGGTATCTGTATGCATTGTGAAGGCTCACACCTTTTTTGACTTCAGCAATGGCATGCATTCCAAATGTAAGTGTACCATTTGCAGGCAGCATGCAAAAATGTGCAGCCCTTGCTTGATCTATTGGCTGCTTCTCTTGAGGAATATACATCCAGTCCCTTTCATAATCTCTCCCAATTATCTTTTAACACATTAATTCGGGAAAGAGAGAGCTGTGCCTTGTGCCTATGTCCTGAAATTAGCTGTCAGTTTTATGGAGCTTCAAATCTCCACCAGGGATTTCAGTTTCACATTTGATCTGCAGTAGGTTCCTGTTTTCCTCCTTCTGCATAGACTGGAAGACAGTTTGGTCTGGGACCTCGACATCCTGCAGATGTATGCATGCCACTCTTACAATTGATCATTGAGGATTATAGCCAATCTGGAGAAAAAAACAGTCAGTCACGACTAGACCATTTGATCATGGGGAACATTTACCTTTAAACATTGGTGTAAAGCGGTCTCTCATCTCACCTTCAGAGCCACTCGTGGCTATGAGAGCAAAGTATAGGTGTCTCTTCCACTTTGCTTTCACAACCACAAATGACTCTGAAGAATAAGCAGATGCAACGAGTCAACATAGTGCCAGCAATATTGCTGGCATAAGTCTGAGTTGATGTGTGCAGGTGGATTAGGTCTGGGAAGGGGGTTTTCCATTCTGCATGCACTGCCAACACCAAACCTTGCTCCTGCATGGACGCAAACAGTGGTGGAATCTGAATGATTTAAGAACAGGAACTATGACAGGGACTCATTTTTGATTGACACGTGTCGGGATCTGCCCACTGGAAGTGACGTCATAAGCTGGAAGCAATGGGTAGACCTGGGCTCCCCATGGCCCAGGTCTACCCACAGCTTGTCCCAATTGGTAGACCAGGGCTCTGGGGTAGACCTGGGCTCCAGATGTTTTCCTGCCGGCATCATTTTAAACTGACCCAACAATTCCTCCGTCCCGGTTCTTTGAGCGGCGGGAGGGGGGAGGAGGGGGGAAGCCACGCCGTGGAGCTGGCGCTGGCCTGGCCTCCATCCCGGTTCTTCGAGCGGCGGGAGGGGTGAAGCCGCGCCGCGGCCCACTGGCCTCTGGAGGCTTCCTCTCCCCCACTCTAACAACCGGGACAGAGCGGAGGCCAGCGCTGGCTCGGAGAAGCCGCGGCTGGGCTGGAGGGAGCCCCAGGCTGCCAGGCAGCCTACCTGCTGCTGCGTCTTCCTTGCTTCTTCGCTGCATCGGTCTCCCTCAGTCCGCTGCCTGCCTGCCTGCTTGCCTGCCTGCCTGGCTCAACACGTGCAAGCAAAAAAAAAAAAAAAATGAGCCAGCGAGCGACGAGTGAAGTGGGCGGAGTCAGCCCTAATTCTAACAAGCGGAACGCCGTAATGTAGCATTCCGGCTACATTACATCACTGGACGCAAAGCACTTTATGGTGCTTTCCCTGTAGCCTGTGCTGGCAAAACATGCACCAGCGCTTCCTCTAGTCAAGATTGGGCCGTTAAACAAATATGTGTACTTAGATGAGAGAGAAAAAAGCCATAATCTTTGGATTCAATCTTCATGCACTGCTCTCTCACAAGCCGGAATATAAATGGATGGCATTTTGTGTGAGAGCAATGTTTGTTTTATTGATTAGGTGCTTCCTGATAAGCATGCCATCTTGTCTGAAATGTATGAGAAGAGTCCTGAGTGAAGAGTCACTTAAAATGGCAATGCTTCTTTTTTTTGTTGCTGTTGTTGTTTGTGTGCTTTTGAAGGTAGGAAGTTGCACTTGTACAATGTACAGTCCTGTTATGCAGGGCTGGCTTTAAGCCAGTGTGACCAATGTCATCACATTGGGCCCCGCGCTTCAGGGGGCCCCGCACTAGCAGGGTGAGCATATTGCCTGTGGCTGCAGCTAGGATCTCTGTGGGCTGTAAGTCAGTGGGGCAAGCAGAGACCTTGGTCTCTCCCAGCTGCCTCTGAACAGCCCAAAATGGGCCACCTGGAAGCAGTTGGCGGTGATGTTATGATATCACCACCAACTACTTCCACATGCCATACTTTGCACATGCCACGAACAGCACTCTTCTGGGTGAGTGGGGGCCCCGCAGGGAGGGTTGGGGGATCCATAGGAATGCCCCGCATTGGGCCCCGCCGCTGCTAGAGCCGGCCCTGCTGTTATGCTACTACAAGTCAAGAATGCTGACTCTCGATATGAGTTT
>JAJKFI010000003.1:34427449-34437917 GCA_029204185.1 Lerista edwardsae
AATGAATCTCCATGACTTGACTTTAAGCTAAACAGGAACCTCTACCCCCTTCTCTTTTGCAATTCTATTAACATATATTTCTACCCAGCCTGAAAACAGGGAACCACTGACCCAATTTTATACTACATCTCTTTATTAAAGTTGTAGTCTTTTAAAAATAAAAGGCTCAATCCTACCCCCTGCCAGGTCATAGGATGCAGAAGCACTGACAGAGGCTACGCTGCATGCAGTTGTGGACTTGGCCAATTCTCCACCAGGGCCCAGGTCCATAGATCACCACCCCAGTTCCGCCTCCCCGACCCCTGCACAGCCCTTGCCTCCGCCCAGTGTCCGCAAATACTCCATTTTGGAACCATACAGGTGGAAGGGCAGGTGGGGGCCAAACGTGGCTCGTTCCTCACTGCCAACAGTGCCATCCACCAGTGCTGCCCCCTACTCCACCAGCATGGCACTCAGAGGCATTTGCCCCTCCCAGAATAGAGGTAGGAGCGCCACTGGCTACAAGCTATGGGGCAGGGCAACCAGATGGTGCACCAGAGGTAAGTATACAAAACTTTTTTTACTTACCTTTACCTATGCCTTCTGTCCACCTATTGGTCTCCTTGAACCCACACCAATATGGAGCTGGTATAAATCCAAGGACGGCCAGGGGGTATTCCGGGGATAGGAACTGGCGTGGTTCTACTCCCTCCTTCCTCCCACACAATGCCCAGCTCCTTCTCCCAAAAGCCTCGGTCCTTGTAAAGAGCTAAGGAAGACTAGGCCCTGGCTTGACTCCATTTTGTCAAGCATATAACTTAGTCTTGCAGGAGTGAGCTGAAGCTGCAAAACAACATCAGGTGATAGTAATCAAGCTCACTCCTAAACTCAATCAAGCTGCAACCTATCACCTTCTTGGTCTGCAAAAGGTGTGAGGTTACAGCTGGGGTCAGAACAGCTAATTCAATCATGGAGGTTCCATCAGCTGATAACGCAATCAGGAGAGGGTGACCTTTACCCTGATTGGCTAAATGGTTGTGCCAAAAAGGTATAAAAATGCCAAGGATTGTAGGAGAGAGATCATCCACCATCAAGACTTCAGAGCAGCAAGACTCCTGTAGACCAGATCTGATGAAACATCCACCTGAAGACTTCGCTTGGGAAGACTAGAATTATGGTCTTGAAATCAAGGTGAACCATTAGGGTCCAGTAAGAGACAGGAGCCTAGTTTTCTATATTATTTTGAAAGGTATCTCAGTTAATTGCTTATAAGCTTTCCTTAGTTGTAAACCCTTGTTATTAATAAATTACAATTAATACAATTAGTGTTTAGTTGTCTTTGGGAACCAGGGGAACCACTTTGTTAATTGGACACGCTTACCAACTATGGGAAAAGTCCAAATAATTGGGACTTGTGTAGTCTGGGAGGGCATTTAAAAGTTAGGAGGAAGTAATCTTAACTTTAGGCTCTGACTAATAGCAGTGGTTGTAAACCTTGTTAAAAAATAGGTCACACCCTGCTGAAAAGAAATCACCACTCATAGTGGACCTGAGTAGGTTATAGGGCATATGAGTCTGGTGGTTTTACAGTCCTCCCCTCCCCTCTTACAGTCCACTCCATTGCCAACTAATTGGCATTGGTGAAGTGTCCAGCCAAATCTGGCACGCACAAGGACCCACTTGCTATTCCCACTATCCGTTCTTTCCATTCCAACAGCAACACAACATTTCCGCTCTCACTGGGCCTTTGGCCTCAGCAGATTGCAAGATCTGCTGATGCAGAAGATGCCTACAACTGGACTGTAAGTTTTCCTGATCTTCTTTCGCTTCCTTGCTGAATGACTTTGGATTCCCACAAAATGTGCCTGAGCAGAAACCTCCACAATTTTCACCCTTGGCCACAATGGTGTGAAGGCTTACTCTTTTACTTGAAAGGAAATTGTTTTCTTCCTAAGGAAGCTCTTTGCTTCTAGGACCCCCAGCAACCAGCACTGCTTGTGAGAATGGAGCGGCACATACTAATGCATGCCTGAAATTTCATGTATCGGCTGCTGAATTTTTAAGCTAATGGAACAGAAGACACAAAGTGACACAATGACATTTTTCTTGATCCGAGTTTGTTTATTGTTCCCTTGGTTAGTATATTTCACTTATGTTGAATAGACTTCAAAAGTTCTCTTCAAAAGTACTCCAAGGAAGAAAAATATCATAGCATGAAAGAAGAACCCTCTTATTCCCAAAGTACTATTCTTCATAAATATATGGCAATTAAGCTTTGAAGTCGTCCTCTTTGGGCTCCTGACACCTGTTTGGAGACTTGTTTCTGTGCTACGAATTAATAATGCTGGAGAGAGAGTCAGCTATATTGCCTTGTCATGTAACTATTTAAAGGGAGAATACAGCCACCACTTATGTGCACAAGAGAATCTATTCAATCAAGAGCAAGTGAACATCCTCACCTACTACTTGATATTCTCATTGGATTTGTTTGCTCTTTATGCTTCAAAGGACTGGTTATGGAAAATTGTACTGAGTCAAATATGCCCAGTTTCTATTCATGTTTAAATGCCCCCACCCCCATTTTCTTTGTTGGGAGGGTACCCCCCCCCCCCCCCCCCCGGTTTTTAAAGTGATGGCCAAATCCTATCCAATTTTCCAGCCCTGGTGTAGCCATCTCAAAGTGCTGCATTCTGTGGTGGCGGTAGACAGTCATGGAGGTCTCCTCATGACATTTGTTTACTTACCTTGGAGCTTCATTGCACCAGAAAGTTGGATAGGATTGGCCCTCTGTGTCCTACATGTGGGTATGTTGGCTGCCACACTAGCACAGGGCTGAAGTAGGATCTTACAATCAGGAGGAATGTAGGTGGGCAAGAACAATAATTACTTTTTCTTCTAAAACCAGTGAGGACCAACAGTTTTGGTCCTACCATTGAGGTGGGGGGGCAAATGCCCCGGGAGCAGCACTGGTAAAGCAGGAGGAGGGCAGCAATGGTAGTAAGTCCCATTGAATCCAATGAGATTTTCTTCTGAGTAGACAGACGTAGGACTGTGCTGTAAGTAGCATTCAGAGGCACATGGGATGTAGGCCTGCATTTCCTGCTTTTGTGATACACACATGAAAGGCTTATTAGTTGAATAAGCAAGGAAACAGGAAGTTGGGTTGGAGGAGGAGGGATACAATGGCCATTCTCTTTGTCCTTGCTCCTACTCCTCCTGGCACAGGATCTAACAATGAAAAATGTGGTGAAAGCAGAATGTACAAACTGCAGACTTCTTGTGGGTCTACTATTGTTAGGAGTATTTGTCACAATAAGTAGTGAATGGTTTCGGCTGTTCTTCAGTTTATGAGAAATTGTACTTCTTCCAGTTGCAAAAGCACACACACTACAATCCAAATGTTAAATATTCATTAGGCTCCAGTACATGCTATGGCATAATGTAGTGACAAAGAAAAATACCTTAATGGGCAGGTAGCCATCTGGAGTTTATGGAGAAAAATTAAGAGAATAATGATCTAAGCAGCCTCCCAAAACGAATCAACACTTTAACATAGGAAGCAAAGCCTTGTTAGCAAAGGAGACAAGAAATCAATCTATATTTAGAATATATTTGGTGCTTTCCCTCTGAGATTGTTTATCTCCTTAATACACCGTGCAGGAACAGGACAGATAGAATATTTAGGACAAAATCTGTAGGGAGGTATATTTGTCCTGCAAATGTCCTCTGAAAATAAGATTTTATTTTGGTTCTTTACTAGTATCATTTGCAGTATATTCTTTCCGCCTCCGCCCTATGTTTTGTATTGGTTAGACTATGTTCATATATGGTGTTCACAGCACAAATCTTGGGAGTCATATAATCATATATATAGTTTCATGTAATCCGGATCAACTGACCACACTTCAATAGCATTAGTCCTGCACCAAGTCAGAGGTTTGCCAGGGGAAATTCCATGGCTGCCATGTAAACCAGTAAAGCAGTACAGAATATGAAAGAAAGGAAATTACTAAAAAGGACTCTTACCTTTTCACTGAATTATGGAAGAGGGTAATCACAGACTGGGCTGTGCCATTCAATCACTCTCACAGACTGGGCTGCCCAAAGAGTGATTGAATGGCACCAAAATGGCCACTGCTGTATCCTATGCAGGAAGAGAGTCAGCTGGAGGTCTTTAGAAGATAAGAGAACTTTGAGCCCCAGCAGCCACTATGGGTCTCCTCAGATCTGTACCAATTCAATCACTTGGGCAGAACCAATTAGCCCTGTGTAGGGCTTTTAGGCCTGGGAGGGGGGGTTAGGATGCAGCTAAGGCCTCCTCCGCTGCCACTGCCACAGACCTGAACCCCCCTTTCTCTGTCCTTCCTGTACTTGTTCCGCCCTTCCCCCACCTCCTGGCATTGGGCTTACTCCAATTGGTGGGCATT
This sequence comes from Lerista edwardsae, assembly GCA_029204185.1. Lineage (NCBI taxonomy): Eukaryota > Metazoa > Chordata > Lepidosauria > Squamata > Scincidae > Lerista > Lerista edwardsae. The sequence goes on from JAJKFI010000003.1 coordinate 34,431,856, forward strand.
GCTCCAATGTCGGTGGAGGCCTCTCCACTGACAGCACAGGTTTCCACCTGGTCACAATGTGCTTTACAGCATATTTGCAACAGCGGGTAGGCCCAGCCTGCCGGCAAGAGTTGACTTAAGATTGGGCTGCATCTAGTAGCAAAATAGCAGATAAGATCATTGTAAGCACCTATGAGGTATCTTCCATGTGTGGAAGGCATTGTCTACTAATGGAAGTGGTTTGTTGCACCTCACATACTGTCTTCATGAGAAAACTGAAACTGAATAAGAGAATATGTTCTTCTTTTTGACCAACATGCTTTACAAGCAACAAGAAAACAGAGCTTGCTCTCCAATTTGCCCACTGAAATTGATTGCTAGCTAATGAAAATGCTTTCATTCATTTTCTCTTTTCCCCACTGAAATATTTGAAACATCTATTGTTTTTGAAACAAATATTTGAAACATCTATTGTTTGAAACGTCTATTCCTTGAGGCACCTGGTGGGCCACGGTATTAAGGAAGCTGGACAAGATGGGCCAATGGCCTGATCCAGCAGGGCTCTTCTTATATTCTTATGTTTTTGTTGTTGAAACATCTATTGTTGTCCTATTTTCCTATCATGGCTAGTATAGCAATCAATTGATAATGTAAGTTTATTCAGACCTAGCCTCCATTATTTTCCATAGGATTCCCAAGCAAATGAACATAGAAACCAAATATGAAGCTGCAGAATACAAATATTCTGAAAGGAGTGGAATAGCACACATTATTGTCTCAGTTTTCCAGAAGTTTCAAGAAGCCCTGGGTGCCAACTGAAGTCTCATCTAGTGCCTCGTGAGGCAAATAAAAACTGCTTGATTCTCCCTTGCTCCATTTTATAAACTGAAAAGTGGGTGGGGGGTAAGTAAGTATCAATCCCCTGCTTTACTGAACATCCAGCTTGGTGAAAAGTCCTGGGGATCTGCAAAGCCGTTTTTTTTTTTTTTTTTGCAGATTTTGTGTTTGTTTGGTTTATCCTTATAAAGATATATTGTGTGTTGTTGTTTTAGACTGTACTGCATCCATTATAGAACTGCATAAAGTCCAGTGCAAGCTTTCTGCGCACGTCTTTGTAAAACAATATGAGCAGATGTTTCTTAAGCTCTGATCCAACTCTATAATCATTAAATGGTTCCCAAACCCTGTGGGTTGGGACCCACCAGTAGGTCACGAGCCAATTTCAGGTGGGTCGCAAAGCACTCAGAGCAGCCATATTGAAGATAGGCTTTTTGTCCCTTTCTGATGCACTTTGCTATTGGAAAATGGCTGAGAAATAACCCAACTTACGGCTGCATTCTCAGGAAAGCAGCAGACTGTGGTGTCACAAGTACATTCTCAGGAAAGCAGCAGACTGTGGTGTCACAAGTACAGCACTTCTGGCCATGACATCACTTCTGGTGGGTTCTAAGAAATGGGTCCTGATGCTAAAAAGTTTGAGAACCACTGATGTATTATATTTATTCAGTGGTGATCCTACGAGGGTGGGGAATGCTAAGTTTTGCAAGAGCCTGAGCTCCTGTGTAACAGTGCCATTCATGGCTTGGAGAGGTGGCTTGGAGGCTTGTCCCCCCTGAGGTATCTTGAATACAATTTGGTTTCCAATTAAAACACTGCTTTCTGGGTACAGAACAGTGCATACAGTGACTGTTATCTCTTGGAAAACTTGGGACAGAAAATGTGGACTGTACTGATTTGATAAAGGACTACACTCAGATACTTGATTACTCCTTTTTGTTGTCCCTGTAAAGACTTACTATAAATTGTGTTAAGAAGGTGCATTTCAAAATGGATGGTAAGATATTCTGCTGGCTGAATTATGTCTTTTAACTATTAGTTTTATATTAATATGTAGGTGTTCATGTTTATACATTACCAGCGCTGGATGTCCTGCACCCCTCGGCCGTTCCCTTAGCAACTGCATCAACCTCGGTCCGTTCGCCTGAAGCGGGCAAGGGCCGCTGAGATTCCCTTGTCTGGAAACCACAAGCTTCGCCCAGCAAGACAGCTTAGGTGGTGCCCCGAAGGTTGTGGTCACCAAGCAGAGGAAACACCAGATAGCCCGTTTGCCTCAAGGCAGGTAAAACAACCAGATTACCATCCGAGTCTTTATGGCTCCATATGAAACATGACAGCCAGATTACATCAAACTAAGGATAGCCGGAGGTAGGTTTTATCAGTATTTTATTCCATCTGCGCAGAGGGCTGTCTCGGAGTCTCACGACTAACTTCCTGAGGACCAGCCCCGAAAAAACATATTACAAGAAATTATATACTTAAGATGACGCAGGCTTCGCCTTAGAAAAGGAGCAACAGTATAGGTCAATGTAAGGAAAACATAGGACGTTACTTCCTACCTAATTAGAGAAGGATACAGTTTCAATTTAGAATACAATTCGATCGCTGGATGTCAAACTAACCTCAGCTCACTTGTAGTTTACATTCTCTCTCTCTCTATCCTTCCTGGCTGGCACAACACAGAGGCACCAGCTCAAGGACTCTGCCCAACTTCTTGAATCTTGTCTCACCCCAAGCGAAGCAAACTTGTTTACAGAAGCGGGTGCAAAGTTTAGGTCCTAACCTTCAAGCTGGGTTCTAACCAAACGCTATCCTGCACTGCCTAAAGCATAAGCATAAGCCAGTACAGAAGCAGACAAGCATATATTTTATGAGACACTAAAATCGTCCCGTAGCAGGGGGAAGGACCGCATTACACAGGAATTCAGGCTCCTGCAAAACTTAGCATTTTGCCCTCCTGTAGGAACGCTTCTGTATTTATTATATATTATTTTCATGCATTTTAAAAATAGATCTGTGCCCAACCCAGAGTAGGAAATCATGGATCTTGAAGTGCAATGATGCCAAGGCTTCAGTGGCCTGAAGGGCTGAGACTGGAAGGTTTTACATTAGATCTGGTTCAGAATTTTGTAGATCAGTGGTTCCCAAATTGTGGTCAGGACCCGCCAGGGGGTCACGAGCCAAGTTCAGGTGGGTTGCGAAGCATCTAGAGCAGCCATAATGAAAATATGGGAAGATGGGACGTTGGAAAGGAGGAGGGCTGTGTGGTTATTTTGCTGGTGTCAAGGTTGTAAATAGGCTTTTTTCGTTCTGATTCACTCTACTATTGGAAAATGACTGAGAAATAACCCGACTTATTTCTGCATTCTCAGAAAAGCAGCAGGCTCTGGAGTCACAATGGCCCTTCCAGTCATGATGTCATTTCTGTGGGTCCTGGACAGATTGGCATTCTAAAAGTGGGTCCCGGTGCTAAAATGTTTGAGGGCCACTGATGTAGATCTTATCCTTTCAGGGTGGGTGTGTGGGTGTGTGGGTGTCATTGACCTATTCAGTACTTCACTGCATGCTAGTAATAGTGTATCATTTGTCAACCTCTCACTGATTAATTAAATCAGGGTTGTTAGTGGTGTGTTTTTGTTTTTGTTTTCATTTTGTTCTTCCTGCATCAATTTTGTCTGTCCCTTTGATCCTTCCTGCTGCTACTGATTGAAAAATTCTATGACTTTTTATTCTCATTCTGATTTGCTTAAAAAAACACATGGCACTATAAAGGTCCACAATAGTTTTCTTCTCCGCTTAGTTACAAACTGCTTTAAAGGTGCTCTCATCTCTAATTTGGCAATAGTTTTGGAGGAGTAAACCTGCACTACTTTCTTATAGCCATTCTCTCCCCTCTCCCCACCCCGATTTATGGCATGGTAGATGAGATCATCTTGAAGCCTTTTGAATCTAACAGGTAAGACTAGCATTATAATTTTGTCCCTACTTTTCAATCAGTATTTTTCCAAGCATGTTCTTCAGAGTCCATTTAAGAACTTTCTGTGTTCTGGAGCTTGAAGGAAAAATGTATTATTCAGGAGCCTTAGCCCTATGATGAAAAGCTTGTTACTATTTTATCAACAGAGACATTTCACAGAATAAGCTAATTTATCTTGGTGACTGCAATATATGTGTTTGACAACCAAAGCAATTCCTGTCTCAAATTTGGATTCTACACAGAAGCCAACAAAGTCCGTTCTTACCTTTACAGCTTTTCACTTCAGGGGTTTAAGAAATGTCAAATCCATAGCGGTAGGTCAAAGCTTGATTGAAAGGCAACAGAGGAGTTTCCCTGTGTCTCACTAGCAAGAACCTTCTAAAGACCCTGCATTGGACATGCATGGCTTGCAACAAGCAATAAAGAGATGGAATTTGATGACGGGACTTGGGATGAGTGGCAATTGTATCCGATTGTGCCTGCAGTTTTGGAAGTAGTTATAATCAAGTGTCAAGATAGAAAACATGCTGGGTGTAGAACATGTGGTTGGGAATCACATGACTAGGTCAGCCCACAACAGGATAGCTGAAAGGCCACAGACCTAGGGCGCAATCCAACCATGCACCTAGAGCTGATGTGCTTGCATTGCCTCTGTGGTGTCATACAAGTGCCGTAAAGCACTTTCGCGCTAGCATGAGGTGCGCAGGGCCAACTCAAGCAGTCATGTTGGCCCTGCAGTGCTGGAGGACACCAAAGGAAGGCTGCTCCTGCACCAGCCAAGTTTGGCTGGCACAGGGGCTAATCTGGGTGGAGGGAAATAGAAATAGAAATAGAAATTTATTGTCATTGTACTCAAGGTATGAGAACAATGAAATGAGGTGCTCGTCCCATCATACAACTTCACATCATACAACTGGACAACACCAAAAAAAAAAAAACATATACAAATAACAATTAAAACAACACTAAAAACCATGAGGTATACATTTGTTGAGACCACCAGATTCAAAGCTCTGCTTTTAGCCTGATCACAGCACTTGGGTAAAAACTATATTTAAATCTGCTTGTCCTAGCTTTCAACACTCTATATCTTCTTCCCGACGGTAAGATTTCAAACATCAAATGTCCTGGATGTGAAGAATCTCTCACAAGGTGGGAGGGATGGTGGAAAGGGGTGTGGGGAGGGCATTCTGGGTGGGCTGGCCCTGGCCGGGGGTGGGATATGGATGCAGCCATTAGGCTGCATCCAAATGCCCACCACCAGGCTGTGTGGCCCTGATTCGGGACGTGCGGTGTGTTCAGAACTGTGCCTGCTATATAGCGGGCACAGATCCAGTTAGCCCATGGGGCAACTTGTGCCTATTCTGGGGCAAGAAGACGAATGTGCCCTTGCTCTTGGAGACTCCAGCTTGCTCCCAGCCTGCACTGAATACAGTGCAACCCAGGAAAATGGGAATTGTTCCCCTTCCCTGGGAAACACAGTGGCATGGATCTATGCCACCAAAATCAGCGGCGCTAATCCAAGAAGCCTGAATTGGGGCCAGGCCATCAGGGACTGCAGTTAGGAACCAGCCTAAGTGCCAGACCCTGGCTCTACCTCCTCCCTAGGCTGGCCTAGCAAAATGTCTGGATTGCGCTGTGAGTGGCCCAGCTTGTAGAATTTCTGAACCTCTCAACTTTTGCACAACTTCCATGTTAGCATTTTCTAATCTAAAAGGAAATTATCAATCATAAATATTTGTAGTAAAAAGGAGAGGTATGTTGAAGAATTTCTTGTACTATAATAGTAAGACTGAAAATGTTAAACGAAAATATACGACATGCTGTGTTACTTGGTATTTAAAGATAGATTTTAAAAAAATGACCATAAAAAGGTTTAATAATATGCACATGTAGATGGGAGAAAGATTTCTGATCACAGAATAGCAGATTTCCATCTTCTGACTGATATTTGATTCCTGTTGTTTATATTTAGAACTCAACTGTGACCATTAACAGGAACTGCTGATTGAGAGGTGTGGGAGGTGGTGGGGCAATTAATTCTGAAAAGTAGAATTCAGCCTAGGAAGACTCCCACAACTGTGTGTATACATTTTCATCTAACCCTTTCAATGATCCATCTGGAGTGTATATCATTTAGTAATTGCTCTGCATGCAGGGTGTTGATAGTAAAGCTCATAAAGGACACATGGGCACCGACACACACACACACACACACACACAGAGAGAGAGAGAGAGAGAGAGAGAGAGAGAGAGAGAGAGAGAGAGA
>JAJKFI010000003.1:34444630-34457880 GCA_029204185.1 Lerista edwardsae
CACACACACACACACACACACACACACACACACACACACACACACACTCTCATGCCCCCTGGCACTCATGAACATTGTTTAGACCTTTACCGGAACTAAAATGTTCTTGCTTTTACAGATTGCTTTAAGCAGTCAGGCTTATAGCAATGTGCAGGCAGTCTGCCAGTGGCCTGAATAGTTGAAGACCCTCATTCAAGGCTAACAGGAAGAGGTTAACTTTCTGCTTCCTGTTAACATCAATTTAGTCTTTTCAAACATTCAAGCTACTGGCAGCCTGCCTGCATGTTGCTATAAGCTTGAGTGCTTATAGCGATCTTTAAAAGCAAGAACATTTTTGCCCTGATAAGGATCTAAACAACGTTAACGGCAGTGATGTCATCTACCAGGCGAACAAACGGAACGCTCCGTGGGCTGCCCCGCCCACCCGTCGCCATTCGCCGCTGCTCCCGGCCTCGGAGGGGGCGCCTGCTCACCGGCGGGGACGGGTGGGGGGCACGCCGGGTGCCAGGCAAGACTCAGGCACCCAGCATGCCCCCCACCCGTTCCCGCCGGTGAGCAGGCGCCCCATCCGAGGCCGGGAGCATCTCGCAGCGCCGCGTCCATCATGGAGCAGCAGCGAATGGCGACGGGTGGGAGGGGCAGCCCACGGAGCGTTCTACTTGTTCTCCCGGTAGATGACATCACTGGTTAATGGGTGTGCCATGGGCATGTGGGGGAGGGCGGGTGCATGAGGGCCATGTAGACAGGGTTCCCCCATATCTGTGTTTTCTGTGTCAGAAGGGGCCCTGGAATGGATTCCCCACAATTATGGGGATCACCCATTATTAATTAAATAATTAATAATTTAATTATTATTAAATCAGCACTGCTGCTGCAGAATCATAATAGCTTTTGGTGTGTGTGGGGGGATTATTTTAAAATGAGTTTCCTAGTTTTGTCTAAAGACGCTTTATTTTAAGACTTTTTACTATTACTTCTACTGATTCAGTTTTGTGACTCAATTTCTGTAGATATAAAAATACACACTGAAAACTGCATGTGAATTATTGTTATATGATGTGTGAACATTTCTGTTTTTCTGTTGTAGAAAAAGCTTTTACGGAGTTAGCTATATTTCAAGGGCACTTGCAATTAACGATTTGAACCTGTAATTATGCTCTGCATTTGGATCACCGTACTCCAGTAAATGCTACCTCTTAAAATAAAAATAGAAATGCAACATTAACCAGTGAGCTCCGTTTTTCCAGTAAAATACTGATATTAGTTCTGATTTTCCTGGCTAATCTCTTCACCAACTGTGCAGGCGGTATGGGTCAAAATGAGTCTTTTGTCCCCAATTGAATCATTTGAAAACTGTTAACCTTTCCTTTTTAAGAACAATTAATAGGGATACACTGTTATGGTCAAACTTGTTTGGGTATGTAGAATTGTTAGAAACATAGCCTGCTCAAAAAATTAAACTGTTTCTTTTGCTTGTTTTAAGATGCATAGATTCTGATGTGAGTGGAATGAGAAGTATTGACTTGTAATTGTATTTTAATGGAGTTGTTATGCCTCTTGTTGCCAGTGACCCCAAATATGCACAGCCTGTCCTAACTCCATCTTGGTCCCTTAGCTGTTATTCCTAAGAGTCAGCCAGGACTTTGCCCTGCTTAGGATGAGGCATGGGCCCCTCTAATCAGGATCATTCTAATAAGGGCTATTGACTGGATTGGAAAGCTGCAACAATGCAGAGCATCTGTGTGTCATCTCCTTTAAGGACTTACAAATATGGCCTTTCCACCCTGGCATAATTTTACGAGCAAGCACAAGTCTTACAGCCCGATCCTTCTCCCCAGGAGTGTCGATCTTGCGTGAGCTTGTTAGGGAGGCAGATGTCATGAAAACACCATGACAGTTAGTTAGTTAGTTAGTTAGTTAGTTAGTTAGTTAGTTAGTTAGTTAGTTAGTTAGTTAGTTAGTTAGTTCGTTCGTTCGTTCGTTCGTTCGTTCGTTCGTTCGTTAAGCAGGTAATTAATCTGTGGAACTCCTTACCACAGGATGTGGTGATGGGCTCTGGGCTAGGTGCCTTAAAAAAAAGGATTGGACAGATTTCTGGGGGAAAAGTCCACTGCAGAAAACCGGCCATGATGGGTCGTGTAACCTTCTTACATTAGTAGTAGGCTACTTCAGAATGGGGAGTGGCAGCAGGATGCAGGCATCCTGTTGTCTACTGAGCTCCCTGAGGCATCTGGTGGGCCACTGTGAGATACAGGAAGCTGGACTAGATGGGCCTTTGGCCTTATTCATCAGGGCTCTTCTTATGTTCATTTGTGGTGTCCAGAAGGAAAGATGTGCCTGCACAAAAGCTACCATGGATGGGAGGAGCCCTGGGAGCCATCAATGAGTATGATGCCAATCAGCATGAGGGTATTCTGGGAGAAGAGAAGGGTGGGAGGAGTGAAACTGGGCAGGGGAGGGCAGGAGGAGTGCAGTTCAGGCCATGAATGTGGGCAAAGATGGCAAAGGAGGCTTCCATCAGATCCTAACCGCCCAGGTCTGAAGGTTCTACACAGAGCTATTCAGTTCTGCACCAGCGATATGAGCCGGTCCAGATCCAGGTAGCCACATTGAGCAGGCTGGGGCTCAACACAAGATAAGGGAACAAATGTTTCTTTAGCTTGTGGAGACCTCCAGCTGCCTCCCTGCATTGGTGTTATGTAGCCGGAACGCTCTGCCGTCCTAGCTCCACCCGCTCGCCACCATTCGCCCCGCTCCGTGATGGATGGGGTGCAGTGAAGCGCCCATGGCCGCGGAGGGAGCACCCGTGTCCACGGAGGGGGCACCCATGGCCGCGGAGGGGGCACCTGCTCGCCAGGGGGGACGGGGGGCGTGCCGGGTGCCTGGGTGAGCGGCGGTGGGGCGTGTCGTCTGAAGACAGCCCTTGCGGCGAGCGGGACAGTGGTGGAACCGGAATGGACGGGCTGTCAATCACAGGTCAGTCCTGGTCAGCGTTCCGGTTCCTAGAGCCTTAGATGACACCACTGCCTCCCTGGCTATAAGGAATACAGCAGCAGCCATTTTGGCACCACTGTATTGTGACACGGGCAGCCCTGTTAGGATTGGGCTGACCTAAATAATAAATTAGCTGCTCAATCCTAACTAAATCCCGCACAGCAATGCAGCAGCTCCAGTGCAGGCTGCACTTCATCCCATGAGGGATTTTGACTACTGGAAGTTTCCTCACAGTATTTTCCCCCTTGCCCCAGGGTAAGCCCCAGCATTGCAGTGGGTCTACTCAGACTACATCAGCCATATAACTGCTGCAAGTCCACATTGATCCATGCACTGGCTGATCGCACCTCTGCTGATTCCACCCCCGTTCTGGGCCCAGTTTACCCATCCCCTGCCCCTAACCCACTGGACTGACTTGTTCAACCTTGTTTTTCCAATTCAGGGTATACTTTTAACCAGTGGTGTCATCTACAAACACGGAATGGGAACGTTGGGCGGGACTTGGGCGGGACTTCCACGTGATTGGCAGCCCGCCCATTTCATTCCGCGGCTGCCCTGACTTCGGGGGGGCTGCCCCCGGTTTGCATGCCCCACCGCTGCTCACCCAGGCTCCGATGTGCCCCCACCCATCTCCCCCGGCGAGCAGGCACACACACACCCCGAGGCCAGGGCAGCCACGGAACGGGACGGGCGGGCAGCCAATCACGCGGAAGTCCCGCGGAAGTCCCGCCCAGCATTCCCGTTCCTTGTTTGTAGATGACACCACTGCTTTTAACCAAATTTTCAGCACCAGCTCTGAGGGTAGGGGATAAACATTCCCTCACCTTGAGGGAACAAACATTTCCTTACATGGGAAGCCTCCATGACTGCTCCCCAACTGCAGGATACAGCACATGCCCCATTGGTCCAGGTAAATCAGTGCTGGAAAGTTGCTTAGGAACAGTGCCAGCCTTAAGCTCATCACATTGGGCCCTGCACTTTGGGGGGGGGTACACTAATGCAGTGAGTATATGCCCTGCAGCAGCAGCATCCAGGATGTCTATGGGCTATAAGTCAGTGGTATGGGGCAAGCAGAGCATTTTTACCTTGGCCCCTCCCACCTGCCCCTGCTTCTGAATTGCCCAAAATGAGTCTCCTGGAAGCAGTTGGCAGTGACGTCAATGCATCACCACCAACCATTTCCAGGTGCCACCCGCAGCACCACAAGCGCTTTTCTTGGTTAAGTGGGGGGCCCATGGGAATGGTGGGGGCCCCAACAGGAATGCCCCGCATTGGGCCCCGTCACTCCTGGAGTGACGGGGCTTCATTTCAAGAAACGTTGGTGGTACACCCTACTGCGGTTTTCTTGCCTTCTGCACTGAATTACCCAACATTTAGGTGGTCTTTTTGTTTTCTTTTGTTTTGCTTTTGCAATTTCCCAGCTTCATTTGAGGCTATAGTTGTGCTTTTCTTTATTCATTCCACATTGGGGTATACAAATTAGGCCCATGGCTACAAATTGTATTGTCAAACCTTTTTAAAAAAGAATTCAATGAGATTAGTGTTTTATCTGTGGAAACCTGTGTTCCAGAAGGCTTGCATAACATTTCTTTTCAGTGCTGCGAAGTTCCCTTTGTCAATAATTCTGGGTATTACTGGATCTGACAGAGTAATAACAGACAATTGGTAAAAATAAAAAAAAAGGAAAGGGGGCCATCTTGGTGTCTGTCGTCAAGAGGAAATAGTCCCGTGGTGTATAAGTGTCCTTTATCGGATGAAACATTCCCTAACTGCAAGATAAATATTTTAAAAGTTTGCATTTCAATCCCAGTCCTTGGATAATATGTGTCCTACATAAAAGATTTTTTTTCTCCCCACATTGTTTGAGTCCTATTGAATTATTTGCTCTCACTTTAAAACCTGCTGCCAGAGCTGCCAATGCTTTTCCCACATTCTTTGTCAATGTGAATTGCTGCGGTATGTTTTCTTTTGCTTTCCTTTCTTCTTTTTGCTCTGAAAAGGACGGTTGGTGGTCAAATATAGACGTGGCTTTAGCAGCCTGCTGCTAACATTAGTCTGAGGTCTTTCTCCGAAAACGTGAGATGCCTCTAGATCCAAATAAAGGGGATGAACTCCTGATTTTGTGAAAGTTAATAGACTTTTCAGTGACTTTCCCAATAGATGAAGTGTCGGCTTCACGTGTTTGAAGGGCAATTAGAAAAAAGCTCAAAATCCCAATACATTCAGCTCACCTCTTCAAGCCTAGCATTAGATATGCAAATCCCAGCTGTCTTAAGTGTTCAAAGGGCTTGAGCAGGAGGGGGGTGGCAGCCGTAAAGGATGCTTTTGTATTCTCAAATAAATAAAAAAGGTTTAGATTTTAGGGCAATATTAGATCTCTGGGAGATTAATGCAAATCTGTACAAAGGTGGCTGAGATCTTAAACCAAGGCTAAGTTCAGGGTTAAGCAGTGATGTCATCTGGTAATGAAGAACGGGAACTCTGGGCAGGACTTACACGTGATTGGCAGCCCGTCCGTTCCGTTCTGCAGCTGCCCTGGCCTCGGGGGGGCTGCCCCCGATTGGCACGCCCCACCGCTGCTCGCCAAGGCACCCAGCGCGCCCCCCACCCATCCCCCCGGTGAGCAGGCGCCCCGCCGAGGCCAGGGCAGCCGCGGAACGGAACGGACGGGCAGCCAATCACACGTGAGTCCGGCCCAGCGTTCCCATTCTTCATTACCAGATGACATCACTGGGGTTAAGGCTGTGGTTGGAGCCAGGATTTATGTTTAGTAGAAATGAGATAGAAAAATGACCCAGAATTCATCAAAGATTGCTAGACATTTCTTTGAAAAAGTCTTGTAACATTATCCACCATTGCCATTTTTACACACACACACACACACACACACACGCACACGCACACACACACACACACACACACACACACACACACACCGGGATAGCAGGTTCCATTTGGTGTTTACTATCTAAAAAGATAGGCTCAGGCTAAAGCTATAATTTAGATTTCATATGAAACAAACATGCCTCTCCTTCATGAGATTTGTGAATCCATGGAAAATTAGCCATTTGGATGGAGGAATGGCAAGGTAAAAATATATCAAATAAATTAGGTTAAATCCTAAATACATATTAACTAGACAGTAAGCCCCACTGCCAACCTAGCAGTTCAGAAGCACGTAAAAATGTGAGTAGATAAATAGGTACCACTTCGGTAGGAAGGTAACAGTGTTCCATGCACTACGGTGTAGTCATGCTGACCACATGACCACGGAAGCTTGTCCTCGGACAAACACTGACTCTTCGGCTTAGAAACTGAGATGAGCACCGCCCCCTACAGTCGGTCATGACTAGACCATTTGGTCTTGGGGAAACCAACTGAACACAGTGCCATTGGTTTCTGAGTAAACATGCATAGGATTGCATGTTTAACATCCCCCCAGTTAACCATGCTTTTTTTTTTTTTTTTTTTTTTGCTTTTTCTGTGCGTGCTGGAACTTGGAAGGAGAACCTCTTTTATCTGTTTTACCTCAGCAAAGAGTATATTCTACCTCCAAGTGGTCAGGTATTAATAATCAAGGGTCAGATATGACTGCATGGATAATGCGATTCGATATCCTATCTGAATGTGACTGAGAATGTATATACAAATGGCATATGTATAGTTCGTTTGGGTGTTCAAAAGTTTTCACACGTATTAATTTGCTATTTTTTACAAAATCCCTATATGGTAATTATTATGATCTTCATATTTCAGCTGATGGGTTAAATCGAGTCAGTCCTGATTTGTAGCTGACAGCTCAATCCCACTGGCCTTCGCTGGATCCAGCACAAGATAGGTGCTGACAGAAGTGCAACTTGGGGCAAGGGGATACTCAGACATGTGCCAGTGAATCAGCTGGTGCAAATCCAACTGGCCCCTATAAGGCCTATAGGGCCAGGAGAGAGAGTTTGGAGTTTGCCTGCATTGCTATTGCAAATCCCACCCACCCCTCCCGGCATGTCTGCCCTCCCCCACCCCAAAAGCACCCTTTCTTCAATCCCAGATTGCCGTCAAGCCATCATCTCCCACCCCCACCCCCATGCCAGCCTCCCTTGACCAGCACAAACTCGCCATGTCTGGGTCTGGATCTGGCATGGGGAAGTTGGCATCCATCCTTGGCTTGAGAGTAGTTGCAAATGTGCTTTCTGGCATGTTTGTGGCATTCTTGGGCCAGCAGAGGGACTTGCACCAGCTGAGCACTCAATTTGGATTCCACCCTATGTCCCTTATTAACTGTACTACACTCGCTGCGCCAGAGACCAAATAACAATGTTTCATTTACCACTCCAACAACCCAGCTATGTAGCTGGCAGAAGTCCAGATTGGGGGTGCAATCCTAATCAGGAGTTCGGCCGGCACTGTTAGGCCAGCAAAGTTTGGCTGGCACAAGGGCCACCATAAAGCACATTTGGACCACTCTCAGAATCAGGGCAGATATCCCTTGTCCCTTTACGGTGTCTCTAGTGCCGGCCAAACTTTGCTGACCTGTGCTGGCCTAACTCCAGGATAAATTGAGCTCTGACTCTTGTTGGCAGATGGGAAGGGGGAGAGGATACAACGAACATGGATCAGTGGTGCCAATCACGTCCCCTTCCAGGCCCAATCTGCCCACCCTCTCCCCATCACCACTCTCTCCTGCCTTGTTCCATTCTCCCTGTCCTATACGGCCCTTCTCACCCCTACATCAGTCTTACCTGCCGCAGTGCGTGTTTCTCCAGCCACTGTAATGTGCTGGAATGCTCTGGCCTTCCTGCTGGTGTATACAGCCTTTGTGCCATTGCAAAGTGCTTTATGGTCTAGCGCATTGGCAGAGTGAACACTCCACCAGCCTGGGCTGTATTCATTCATTTGCAATTTGCAATAGGTCACCTTTGTCCCCATTTTATAGAATGTAACCAAGGATGAGCAAAGTGGTCTCATGATTTGCATCTAAGTGCCTGAGAGTTCGCTTCAGCAGTCATTCTGTCCCTTGGTCTCCACTACCTCTCCCTATCACAGAGATCTAGATGCCTGGCTGGATTGACTCAATATATCACTTATGTTCTTTTTTTGCTGGTTAGCTTGTCACTGTAGATTTGTGCTGTATCACTCACTGACACCATGTAAAATAAAGTTAGGAATGAAGTAATAAGATTTGGGAACTGTCAGCCCTGCTCAGACTTTCCACATTTTCATTGGCAGATGAATTAGAGCATTGTTCATTTTACCTCCTAGAACAACTGCAAAAAGAATAAAGAAAAAAGAAAAGGGACCAAAAAAAGTCAAAGCTGGGCATGGAAAATGTATAGGAAAAGGCATGACATTAAAAGCCTGCAGACACAACTGTTGCACTAAATTGGTGTAAATCTTCGCCAAGGCTGTCAGGCATAGACAGTGCTGTTATCAAGTTGCTGGGCATCCTGGAAATTCGGCCCCAGCACTGAATCCCACCACCCATCCCAACAGACCATGGACCACTATCTTCATCACCACTATGGAAGCTTCAGGGCTCAGCCTGGCCAAGCTGGCCCTCTGATTGGAGTGGTCCTCAACTAGTATCCAACCAGACCCATTCCTTACACCACATCACACTTGGGTATAAACAAAAGAATAACCTGGGACTCATTCTGCACTCTGGATGTGCAGAACATAAGAACAGTCCTGCTGGATCAGGCCAAGGCCCGTCTAGTCCAGCTTTCTGTATCTCACAGTGGCCCACCAGATGCCTCAGAGATCACATAAGACACAAGATACTTGCATCCTGCTCCCATGCCCCTGCATCTGACTATCTGAATAACCTATTATTCTTGCACCACCACCACCCCAGTGAAGATATCAGACTATGGGTTGGGTTTAGCTTTATTAAACACAAGCTACCATTAAAAACAACAACAACAACAACAACAACAACAACAACAACAACAACATGAGGCCTACTAGACACACCATCCCTCCCTTGTCAGTCTGCCAGCAGGCAAAAAAACTGCCATCCACAGCCAACTTGGATGTCAGAAAAAAATTCCTAGCTGGCCCTCATAATCAGCAACCAGCTAATCTCAGACTGGACATATCCATCATGGCTTGTAACCTGTGATAGAGTTTACCTCCAGAAATCTATCCAACCCTCATTTAAAAGCATCTAGGCTAGATGCCATCACCACATCCTGTGGCAAGGAATTCCACAGACTAATTACACACTGGGTAAAGAAATATTGTCTTTTATTTGTTCTAACTCTCCCGACACCCAATTTTAGTGGATGCCCCCTCCAAGGTGGCCCCACCATCCCAGGCTGATCCCAGACTGATGCTGTTTGCCTGGGCAGCCAACTTCATAGATGGCAGAGCCTTCACCAGTTCCTCCCTGTCACCCACATCGATTGATTCCAGACCATGCCCAACTGGCTGAATGAAGCAATGCGATGAATTCCCATTTAGACATGCCCTTAAGTGCTCTCATTCAGAACGCAGAACATATTCATTTTGCACCCAGCATCTAGCTTGACTCTTCCGTCTCTTTGGTGTTAAGGCTCATGCAGTTTCCCATAGTAACATCAACTGGGCATTTATCATCATCTTATCTATTATTTATTAAGCACCTATTATTTATTGATGATCCATACCCTACAGAGTGTGCTGAATCATTTGGAAGCTCACTTCTAGTATGTTTTACTATTAATTAGGCCAGAGGTTTTCAAACTCTCAGGGAGACCCCCGGTAAGTCAGGCAGGAGCGTTGGAGTCTATATTAAAGTTGTCCCTCCCCTTAAGGGGACAGGGGATAGGTCTTTCAGGCTGGGGCAGTGATGGCGGCAGTGATGACACACCACAACATTTTGGGTGACATGCCAGCATTCACCAACACCCAACAACGGAGGATTTCTTTGTAATGATTAGATTTTTTGTAATGATTTGTATGGATTTTTAAATGATTTGATTGTTTAAGTATAATGAATAGCCCCACGTGATTGGACTATATTTTTTTAAAAAAAATGAATATGTAAATAATTGTTTCTCTGTTGTTGGAGGAGGGGAGCGACTCACCATCCGAATCAAGTTGAGCATTTTTGACACAGTAAACCCAAAAGGTTCGCGGTCACTGGGCTGGGGTGTCACGATGCCTCCGTTTGAAAACTGCAGAATTAAGCAATACGACCTTCTCCAGCTCATATAGGGCAAAGTGGCCATGCTGCTTTGATCATATCTAGACATTTTGTTTAGAATTATTCCAAAGCTATAACCCTATAAGGTCCATTGAACTCCATGGGTGTCGCTTTGGAGTAGACGTACATAGGATAGTTGTGCAAGGTTCTCAGAACCCTTTTTTTTTAATTTCAATGATTGTAATTTTATACTTGTGGGATCCATTGGAATCTGCTTATTTTTAATTGTTTTACATCAGTGTTTTAATCTTGTCTCTTGCATTTGTTTCATCACCGCCTTGGGTACCCCACTATGGGGCAGATACAAATTCTTTAAATAAATAAATAAATAAATAAATAAATAAATTTTGCTCCCAATTCCACTGACAGAACCATAGAAAATACACACCCTGATCACAACTAGTAATCCTTACTATCAATTTCAGTTATTTTAGTGGAGCCATAGGAGTGTCAGGTACTCTTGATTTAAAACACACACACACACACACACACACACACACACACACACACACACACACACACACACACAGAGAGAGAGAGAGAGAGAGAGAGAGAGAGAGTCTTGCTTCACACATATGCATGCAGATGCTCACAGAGTCCCCTAGTTGAAGTCACATGATATGCAAATTTTCATTTTAACTTTGCCCTGTGGCAGCTAGAGGGCAATAGCGCTTCAAAATAAATGGTACCAAAATACCAGAGGAAATTTGAAGTATCCAGCTAGCCTAAACAGAAATGTCTCTTCTGATGTCAGCTTTAATTAACTTAAAGTTCTTGGCTAATGCACCTCCCAACCAGCTCCAATTAATAGTCTGTTCTTAAAACAAGTGTGTTCCTGTCCAGCTTCCAGTTTAGGATTTATAAACCTTGGTGAGTGAATCTATAGGCAGTTTGTGAGCTAAGTCACATTAGCTCATTGGAAGCAACGAGCGAACGTACGATTCCATTTGAGATTAGAAGCAGCCTTGGCAATGCATCCACTTTTCTTTCTATCCTAGTTGCTAACCGAGTGGGCATACACAGCCCTGTTGCCATGCACATGTCTCCATGGAATCTAAGTGTCTGTACCAGAATGCTGACAAGTGCAAGCCGCAGGCTTGGCAAGAACATCTTGGGAATTAAAGGACGCCACATAGAAAGAGGTGGGAAAGCCTAGGAAGAATTGGCCTTGGAAGTTAGCGTGGGGCAGTCACTGGTACAAAAGCATCCATTAAAGTGATGATTGAGACCCTCAATACTTACTCCAGGCAGAGATGCTGGGGCCCCAGGGATGGATTCCATAAGCTACTCTCCCATCAGTGCAGCATTTCTATGATACGACTGTACATTTGTGAATTGCACACTAAATTAACATAATTGATCAATAGCCCATTAGGAGAAATACATTCAATTCCAAGCCAATTCAGATGTGTTGTTGTTCTTGTTCTTTGTCAGCTTACACGTTTAACTGCTTGTTTCTGTGTCAGCACTATAACATCAGAAGCAGGATTTTCCAAAACTTAGCGGAAGAGTGGTTGTTCTTAATATTATGTGGAATATGCATGCACCGCTTTTTTGTGCATGGAATATGCATGCACAAACATTTCCAGACAGAATTCATGGAGGGCGGAATCCTAACCTGTAGTTAAGCTGGCACAAGTCACTTATGACAACCCAGGTGTGTTGCAAACATACTGTAACACGTGTTCAGGGGGCCAATGCCAATGCATGGATGTACAGTTTCCATCTGTACCATCTCCAGGTAACGTAGACAAAAAAATTAGTGTGAATTGCTGAAGAGCAGCTGCAAGTCATTGTACACAACGTTGACTTAGAATGGTGTAATTTAATATAAGACATATTTCTGTAGTAACCCACCAGTGGATCCTGACCCACAGTTTGGGAACCATTGGCTTATATACTATTCTATATACTATGCAAAACATTGCTATAATGCCAGTATACTATACTAATGGAAACAGAAAAAAAAGTTAAATAGAAATGAAACATATATACTAAGAGGGTTTATATTTTGGAAAGTACTGCACCATGAATGGTCACAGAACTCCAGTTAATGTGGTTGTTAGCTTGCTTATTTAGATCTAGCAAGAACGAGAGTGCCAGTTTGGCACTGGTGTATGAGAAGAGATGGAGTGGTTTGCTTATTAACTGGCGCTCCATACATTACACCTGTGTTCCATGGTCCACACTAGATGCCAACTGATTTTGAAGCAAGCATAGAAGGTTTTGACCTTACATACCTCATGTGGTTGAGAAGTTGCCAAATTTGTGAATTTGTATCTTGTTTTGCCATGCTACCTGCTGTCATCCAAAATGTTTAAATGTTGTTCTGTTGTTCCAGTTTGCATTAGTGACTCAGGGTGCAATCCTAACTTGGAGTTAGGCCAGCACAGTTAGGCCAACAAAGTTGGGCTGGCACCAGGTCCACGTAAAACATGTTTGGACCACTCTCGGAGTGGCCTAACTCCCTCAAGGTTTGCACCCTCAAGCAGGATATTTTTATTGATGGAATATTGGGGGGGAGGGGAAGCCATTTGTCCTTCAGAGAAAAGACAAGTGCTAACAAATGCTTCAACCCTATTCAAGAAAAAGATATGCTTAAGTTTAGCATCAAAAGACATTTCAAAAGCTAACAAGAGGTGTAAGAAAGAAGGGTTTATTTTAGTATTAGAAACATTGTTTATTTGTTGACAAGCAGCCCCAATATATCATTCATTGCTCTATTATTTGGAGAGTTTTGAAATGGAGAAGAAACATTTTGGGCCTGCCATGTGGTTCCACGGTAAGCATAATTTTTTTTTCTTCAATCCAGAACTCTGGCTATCTGAATTTGCTTTTGAGTCTACAGGCCTGACATACTGAAGACGCAATAGGATGCATTTAAAAATGATTGTTATTAATCTGAGGCGTTTGTACATTTCAGTATAGAAATAACCCATTGCAGAGATGCCACAACATGCACTTATGATAAAAAGGGGAGGAATAAAAAGGGAATGATTGAACCCAGTTTTGATTGAACACATTAAACAGTGTGTGTGTGTGTGTGTGTGTGTGTGTGTGTGTGTGTGTGTGTGTG
>JAJKFI010000003.1:34457890-34498031 GCA_029204185.1 Lerista edwardsae
GTGTGTGTGTGTGTGTGTGTGTGTGTGTGTGTGTGTGTGTGTGTGTGTGTTCTCCCCTTATATAGTTGATAATTTTCTTCTATTCTTTTTTGGAATGTACATCTTCCAATTGTCTCCCAATTTCATGCTTTGATCATCAGGCATGTATTCAGACATATGATTTCTTATTGCAATAATTAGATAATTGTCCAACACTTCTATATTTTTCTTCCATAACTTTCATTTGCATTTCTTTAAAACAGTGTGACATTAATCTTCATCTATCATAAACTCCCTCTGTGTGGTCTACTAATCTAGAAATTACTGTGGAAGGATAATTGAAATTTTTTTTAAAGGTCAGATATTCAATAGTCCTGGCTATTCAATTAATAAATACAAGTACAGCATCCTGGAAACCTGACTCACTACATACAAATGATCTTCCTGCTCTGTAACTGTGAGTGCAATCCTAAACTGGAGTTAGGCCGGCATAAACTAAGCCCGCAAAGTTTGGACAGCACAAGGGCCACCATAAGGCGTGTGCGGACTACTCTCTGAGTCAAGGAGGATGGCGCATGTCTGTGTGCTGGCCTCTCTGACTCCAAGTGTGGTCCAGACATACTTTATGGTGTCCCTTGTGCCGGCCAAACTTTGCTGGCTTACCTTATGCCGGTCTAACTCAGTTTAGGATTGCGCCAGTGGTGAGATTCAGGGGGTTCGCCCAGGTTCTATAAATGGCTGGGCCCCGCCCACTCGCTTACCTCGGCTGGCTTCAAGGTTTTTTTGGCTCCGGCTATGACGTCATAGAACCAGTTGTTAATTCATTTGAATCCCACCACTGGATTGTGCCCTATGGAGTGTGGAAGCATTTAAGTGCATTCCGTGTTTTCTAGCATGCACAGATTATAGTGCTTACATAAGGCAGCATATATTTATTTTGTTTAAGAGATTTCTACCCGCCTTTCCTCTGCCAAGGCAGATACCCAAGGCGGCTTACAATTTTTGGAGGGGGAAAAAAATACATAGAGATACATAGAGATAATAAAACAATAAACTAAGCTATAAAAATATTAATCAAAACAGGGGAGATAATTGGAGGAGGGCAAACTATTTACAATGCAGGTTGTGCTGCAGAAGTACAAGAGGCAGACATGTCAACATCAAACGCTAGACACAACAGAAAAGGCTGGAGCCCACACCAAATGCCATGAGGGAAGAGGAAGATTCCCCGGTAAGGAATTCCATAATTGTGGTGCCACTACTGAGAAGGCTCACCCCCATGCCGCCAACCTCCTAACGTGGGAGAAAGGCAGCACTTGTAGGAAGGTCCCCTCAGATGACCTAAGAGGGCAGGCTGGAATGTAAGGATGAAGGTGTTCCTTTAAGTAACCTGCATATAAGATATGCATAAGCAGGTTAGAGAGATTCATTCAGTGGCGTTATTCACCCAGTACGCTGGGCGGGACTTACATTTGAGTGGCAGCCTGCTCATTGCGTCACCCCGCGTTCCGCCGCTTTCCCGCCCGCCAGGGTTCATTTATTTTATTTATACATACAGCCCTCTTTTACATATACACGGCCCTCCTGGACTACTTCTGACCACCACAGGGACAGTAACTATTCCTATGAAATAACACTGAAAACATTTGAGCTATCATCATAAAACTTGATAGGATTCTGGGCAGGGGAGAAAGAACACAATTTTATTTTTACTTTTACTTTTAATTAAAGCAATGTATAGTCTGCCTTTCTGTTTCAAAATAACTCAAATTCGTTCAAAATAACTCCAATTAGTTCGCAAACCATGACAGAAACCCCTAACGTTCGCCAACTGACAGTGACAATAAAGGCACTGACAAATCTTTCCTTGGCATTTGAATAGCACCTTGGAGTGTGCAAAGTCCTTCATATGTTTTGTCTTGATGTAATACTTACAACAATCATGTAAGGTAAGAATTTCTGTCCCCGGTTTGCACCAATGTTTGAGAGAACTTAAGCTACTTAAGAGTGCAATCGCGAGTGCTTTTGGGGCCCTTGTGCTGGCCCAGGAGTATTGCAAATGTGACAAAAAGCATGCTTGAGCCTCCTTTCGAGGTTGGGAGGCCAGCACAAGGCCTTCCCGCAGCAGATCCCGGACTTAAGCCAGTGAATTTAGTTCTGCTGAGGGCAGCTGGCAGAGGGTTGGGGAGAGGGGGGGAGGGAAGAAAGGAGGCAGATTGGGGTGTGGGAATGCAAGGGGAGGAAGGGCAGGTGGGTGGAATAGCTTGGGAGGGTGGGAGCGGCCTGGGTGACCAAATCTGTCCCCAGTCTGATCAGGCTTATCTGAGCTGCTCAGATTTGCATCAGCAATTTCACTGGCACAAATGCAAGTAGGCCTATTGGGGAGGCTGCCCCAAGTTGCCGGCTGTCACAACCCTGTGCTGGATATGGGGGTTAGGATATGGCCCAATGGCCATGTCCCATCTCTGCCCCCTTTCCGCCCATGGCGCCACGCTGTTACGCCTGCCTCCCCATCCGCCTCCAGCACACCCTTGGTACAGCCTGGTCCCAGCAGAACTAAGCCGATGCATGGCCGGCGCAGCAGATGGGTGCAGTGGTGCATGTGCACCAGTGCTGCTGCTTGAGCCAGCCCAGGGACCAAGTCCGTGGCGCAGACTCGCCTTATGACATGTTCGCGACAGCACTGATCTGGCACAAGAGCGCTGCACCGACGCAATGCAAAACTAGGATTGTGCCCTAAATGTGAACATGATTCTTTGGGACAATGAACATGAATAATGTGAAAGAGATACTCAGTGATGTCATGCAGGGGGTACGCGGGGGTACGCGAGTACCGGTTTCTAGGATTACAGCTGGCCCCGCCCATTTGCCCGCCCACTCATCGACACCGCCCTCTGCAACGTTTGAATTTCCTGCATGTTTGAGTTGCCTGCATGTTCTCAGAGCCAGCCAGGCAGGCAGGCAGCGAGCGGAGCCTTTCCTTTCCTTGCCACTGAAAAATGAGTTGCTCTGGGGTTTTAACATGATGCCAGGCCGCCTTAACATGTTCTGGGGGTGCTGTGGAATACTGTTGCAACTGTTGGGTCAGTTTAAAATCATCTGAGGCCTCAAAAAGGGCTTTTTTCATGTCACTTCCTGCCACGACATCACTTCTGGCTTATGACATCACTTCCGGTGGGCGGGTCCCGACACGTGCCAAGCAAAAGTGAATACCTGTTCTTAAATAATTTAGCTGACACCACTGGAAATACTTCTCATAGGACCAGTTACTCCGAAGTGCTCCTTCACATCATTTGAAACATGAATACCTGTTTGCCTCATAGGGTACATGGCAGTAGGGCGTGCATTATTTCAAAATGCCACTTATGTGCCAGTTTTTAAATCAGCATCAACATTAGGCAATCGTCCTACCGTGTTGAACAATGCTGCCAAACATTGGCCACCAAAGAGAGCGCTAAGAAAGGAGCCTCTTCCTCATCGAATCTTTAGAAGACAAAAAATAATAATTCTTCACAGAGGGATCAAATCACCCCTCCTTTACATCTGCACATAAAACAGAAAAGAAGCCCAATCAACAGCTCGCCAAATCTCTCGCAGCATTTATCACCAGAAGAGCAGAGGGACCCTGCGGGATTACTGATGATCACCTCAGGCTTGGCAGACCAGCAGGAAATCTCACCCAGTTTTCTACCCAGCTGGAAAACTAAATTTCGTATGTTGGCAACCACTGTGTTTGACTCAAAGCTAATTGTTCCATGACAAAATAGCTGCAAGTACCAGACAGGAGGAAACAAACACTTGTAAAATATTCTGAGGAGGACGCATGCTGGTGCAAATAATAATTCCTGTCAATTTCTCTGAGTTTCTCTGAGCTTCAAAATTTGCAAACGTTCCTGGAAGTTAGCAACAACAATTATTTTATTGAAGTTGGCTACTTCCATTGCATTTAGTGGCACAGTTTTGCAAAAAAATGCATTGGATTCCTTTGCCACAGTAAAGTGGCGCCTGGTGATGAAACAGACAGATGAAATCAAATGAAATGAGCAAGATGGTAATTTGGTGGAAGATTTCCCATACAAGGCCAGTATTGTTTTGATAGCAGACTAGGTACCTGAAATGAAAAGAGAACTTGCTAAATGTCAAAGCCATGTATGTTAGTTGAGAATGCATCGAAATTCACGGGATCAGCACTCTCTCTCTCTCTCTCTCTCTCTCTCTCCCTCTCTCTCTCTCTCTGTGTGTGTGTGCATGCATGTGTGCGTGAGTGTGCGTGTGTGACAATACTCCATTTGATCATGCTACACTCTGTGTGTGTGTGTGTGTGATGATGGAGCTTGGGGATATGAGGCGGAACCTCCTTATAGCAATGAGTATAATTTTTTTGTTTTTACGTTTTTTTTAATTGTTCGCCACCTTGGATCCCCTTCAGTGTTGGAGAAGGGTGAGATGATGATGATGATGATGATGATGATGATGATGATATACAGAGTGAGCCTCAAAGTGGGATCACCTTGAGGGCAGGGCATGCAACTTGGAGCTTCCTTCACTCTTTATGAGTGTCATGAGACCGTTTGCAGCTTGGAGTCAGGTTGGGAATGCCTGAAGGAAGAAGACACGTACCACAATGTCCCTTTCAAAATAGGAGCTTACGTTAAAAGGGTGTGTGTTAGGTAGGAGTGTATCAGTGATATGGCATGATGGGGTATTTTCGCTGGGTGCCAATTGGAGTGCGCCAGGTGCAGTCATGCCAAGCAGTAGCAGCTGTGGTGCTCCAGGTGCTTCCTGGCATCTCAAAGGGGGCTCACACATGGCCTGCAGTTGGGCCCACCTGCCCTCCTGTTTTTCCATTTGCCTCTGAAATGGAGCCATTCAAGGAGGGGGTGTAGCACAAGGCACCAGGCGATGCGATGACGCAGGTGGTCATGTTGCCACATCATTGCATCCAGATGCCCTGAATGCCATTACGCCCTGGGACACGGCTAGTGTTAGATGTCCACTAAAATGGCTGTACGTGTTAGATGTCCAATAAAATCCCATTTATAGCCCATGCCAATGGTTCCAAAACTGTAGGTGAGGGATCCACCACTGGGGGCGCAATCCTAAACTGAGTTAGGCCGGCATAAGCTAAAACAGCAAAGTTGGGCCGGCACAAGGACCACCATAAAGTATGTTGGGACCGCTCTCAGAGCCAGAGAGGCCAGCACACAGAGGTGAGTAGTCCTCCCTGACTCCAAGAGTAGTCCAAACACACTGTATGGTGGCCCTTGTGCCAGCCAAACTTTGCTGGCTTAGTTTATGCCGGCCTAACTCCAGTTTAGGATTGCACTCTGGTCGTGATCCAATTTTGGGATGGTCGCAAAACTGACAAGACAGATGAAGCTATGCACATCCAAAGTTAAACAACCTGCTGCTTGGAGGGAGCATGGCTGCCCCATCACCATCATAGCCACAGAGTCTTGTGCGGTGGTAAATGAAACTTTTGGGTCCTGATGCGAAAACGTTTGGGAACGACTGGTCTAGGCTACTTGTGTTGTGCATTATTGGGCCTTTCCTCCGATACCGGAATGAAACACTGCGCTACAATCAGCCACTAATGGTATCAAAATTCTCCATTCCTGTGACCTTTTGATGCACACCTATTAATAAAAGCATTTACGCCATAATTACTCAGGTAGGCATTTACTTATTTGCCAGCAATGTTGCTATTTAAACACACAATAACCTCTGTGGAGGCCAACCAAAGGGCAGAAAAATATATTTCTCTAGCTGACTGTGCTGCGGTTTGCTGGATTTCATTAAAGGGGAATATGTGCCCCCCCTCTTTCAATTAAATGTAGGATTCAGTGAAAAAACCTCACTTTTCTGGCAATTACTTTGTTGTAGGTTCAGATTGCTAATCGTGTTTACCTTCCAATTGGTTTCAGTCACTTAAAGGTAATAATGGGTTATCTTGGATCTATTGCCTTTTAGTGGAAATTCGCGCCTGAATAAGTGTTGAAGAAATTGAATCATATTAACCACAGAAGCTTTCTTCAAATCTAGGAACTGGGTTTTATACAGTGTGCAGCACAATCCTATGCATGTTTACTTGGAAGTGAGTCCTTCTGTTTTCAGTGGGGCTTGCAATCCTGGGCTCACTTACTTGGGAATAAGTGTCATTGTTTCCACAGTTTCTCAGTGACAAGCAGAGGCGTTTCTACAGGAATGGCAAAGCTCTAAGTTTTGCAAGAAGCCTTACCCTGTCGTGTAAATCCGTCCTCTCCCTTGCTGCTGTAGCCAGTAAGCAATGCCAAGATTGGCTAAAACGGTGCAGGAGAGGAGTGATTTCCACTGCAAGGTAAGGCTTCTTGCAAAACTTAGAGCTTTGCCATCCCTGTAGAAACGCCACTGGTGACAAGAATCACTGATCTCTCTCAGGACAGAGATCTTGGGGTGCTGGTGGACCACAAAGGTGTTGACCCAGTGTGCCGCAGTGGTGAAGAAGGCCAATTCCATGCTGGGGGCAATTAAAAAGTGGGATTGAGAATAGGCCAATATTATTATGCCATTGTACAAATCAATGCTAAGACCACTTCTGGAGAACTGTGTACAGTTCTGTTTGCCACATCTCAAAAAGGACAAAGTGGAACTGGAAAAGGTGCAGAAGAGAGTCATGAATACTGGGCTGGGGCACCTCCCTTATGAAGAAAGACTGTAGCTTTTGGGACTCCAGTCTAGAAAAAAAGGCACCTGAGGGTGGGGGGACATGGTTGAGACATACAAAGTTATGCATGGGATGGATAGATAGAGGAATGTGCTTTTCCCTCTCTCACAACACCAGAACCAAGGGTCAGCCACTAAAATTGAGGGTTGGGAGAGTCAGAGTGGATAAAAGGAAGTACTTTTTTACCCAGCAGGTAATTAATCTGTGGAACTCCTGACAGCAGGAGGTGGTGATGGCATCTGGCCTAGGTGCTTTTAAAAGGGGATTGGACAGATTTCTGGAGGAAAAGTCCATCGTGGGCTATAGGCCATGATGGATGGTGCAAACCCCTTACATTATTTGTAGGCTTCTTCAGAATGCCAGGTGCAAGGGAGTGGCAACAGGATGCAGGCATCTTGTTGTCTCATGTGCTCCCTGAAGCATCTGGTGGGCCACTGTGAGGTACAGGAAGCTGGACTAGATGGGCCTTTGGCCGGATCCAGCAGGGCTCTTATGTACCAAAATGTGCATGTTCTAGGGATCAGCACTGACAAGATTACAGCCCATTCCAACTGATGGCGAGTCCCGGCACAGCAATCGAAACTCCGGAGCTGGATGTCATAAAAGGGCCATAAAATGCTTTTCAACACCTGCAAGGTGGTACTGGTGGAAAGGCCTGCACTGCGCCACACCCCACCTGATGGCTTCTGGGGTGGGTAAGGGCTACACTGGCTGGTGGAGGCAGTGGCATTCCTAGAGGGAGCAAAATGCTAAGTTTTGCAAAGACTGAGCTCCTGTATAACGTGGCCCCTCCCCCTGAAAGTGAGGGGGAGGGGCTACTTTACATTGGAGCTCAGGCTCCTGCAAAATTTAGAGGGCAATCCTAACCTGAAGTTAGGCCGGCACAGTTAGGTCAACAAAGGGACACCATCAAGAGCGTTTCAGCCACTCTCAAAGTCAGGGAGGATGGCGCATGTCTGTGTGCTGGTCTCTCTGGCTCCAAGAGTGGAGTCTCTCTGACTCCAAGAGTGGTCCAAATATACTTTATGGTGGTCCTTGTGTTGGCCAAACTTTTCTGGCCTAATTGTGCTGGCCTAACTCCAGGTTCGGATAGCACCCTCAGTCTGGACCCACCCCTTCCTCTCCTCAGACATACACCTGCAAAATAGCTGGCGTGGGTCCAAGTAAACCTATTGGCAATCAGGCTGCCTACTGGAAGGAAAGTAAATGCAATCTTTAACTGACCAATCACCCACCACCATGATAGCTTGCAACATGAGCTGTCTTGGTGCAGCTGCATGCTATGGACTGGGCAGGGGGTGGGATTGGACAGATACTATCTGTGTTTCTTGCCATGCCACCGGTCCCACCGATTTCAGTTTGGGCAATCGTTAGGTGTCCAAATGCTTATTATATCCCAAGAAAAAGCAATGTCTATGAGTGTTTCATCTCATAGCTTTTAGTAGCTTTAGCAAAGTGCTTGAATGCACAATTAGAAAAAGAAACAAAGGAATCATTGTTACTATATATGGACCATTTCCTGTTGGTAGGCGGAGTGGCCCCGAGTGAACGCAAAGCACATCATGCATTGGCTAAGAGAGCCCTTGACAGGCTAATTTATCTGGGGAAAGAGCAGGACACAGTGAAGAATACGTTTCATCTTGCAGGCTGACAAGATGAATGCTTTGAAGAACCTGGGAAGAATGAAAGCAAAGAAATGGGTCACATTAGAACAAATCTAGCCTCACCTTTCTTTTCTAGGGATAGCGATCCTAGATGCTGCTTCTGTTGTGTCTACAATTTGTGTTTCCTTGTACACATCCTCTTTTGAGTGTCACATGTTTCTTACACTGACATACTTCCCAAATGGACAAAGGCAGAAAAATCTGTGGTTAGGCAATCAACGTTCATACACAATGGAAAGACAAATGTGCAAATACCGCATGGTACACTGTGTGCTTTTTCATGCGCAAAACGGCTCTCCATCTTGCTGATATTGAATATGGCCCTTTGCTGCTCCCAGTTTCTTTTTTTCTACTCCACAAGCAGTTGGTCAATGGCTACCCCACAGTCTCTGGATCTCACAGCACGGCTGGATGCCATAGGATGCTGAAGCAAAACCAGTCCACATTGCTGAAGCAAAACAAATCTACTGTAGGTCTGGTTGGTTTTTGCCTGTATATCTCATATGCTGTCTTGAATTCCAGCATGGAAGAAAGAGCAGGATATGAATGTCGTAAGCCACATAGGCAAAGGCGTAAGACGATTCACATCCTCCTACCACATTGGAATGAAGAGGAGGGACAATGAAGAGGAGGGACTAACCAGGAATATTCCTGCAGTGGTTAAGTCTTAACTTGGGGGAAGCCATCATTACGACATTTGATGATCCTCATGATATTGCAATCGCTTCCACAGCTATGCCAGGTGCCTTGAGGAGGAAGTGGAAAGGAAGTTGGGAAAAGCAACAGGAACTTTGGGGCAGGAAACCTCAGGGTTGTGCTAGGCCCTCACTGCAGCTTGATGAGAGCAATCTTGCAATAGCTCAGTTGAAACGCACGTAAAAATGTTGCCTCTAATCAAAGGAGTCGTGCCCCTAGGGCGTAGTGTAGCACCTGCCATGGGTGCTGCAAAGGAGCTGGGCATGCTGGGGAAGAAAGCGACATGGAGCTGGGCCCTCCCGTCTGCCCCTGCCTTTGTTACTCTTTGAAATGGAGTGATTCTGGAAGCAGGGGGCATGGCGAAGCTGCATGGAGGGTGCAGTAATGTCTTCCGTCACCACCCTGCTCATAGCCTGCTCTGCTTCTGCCTCCAATATAATGTTTGCAAATACTTTATGATAATGTATCATGGTGGCAGAGTGGGATAAGAACCCTCACTTCCTCCCCCCCCCTCCAGAGACTGGAGATTCGGATTGTCTCTTCTCATGGTCTTATCCATCTCCGAGGTTGTCAGGACTCATGCCGGTACAGCGTGCCGGCTCCTCCCATCTCCCCACGTTCAGACTGGCAGGTTTCCCTCTGGCTTTGCATTTTCCAGAGGGCTCTGCCATAGCGTCTGGTGGCCCAAAAACCTTCTCCTAGGAATTTGGGTAGGGGTTCCTCTCAGGGGGTCCCAAAAATGAGATAAGAGTTAGCAGCAGTCCCAGAGCTTAGGAAGCTGCTGCCATTTTCGTCCAGTGACAAGCCATGCCTTCCCAAGAGACTGGAGACTCAATCCATTCAAGGAATAGTAGTGTTAGAAGCCAAAATGTAACCAGTAACCTTTATTGGCATCTAGAGCGATAAACAAATCCACCCATCAACAGGGTACTAAAAACAAAACAAAACCTAAAACATGCATCAGCACTACACACAAAATGAGTTACACATGGCCTGAGACAGTTCCTAGCACATTGTATTCTGAGCATACTTATGAACCACTGAGAGTAGGAACTTGGAAACCCTCTCCATAATTTCAGTTGAACAACTATGAAGAAGAAATTTCAGATTTGCTAGATCTGAGAAGCCATTTCTTTTAGAGCCATTTCTTTTAGTGTCCAGAGAAACTGGAGTTGGCATGCTGTTGTGGTCCCCACAATTTAGGAATTAAGTTCCCAAATAACCCCCTTGGTAGCTAAGCCCAGTGGCTAGACTGGGATAGCAGATCTCAGTTCCCAGAAGAAAAGGCACACCAACCTGTAAAATATAAGAATGTTTATTTAGACTAATGGTTACACTACAAAGGCACAAAGACACAAGAAATACACAGCTTGAAAGTACTTGAAAGAGCCAGTGCAAAATAATAAAGTGCTTGCTGCACACTGCACCGTAGATTTATCATTGCCATGCTAGGAGTGGATATTTCAGTGGAGCGGATCTGGACCATGGATTAGAGGTTTGAGGCCCCTGCTCTATGTGAACACCAAGGGAACAGAAAGGAGGAATGCCTTTTGATACATTTTCCTCAGCAGGGACGTGAATGCCAATGGATACTGGCACTTTTCATCCGTACGGCTTAGAGCTTCAGGTTTCACAATTAACTGTTGTGGTATGTCGAGCGGTGGTCAAATTCCGGCCTCACCCAGCAATCCACAGTGTTGAGAGGGATTTGGAGCCTAATCCTGAAGACCTGATCACTTGCATTACTTGGTTACATAAGGTATCTAGTTAATTCTGTTAGGTTGCCCAGTTATTCAATTGTCAGTGGAACCCTCTCTCTGTCATACTTGTGCAAACGTGCAATTTACAGCCAAATCCTATTGAGCTGCCCTGCTGTCAGGAATAGGATTCTGCTAGCACACATAACCATGATCAAGGAAAAAATGACTAAAAATTCCTAATAAACTAACTTTTTGTTCCTGTCCAGCTGTCATTACATGAGAAAAAGATGGAGCACATTGGCTTCCTTGCTCAACTATTTGTAGCAGACATGATTGTTTCCCTGGACTTCTTATACAGTGCAGTACATTTCTTACACAGGAAAACATTTTATGCATTAAAAATATCATCAGTGTAACGATCCTTGATTATTTTGTGGTCCTGAAGGTTTTTGGAAGGCTCTGCTTTATGGAAGGCCTGTTTTTGGAAGGCCTTTATGACACAGGGCAAATAAAAGCTTAACTTCTGTTAACTTTAAGGGCCATATTTTGTGTAGAGTAAGAATCACAATTGTTCTGGAAGCGTGATTTGATCACAAGTGGCAAATACCCTTTGCTCTTTTGAAAAAGATATGTTGTATTGTGCATTGTTTTCTACAATGCAATCCTTTTACTATGGTGTAAAGTATGAACTTGTTCCTTGACATACTTTCTGAAACTAGTAGTTAAGATTTACAATTCCATTTCTGAATAAAATCTCTTGCAAGAGGAGGAAAAAAAATGACTGTAAGGCACGCATACATTTTCCATCACTGCACAGCAGTTAGTCTTCAGTGACTGATGTTGTTTGTAGTTTGTGAAAGTAATATTAGAGAAACAGCAAATAAGAATTACATTTTAGCAGATATACTCATTGTTCATCCCATATTCTGTTTCATTCTCTAGTAAAGTGAGAGCTTATTACTGCCAATAATGAAGATAAAAAGCCAGTAAACCTTTTCTCATAGCTTAATATAACTATAAACATTGATGAATTACACATAATGAAATAGTCATTATGACAGAATTGTCTTTTAAAATGATGTATTCAGGGGTGAAGTCTATAGTACATATTGTGCAGATGAATGCAAAGACAATAAATAATGGGGAGAGTGAGAGTATAAAATGTGCACATATCAAATAAAAAGAAAAACATGTATAACATTTTTTTTTAAAGTCAAGGTGATTATAGTAGAATACCGAAAGAGCTGTAAAGCATAGTTGTTGTTTTTTCCCTTTGTATGCATTGCACTTCTGTCCAGCTTTGTATAATTTTGAACCATTCATTCATTCATTCATTCATTCATTCATTGGGAATCTCTCACTACATATTTTTCTCAAGAAGCGTAGATCCAATCAGGGCTTTGTTACATGCTATAGTAGTGGTTCTCACCTTGGGGGGCAAGACCCCCAAGGGGGTTGTGAACCAATTTTCAGGGGGTTGCAAAGAGCCTGGGACAGCCATCTGGAAAGCTGCACACCACCACATATCTTGGAAGCTTCATTTTGGCTAGGCAAGAGGCTTCCCCATTAAACTGCTACTTCCTCAATACATATGGCAGTGAGGGAAATTAGCCTTGCTGTGGGCTCATCTTGGTATGTGCGAATACACGTTATGAAGTGCATTCATGGGTCTCTTTTCGAGCAGACATGTCACACCTTCCATGTGCATGCCTTGGTGAGTTTCAGCACACAGGGAAGAAGAATGCAAATACTCTGAAGTCTATCTAAAATTGGGCTTTACCACCTTGATCAGCAATGGCACAGAGACGCCACAATGCATTGTATGCAATGTTGTTCTCAGTGCTGAATCAATCACTGAACTCAAAACTCACTTAGGGTGCAATCCTAACTCGGAATTAGGCTGGCACAGTTAGGCCAGCAAAGTTTGGCCAGCACAAGGGACACCGTAAAGCACGTTTGGACCAGCCTTAAAGTCAGGGAGGATGGCACGTGTCTGTGTGCTGGCTTCTCTGACTCCAAGAGTGTTCCAAACATACTTTATGGGGTCACTTGTGCCGGCCAAACTTTGCTGGCATAACTGAGCCAGCCTAACTCCAGGTTAGGAATGCATCCTTACAATGTTTTTATGACATCTTGATCAGACTACTGTAGCATGCTCCACATGGTGCTGGAAGATGATTTGGAAACTGCAACTATTGCAGCATGATGCAGCTCATGTCATCACTGGGCCACGGTGATCTGAGTCTATTGGCTCTAATCCTCCAGTGGTTGCTACGGCTGCCAATTCATTTCTGGACCCAAATCAAGGGGCCATATTGAACTACTAAATCTGTGATGGCGAACCTTGTAGACACTGTGTGTCAGCTCTTCGGAAAATGCTTAACTTGACTCTGCTGGTGTGTCAAACCCCTACCCCACAACAAAAGAAAAATGTGTCTTTTATTTAGAAACAATTGATTTATTTAAACCAAAAATACAGCCCACTCATGAGTACAAATCAAATCAAATTTTCACAAACATGAAAAAAAAGAATAAAACAAACTCAGGTGTTGGTGAATGCTGGTGTATCACCTCAAACGTTGTGGCGTGTCACCTTTGACAATGTGTGTCATAGGTTCGCCATCACTGTACTAAATACTGATGCAACCAGCCAAAGTATGACAAAAGCACCAAAGCAGCTGTGGATGCTGTGGTTCTGGCGGTTGACTTTGACCTGGAAGTCCCAGGTTCAAATCCCTGCACGAAGCTTCCTGGGTGACTTGAGCCAGTCGCTATCTTGGTGGCTGCAATCCCATACACACTTACCTGAGAGTAGATCCCATTGAGCTCAATGGACTTACTTCTAAGTAGACAGGCATAGGATTGGGTTGTCAGCCTCACAGACTTATTGTGAGGACAGAAGGAGAAGAGGAATTATGTAGCTCTTGAAGAAAGGGTGGGATAAAAATGTGAATATATATTGTTGTTGTTGTTCAGTTGCTAAGTCGTGTCCGACTCTTCGTGACTACATGGATCACAGTATGTCAGGCCTCCCTGTCTTCCACAGGCTTCCAGAGTTCACTCAGTTTCACTCATGTTCATTGCTTTGGTGACACTATCTAACCACCTCATCCTCTGCTCCTTTTGCCTTCAATCTTTCCCAGCATGAAGGAGTCCTCTCTTCTCATCAGGTGGCCAAAGTATTTGAGCTTCAGCTTCAGGATTTGTCCTTCCAGGGAGTAATCTTGAAGGGAAGGGCTTGACTTCCTGGAGGATTGACCAATTAGATCTCCTTGCAGTGCCGGGGACTCTCAAGAGTCTTCTCCAACACCATAATTCAGAAGCATCTATTCGTTGGCGCTCTGCCTTTCTTATGGTCCAGCTCTCACAGCCATACATTGCTACTGGGAAAACCATAGCTTTGACTATGCGAACCATTGTTGGCAGGGTGATGTCTCGGCTTTTTATTAAATTGTCTAGATTCGCCATAGCTTTCCTCCCAAGAAGTAAACGTCTTTTAATCTGCGGTGATCTTGGAGCCCAGGAAAATAAAAGTCTGCCACTGCTCCCATTTCTTCCCCTTCTATTTGCCAGAAAGTGATGGGACTGGTTGCCATGAGCTTAGTTTTTTTTTAATGTTGAGCTTCAAGCCAATTTTTGCACTTTCCTCTTTCACCCTTATCAGAAGGTTCTTTAGGTCTTCCTCACTTTCTGCCATTAGAGTGGTATTGTGGTGTATATATATATATATATATATATGGCAATAGGCGGGGTATAAATTCAATAAATAATAATTATACACACACACACACACACACACACACACACACACACACACACACATAAAGCATATGGTAGAACATTTTTAATGGCCTCTGTTATTCTAGCAGTTGTCTGTCAGTTGGCAACCTTGCTAAATAACATGCAAATATTTGGGGGTAAACAACAAATAATTACACCAGATGCTATCCAAATTATCTTATAGATGGTGAGTTTTTTAGGCAGGAAACCTGCAAAGTGTGTCTATAAGCACCACTTCAAATTAGAATCTATTTCAATACTATTTCAATACTTCAATCTATTCCGAGTGCAGTCATTTTGATTACTTCTATTCGCAGAACCGGTAGTGAACTTTCAAAACTAAGGTTGTAGGAGAAAATTTTGCTTGGGGGAACCAATATTTGTTTTCATAAAATGTGTGCAAATATGTCCATGTTCTGTACTGATAAGAAATAAAGCTGTTGGGATCAAAACATGGCTCACAACAAAAATATGCATTTGTCATAAAATTATGTTTTAGAATAAGTTACATTTGCAAATTGCTCTTCACATTTATGTGAAATCTACAGTGTTGGGTCTGAGACCCAACACTGTAGATTCCACATAAATGTGAAGAGCAATTTGCAAATGTAACTTATTCTAAAAAAGCAAGAGAGGCAGCATATGGTTAAACTCTGGTTTTGCACCACCAATTTTTCTTTTGATAATGTCTTTAAATTATATAGCATCACTTTTAAAATTGTTGATCCAACTTCTTTCAGACAGCATTTGGAGTTGCCCCCAGGCTGTCTCGGGTACCAAAAATAAGTGGGGCAGGGGAAAGAATGACCAAGTAGGGCAGAATTAGGTAGGGATGGGATTTCCTCCCTCTCTTGCCTGCTCCTTTTGGTCTAAAAACCCTCCCCCTGTGCTTTATAGGTGAAGGAGCGGAAGAGTGCTTCCTGTGAAGTATTTCTAGTGATGAGTGTTTACCTCAGGCCGCAATCTTATGCACACTTACTAGGAAGAAAGCTCCACTGAACACTGAACAAGTAGGATTATACCGACAATCAACAGGGCTGACTTTAAGCCTATTGGACCAATGGACAAATTGTCTAATGGGGCCCTGCACCTAACTCTGCTGGCTTCCTGAGGGTCTCTGCTAGATTATTATGTTGGCAGATAAGGTATCTCTTGTACCCCTCCCCATAAGGTACCCCTTGTACCTAACCTATACATACCAGTTCGCCCTCTTAGATCATCTAAAGGGGCTCTCCTTCAAGTGCCCCCTCTGTCCCAAGTTAAATGGATGGCAGCTCAGGGACGAGCCTTCTCTGTAACGGCTCCACAAATATGGAATTCCCTTCTTAAGAACTACACACTCCCTTATGGCCTTTTGGAGAGGGCTCAAATCATACCTAAATCATCTGGCCTTTGGATGATTGTTGGCTGTTTACCCTCTGTCCTTCTCGTATATTGTCTTAGTTGTTCACTCCCCTGGCCAATTGCACTTCCCCTGCAATTTTTTTTCCTCACCCTCCAAATTGACCTGTTATGGAGAATTGGGTCTAGTTTTCATTCTTGTACACTCTCTGTGTTCCCGTTAATGTTCAATGTTGCTGTTACGTTAAATGTGTTTTTACTTATTGTGTTTTTACATTGTATTTTGTTTGTTCTCTGTAAGCTGCCTTGGGCATTTGCATGGGAAAGGCGGAGTATAAATTCTTTAAATAAATAAATAAATAAATAAATAAATAAATAAATAAATAAATAAATAACCTAACTGATCCCAAAGAATCAATGGTTCATTATCTGTGAATTTGCTATCCGCACGAGTTTCCAGGAACCCAGCGAATAATGAGGATGGACTATATTTAGAAGCTTCAAGCAGTGTTGGCAACCTATCAAGGAATTCTAATATAAATAATGATGTTTGTTTTAAGACCAGGCTACCATTGCATGACCAATTATTGTAAATTTCTTTTTTAGACACAGTGAGTACATGGCTATCTGTATGCTCCAGTCGCAATGTTTATAGCACTTATTTCACAAGTGGAGGATCCACTTAGGGGCCAGGCAGTCAACAGCAATTTCCATTTCTGGTTGAGTGATGGAACACACACTCTGGTGTTTGGGTCATGTCTCTGGGAGGGGTACACTGCTCTGACAGTGGTAATGTTCTGCAGAAGTGTTTGTATATTCTGCATGGCTCGACATACTGAAAGAGCACATCTGATTCCATAAATGAGAGCTGCGTGAAGGCAAAGCAAGATTGCCACTTCTCAACGGACTCCATGCTGCTATGCTGGAAGGAACTGATTAAATATTTCCTCCCCTGCAGGAAGGCTGCGGTGATCACAGAGTCTGCCTACCTCCTCAGTCTTATCTGGTGTCTGAGAAATGCGCCATGCAGCAGAACAAGGACTCAGACTACCTCAGCCGTTCTATGAAGCAAGTTATATTTACCAGTAGATTTGTGCAAATGTTTTCTTTCTGTACTGTAAATTATGACTATGAGGGTTACATTGTCTGCATTAACCATTAAAGGAGCCTGAGGGCACAATCCTAGGGCGCATCCTGCGTTGGGGGTGGGATTGTGGAGGTCTCCTCTGGGTAAGCCTCTGCAATATGGAGGTGTCTTCTCAGAATTTGCTGGTGCAGAATCGAGTGGATTCTCACTATGGGATCAGATCCAGGAAAGGGGCTAGGACTTGGCAGCCACTGCTGTTGCCAGACCCCCTGCTTCCTAGAACCTATCCACCCTTCCCTCTCCCCCATCACCGGTCTACTCTGCTCTTTCATGCACCCATTCTGCCCTTCCCCACCTTGTCCCATCTCCCCCACAATCCCATGTACAAGGTACATCTATTAAATAACGGGACTGATTAAATAACTCGCCTTTATTTATTGGTATTACAAATTTAATATTTGTCCCCTTCAATATACTCTCCATTTGCACCAATACACCACCGTATTCTTGTTTTCCACTGGTCGAAGGCATGGAGCAAATCAATTTCTGTCAGTTGTTTCAACATATCTGCCGTTTTCTTCTTTACAGCATCAACTGACTCAAAATGTGTCCCTTTAAGCACTGATTTAACTTTTGGGAAAAGATAAAAGTTGCAAGGTGCTAAATCGAGTGAATATGGAGGATGTTCAAGTGTAGTAATGTGATGGTCGGTCAAAAACTGCTTCACAGAAAGTGCTGTGTGAGCAAGCGCATTGTCCTGGTGAAGAATGAAACCATTTTTCCACATTTGCATCTGTTTCTTTTCTCTTTCTCTCAGCTTTTTCAAAACTTCCTTATAATAATGCTGGTTAACTGTTGTGCCTTCTGGAACTCATTCTTCCAAAATTACACCCTTGATATAAAAAAAAAAACAATGAACATTGCTTTGAATTTTGACTTTGAATTCCTCTTGGTGATGACGGTGTTTTTCAATGCATTGACTGTCTTTTGGTTTCAGGATCGTACTGGAAGATCCAGGTCTCATCACAAGTGATTACTTTATGAAACAGGTTTGGATCTGCGTCAAGTTGCTGCAGAATGTCAACACAACATTCCTTGTGATGTTTTTGTTTTTGTTTTTGTTTTTTTGCTCTGGTGTGAACCCTTGGGACCATCTTCGTTCAACTTTTAAACTTAGCATTTTTCCGGCACTCTACAGAAAACACAACCAAACTAAATGGCGACTCACGATCAACTGAACGTCATAGAGTGTTGCTGCTTGTCATGCAGGTTCAGACATGTTCAAGGTTACTACGTATGCAGTTATAACCGGTTCTGACTGCTTTGTTTACTAGGTGGAATCACAGTCTCGTTATTTTGTAGACAGACCTCGTACTTTGATTGGTATTTAAAATACCTCTTAGAAGATAAAGAAAAGTCAATAATAGATTGTGATGAAACAGTTATGTTTCATGTACCTATTTCTGTTTTATACTTTCTGTTCACTTACTTTGTTAAAAGTGCATTTCCAAGGGCCCGATCTGTTACTGGAAGGATGTCCCAGCTGGGGGGAGGTAGAAGGAACAGATCACGTGTCAAGGTTGCCAACCAATCA
This sequence comes from Lerista edwardsae, assembly GCA_029204185.1. Classification (NCBI taxonomy): domain Eukaryota; kingdom Metazoa; phylum Chordata; class Lepidosauria; order Squamata; family Scincidae; genus Lerista; species Lerista edwardsae. The sequence continues at coordinate 34,476,435 of JAJKFI010000003.1, forward strand.
GTTATTTTTCCAGCTAAGGATCCTGGGACAAGCAGAGTCTCTCTCTCTCTCTCTCTCTCTCTCTCTCTCTCTCTCTCTCTCTCTGTCCTGCTGGCTTCGCTACAAGATGGTTGCAGGGAGAGCCGCTCTGTGAGGAGGCAGAGGGGTTGCGGCTGGGAGAGGCCTAGCAGTGAGGAGACTGAGGCAGGATCTGAGTGGGAGCAAGACCCCGTCAGGTTTACGGTTATTTTGTTCTGTATCTTCCTAGGCCGTGTTTCACAGCCCCTTTTATCGTTCGCAAACTGTTAATAAAATCTTTTTTTCATAAATCAGTCTGCCTTGTTCTGGATTCCAGTGGAGAGGAGTTTAGCCCAGGAAACTCCTCTGGTAACCTGATACCTGGGCTGGGGGCAGCGGATTTAACCTACCAAGGTATTTCCCCACTAGGCTGCGTGTCCTAACTGAGTGGGCGAATAGGGGGGGTCATAGGTTACAACCCCCCTTTCGTTCATGACACGGACTGTGTGGCAAAGTTTTTAATATCGTCGCAAAAAATTCACAAAGCAATTACTGATACCTTTTTATACTACTAATTGAACTTTTATTGTAAGCGTAAATCCTATGTTATTTAAATTATTTCAAATGCTTTTAATGATTATATTGGGTCTGTGACTGTAAATAAAAATGATGATGAGTGGTAGCAGTGATCCTCCAGCACATGGGAAGGCTCTGGCCTTCCTGCTCACACTCCAGAAGCCCACAACTTCACGTGCAGCCAAAGTGCGCTTTACAACTGCTGAAAATAGCTGCCCCCAGCGGAATATGTGATCCACTAGTGGCAGGCCTGAATAGGATTAGGCTGTAAGTTTGCTCATAGTATTTGAGCAAGAATCTTGTTGTCTTATGTGGTCCCTGAGGCATCTGGTGGGCCACTGTGAGATACAGGAAGCCTGACTAAATGGGCCTGATCCAATGGGGCTGTTCCTATGTTCCTGTGTAATAATGATCAGAGGTGTATTCGTAGTGCCATGAGGGGAGGTGGTGGGTGCTGGGAGAAACGTGGCACACTTTTCAGCCTGCCATCTCTCCCTTGATCCAGAATGCTCCTAAATGGGTGCTGCAAGTGTGTTGCGGGGTGGTACGGGGGTGGGGCAGTAGCACTAGGGCATGGTGACCTCGCTCTGTCCCCAGCGCACTTTGAGCTGATGGGCAGCACAATCCTATACTGCACACAGCGTCAGCACAACGGATTGAGCTGGCACTGCGCGCCTATCGCTGACACAGGGACGCCAATCGGCTGCCCCATGTCGGCGCTAAGGCCACAGGGCCAGCACTGCTGTAGCACCCTGTAGCGCCCTGCAGCACCTCCCTTGAGTTGGCCAAAACACACCAGACAGCGCACCCCGGGGATTGGCGGGAGGAGGGCGGAGTGTGGGTGGGACAAGGGCGGGACATAGGCGGGCCTCAGATTCGACCATAAGGCTGAATCCTACACCCATTGGAGAGGCTACACAGCCCCAATTCAGGCCACGCGGTCTCCTCAGATCTGCACACGCTCTTTAGCAGATCTGAGGAGCGCATAGGGGAGGCTGGAGCCTCCCCTACAGTAAGGGAACAAACGTTCCCTTGCTGCGGGGAGGCTCCAGCCTCTCCAACCCAGTGTCGGATATGGCGCTGGCTGGCCGGCCTTGCCGTTCCGGTGCTGGGAAGTATCGCACCCTAAGGCTCTGCTTATGACTGCTACATAAATGTACTTAATATACCAAGAGCGCAATCCTAACCTGGAGTTTGGCCAGCTCAGTAAGGCCAGCAATGTTTGGTTGGCATGAGGGACACTGTCAAGTATGTTTGGACCACTCTCAGAGTCAGAGAGGCCAGCACACAGACATGCACCATCCTCCCTAACTCTGAGAGTGGTCCAAATGCACTTTACAGTGTCCTTTGTGCCGGCCAAACTTTGCTGGCCTAACTGTGCCGGACGAACTACAGGTTAGCATTGCGCCCACAATGTCTATGACTTCACAGTATCAAAATCAACATCTGGTTGGGGAAATTACCTTGTTACGTGATTTCTTTATTAAGAGCTAATCCATTACAGCAAGCCAATGCGCATCTATAAGTTTTGGATTCCTTGCCTCCAATGGGCAGTGGTGATCGAAAAATACAATTCCTGTAATAAAAATAATTTGAGGTTTATCACTCAAGTGCATGAGTTGCAGTTCTAGAGGTTGTGATAGCATATTCTGTCCTCTGGCACAAGGATGGATAGATGCACTTGAGGCCAGCATATGCCTGATCATTAGAGGATAAAAACTGACAATGCTAGAAATTTCTTTGACACCGACTCAGGTGTAGTGAGCAACAAAAAGTGAATACCTCTCCACATACCTGACCAATCTTCTCCGTTCTGGCCCTGAGCAACGGATGCCTCTGCATTTAACAGGTCATTTGTTTTCACCACTGCTCTTGTTTGGCTTCTCGGTACATTGAATTTTATGCTATTTTGAAGGTACCTGTTGTGAAGGGTCAAGGGAATGTTTGTGTTAGATGTGGTGCGGCGAATGCAATTGCAGATGCTTGCTGAGTATGCGTTTACCCAGATAAGCAGTATCTTTGGATAGCATCGAACAAAAGATGTATCTATAGCTCTTCTCCCATAGCAGTGATGGATGACATGACACAGTTTAACGTGTACAAGTATTTTCTCGACGGTTTCATTTATTCGCCGAAATGGCCATAAATCAGAGCATTGCTAGGAGCTACCAGGACCAAATGGAGGAAAGACATACATTTATGCAATGTACTGCCAGTGACGTCCAGCCACACAAACCATTTCCCTGGTGGAAAAAAAATAGCATTAAGCGCATTGATTTTGAGCAATACAGTGGCTGGAGGATAATGCACAGAAGCAGACTAGCATTTTGATGGGTTTGTGCTGCTGTTTAAAAACAAATAACAATGACAAAACACCAAACTCCTTCGGTGCTGAAAAGTGCTAGTCAAAATGTATGTATATGCAGGTCAAAATCCAGGAATGGCAGATTGTGTGGTAAAAATGTACAGGTGTGCCCCTATATCCATAGGGGTCCTGATCCGGATCCCTTTGTGGATACCAGAAACCATGGATACTGGGGACCCACTTCAAACACATGGGCAACCCAATCCTAAGTAAGGCCAACATAGTAAGGCCGACATAACAGGGCTGGGTCCTTTGGCTGGGTCATTTCTGTAATGATCATGTCCCTTTATTGTTTGCTATATCCTAAAGATGCTCTCCGTTTTTCTCCAATTTTTAGCATGTGTTCTGCCAGAAACTCCCTGCTGGGCGGATGGACATGGCCCTGATGCCCACACTAGGCTAAGTAGTTTCCCCTCCAGAGCAGCCTCAGAGATAGGCAAGAGGGAGGGGGTTCATTCACCCACTGGGCCTCCTCTCTTCCAGCAGCTTTGCATGGGATCACCGGCTGGCCAGCCTCCTCCAGACTGCCCTCATCACTGGCTTAGCTCCAAAACTACCAACAAACCCCACCACCAAAAAATAGGCAGTCAGCTTGCCTAAGCCACAACTGCCTCCTCCACTTGGTGGCTCCAGGGGCGTGGCAGCCATACAACAGTTCCCCACAGTTATTCTCCATAATAACCTTACCTTATCCAGTTCTTTACCTTATGAACAGTCAGTTCATCCGTCTAGCACATGCCCAGTGCCTCTCCTCTAGTACCTACCCAGGTCTCTTACTGCAGCTCCTGCCTCCCACTTTATACTGAGGCAGGCCAATCGGTGTCTGTTGCTGGGCAGGTTCTAGCTCATCAGCCACACCCATCTGCACCTGTGCTAATCCCTTCCTAGCCAGGGGCCATCATCAGCCTGCAGCTGTGTTCCTGCTGTAGGCAAAGACCTTGGGGGTTAACCCTGTAACCCCTGGCTGATATGGACAAGAGACTACGGCTGATACCATTCCCTAACTCCTGGGGGTATCTCCTGCCTTTTCCAATATAGCATGCCAAGATATAAAGAACAGAGAGAGTTAAACATGCTCAGTGCTGCCAACACCACATTGCTGGGGCTCCTCAGCAAAAGCCCTACTTTGGGCTGCATCACCCTGCCCACCTCTGATACCATGTTGGATGCTATCACTGCCACAAGTACTAAGGATTCAATTGCCCATGTCTAGCCACATGGGTCCCTACTCCCTACTATTTTGGGGAATTTAGGGAGTACTTACTATTTTGGGGAATTGATGGCACCATCCTATCTTTGTGATCCACCCATGCAACAGCTGCTGCACTAGCCTAAAGTGTTGCTAATGTGCCCTAAAACATTATTGCGACAACTCAGGAGTAACCAGCACCAGCAGGAAGGCAAGGACTGTCCCACAGGTGCCAGATCTGGATCTGCAGCCACCGGAGCTCTGTGTGGAGCAGGAGTGGAGGAGGGAGGAGCAGAGTTTGGGAGGAGGTGTTTCTGGGTGGGGAGGGTGAAATGGGGTGGATCAGACGTGGGAGGGGGGTGAGCTCAGTAAAACAGGCTTACGCTATATCCTATGCCCAGTGTAGTCATGCACCCGGTTCTCACCGGTTCCCGAGAACCGGTTTCTAAATGAGCTGGCCCCGCCCACGGCAGCTGGCCCGCCAGTGCTGTCATGCAGCTGGAATGGCGTTCCGGTTGTTACAATTAGTGGACTCCGCCCACTTAACTCATTGCTGGCTCATTTTTTTTGCTTCGGGTTTTTTTTTTTGCTCCGTTTTTTTTTTGCTTTGCACTTCGTGTTGGTGTGTGTTTTTTTTGCTTTGCACTTCGTGGGTTTTTTGTGTGTGGCTCTGTTTGTTAATTGGACCAGAAAACAGGGCCATTTCCCACCCATTTGAATTTGAATTTCAATTGCAAGCAGAGGCAAATCTAAGGGAGGGCAAAGCTCTTAAGTTTTGAAAGAAGCCTTACCTTGCAGTGGAATCACTCCTCTCCTGCACCATTTTAGCCAATCCTCACAGGGAAAAGCAACATCTTGGCGTTGCTTACTGGCTACAGCAGCAAGGGAGAGGAGCAGTGGTGACATGGAGGGGAAAGGCATCGGAACATGCATTCCAGAACCTAACCTTAGGGCTGGCTCCGCCCACTCATCGCTGGCTTTGTTTTTTGTTGTTGTTTGCTCTGTCTCCCAGCCTCTCTGTTAAGTGCTCCTAGAAATGCAGACCTCTCTCCCCCCCTTGCAGGATCGCCCCCCAGCCTCTCTGGTAAGTGCTCCTAGAAATGCAGACCTCTCTCCCCCCCTTGCAGGATTGCCCCCCAGCCTCTCCTTTAAGTGCTCCTAGAAATGCAGACCTCCCTCCCCCCTTGCAGGATCGCCCCCAGCCTCTCCTTTAAGTGCTCCTAGAAATGCCTTTCCTTTCAGACTTCCCTTGCAGGATCGTTGTGCATGAAGAGATTTTGTGTGAGCACAGAGCTTAGCATTGCTGCACTTCCTTGTAGCCTGCAATTCACTATATCGATCTTTGTGGAAGTTGATTTTCCCTGTGTTTGGAACTGTGGTGAGTTCTCTAGAAAAGTGTAAAGGGAAGATGTACACGTAGTTGTTGTTCTTTGTGGGTGTCATGAAATTGTGGTCTTATGTGAACCTGGTTAGTTGGGAGAGAACTACTCAAGTGTAAATGGCTCAGGTGGGGGTGATTAGTTCATTGATATAAAGTTAAAAGCCTCAGGGAACAGACCCCTTTGGCTGCTCTCAGGGAAGGTTAGCCTCACTATGTGCTGTGGAAGCTGGTTGTAGTCAGTCAGTAAGGTAAAAATCCTATAGGATTTTTTGTTGTTGTTTTTGTCCTTTGAGTTCCTCTCAGTTAAGTTATAAACAAAGGGGTTGATTATTGTCATTTTAATATTCAGGTTTTATGGTACAGAGCCTCAGTAGTTTATTTATAACTCTTAATATATGTCAATAAAATTGGGTTTTTTACTTCTGTTATTTGGCTTTCTTTTAAGAGTGATTTTTGCCCAGGAGCTCCCTTTGTTGTGTTGAGCCTGGGCTGGTGGCAGCAGCAGCTACACCTGAGGAGGGGAGTTACACCCCCCCCCCTCAATAGGTTAACTAGATTTCCTCCCACAAGGTTTGTTGCTTTTATTGCTGGAATCTTAAATGATGTGGGTACTACTTTAAAGCAACATTATTTGACATAGTGAAGCACAAGATTTCTCCTGTCTCTCTTGAGAAGCAAGAAATTTCTTGTGAATATGAGACATAGTCTGTGACCATTCATAGGTCTACTAAAATGACATGCAGCATCCTGTTGGTCTGGATGGCATAAAATGAAGCTTGAACTGGGGATACTGTGGACTAGTAACTTGCAAAGTGGATCGCTATATGATGTAAATCCAAGTAGGAATCATAGTTCAGTATGATGGTTTCTGTGAATTAAGCTGTTGTTAAAGGCTGGTTTTCCCTCCTGCCAACTCTAAAGTTTGCACAGCGTTGATTACCCAGCGCAGTTATTTACAGGTGATAATTATTATTAATTGGGCATGATCCAGTGTAATTTAAGTGGTTTTACATTGCATTGATTTTGAGTAGTCAAACATGTGCTTAACTCTCCCTCCAGTTGAAATCCCTAAGACATAAAGACTGATCTAAACTGTTTACTCAGAAGTCAGCCCCATTATTTTCAGTTGGATCTTCCAAAAAGACAGGCTTATACTTGCAGACTTATGCATATATTGCTGAATGGCTTACTCTTTAGAAAGTGTGTTATGTTTAGAATTTCAGCCTTGAGAACTATTGGCTGAATTCTGCCCATAATTGTAAAGATTATCCTATTTTCCTGTGTCATTGCATTCCTCCTACCTCCAAATCACTGACAGTATGATGGGTTTAGAAGACCTTGTGTACATTCTGAGAACTCTTTAGAGTATGGTCAGGCACACACAGCCCAAAAGAATTAGATTGGGAAGAGCTGACGTCCCCCTTCTCAGGCCTTCTTAACATGCTCTGAGAGTGATCTGGAATAGTTTGGGAATTGTTGGGTCTGCTTGATGACGTCACTTCCTGCCATGACATCACTTCCGGTGGGCGGACCCCAACAAGTGCCAATCAAAAGTGAGTTCCTGTTCGTAAATCATTTGAATGACACCACTGCTTATGATGTCACTTCCGGTGGGCGGACCCCAACAAGTGCCAATCAAAAGTGAGAACCTGTTTCTAAATCATTTGAATGACACCACTGCCTATGCCCCCTTCCCAAGCCTTTTCCCCTGACCTAGGCTTCTTGAACTTACACGGGCTATTTTGCTGACACAAATCCAAGAAGTCATATAGAGCTTTTAATGGGGTAAGGGGACAAATATCCTTTACCCAGAGTAGACCTCCAGCCTGCTCCCAACAAGACAAGATATGGTGTGGGCCACTTGACCTTGCTGTGCGGGCACTGGTTAAGATGAGGTTGACCAGCAAGTAATTACGGTACATAAATGGCTTCTGTGCACTCCTCCTAACCTCTTGGAAACTATTAGGTGATCCTGTTGGAAAAGGGAAAAAAATGGGAATTAGCAAATATGCCACTACTTTCAACAATGAATTTCCTCCAATCTGAAGAGGGTTTTATAGCGTAGCCACTTGATACAAATTGCACAATTTGAGCATATGTTTTTCCCCACCTAAATACAAAGCATCTTGCACTAAATTCTCAAACATCTTGTTCCGTTATGCCATGAGACTGGTGCGCCACATGCCGCAGTGTAACATAATGTAAGTGAACAACAATCTGGAAATGTAGCAAAATGTCGAAAAGTTATTTTTCAAGTGCACAACAACAGGTTGCAATGTTTACAGCATTGTCGGCTGTTCTCTTCGGTTTAACAATTTCCACACTTATTCCATGATGAGCAAAGGAGATCTAGAAAAAAGATGCAATGACCGGGATTACCCAGAAGAGTTGCTCTCACCCCCCACAATAAAACTGTGCTAACGTGTGTTGGTGGAGTCTCTATGGATTATCAGAAGTATGTAGGGGTTGTCTGATTAAATATCATAACATGAACTGTTAAAAGGAGCTCTTGGGTTTTACAAGTTACGATGCTGCACTTCCCCTATTTTGTTCAAACTTTGTGTTTAACTTAGAGCACAATCCTAAACTGGAGTTAGGCTGGCATAAACAAAGCCAGCAAAGTTTGGCCAGCACAAGGGCCACTATAAAGCGTGTTTGGACTACTCTCGGAGTCAGGGAGGATAGCTCACCTCTATGTGCCGGTCTCTCTGACTCCGAGAGTGGTCCAAACATACTTTACAGTGTCCCTTGTGCCAGCCAAACTGCTGGTTTAGCTTATGCCGGCCTAACTCAGTTTAGGAGTGCGCCCTAAAATGTGCTAAATACTGGCATTCTGAAAAACATTTCCCATAGAAAAGAGACAGTCACTCCCTGAGCAGGCAGCCCATAAAACTTCCAGTGCACATATAGAGATCTGTATAAACTAGAGATTCTTCTGCAGTTCTTCCCATCTAGCAGTCCAATCCTAACCAGCCCAGCACCAGCACATGTGCTGTAGCAAACATGCCATAAGGACGTTGGGCAACGCAGAGGCTCATGGCGCAGGGGAAAGACCTTGGTTGGCCTACTGCTGCCAGTCAAAAGGCTGCATCCACCGGAGTAGGTAGGTTTTCTGTGGGCCAGTGGATGGGCAGGGGGAAGGCAAACAAAGACAGAGAGGGGGTGTAATGGGGCAGGGGAGGGTGAGGAAGAGGGCAGATCAGGCCCACAAGGGAACAGGAACAGCAGCAGTGGCTGCTGCCATATCCTACCCCCCTTCCAGGCCTGATTTCCCAACACGGATCTGCTAGAGAGCTTTGATATAGCCAGGATGGTGTAGTGGTTCAGGAGTTGGTGTTGGACCTGGGAGATCCAGGTTCAAATCCCCACTCAGCCATGAAGCTCCCTGGGTGACCTCAGGCCAGTCTCTCTCTTTCTCTCTCTCTCAGCCTCACATACTTCACCAAGTTGTTCTAAGAATGAAGAAAGAGAGGAACTATGTACGCACAACCTGAGCTCTTTGGAGGAAGGGCAGCATAAAAATGTGAAAAATATAAATGTTGTTGCCAAAGCATCTCCAGCTAATATTCTCTTTTTCTTTTCTATATTTTTTGTGGGGCAGGGAAAGGGGGGATAATCAAACAGAGAACTTATGGAAACTGAGCACAATCACAGCCATAGTAATGTAGTTGATCTATACAGATTTTTTTCCTTACCTAGGGTTCCATAGAAGAGACTCCCCCCCCCCACCCAATGCCTGAGGAAAGATGACCCACTAGTTCTGCATCCCCTTGCTTTTGTCCATGTGCCTCCTCTGTTGCTACCTCTTTTCTACTTCTAAGATGATTTTTTTTTTTAAGCAGGAAGGAAATGTGAGAAAAATGAGTGATGAGCACATCTAGGAGTAAGGAGGATGAAGGTTTGAATGATGCAAACTACTTTCTGATTTTGGGGGAGGGGTCTTCCTGCCTGTCTGAGTAAAAGAAAACAAGCCTTTTGATTGAGACATAAAGCTCCATTCACAAGCTTTGCAACTGATTGCAAACAATATATCTGCAGACAGTTGAACTCAGGTTGACATTTCATGTTTGACAGCACTGTGCCTTCATTGATAACCAATTATGTGCATAAGCATTGTATTCACCGACGGCCCAATCCTATTGGAAGGAGGTGCTGGTGGAATGTGTATTCTGCCAGCACCGGCTGCTGCAAAAGTGCTGCAAAGCACTTTGTAGCAGTGTAGGCAGCAGGCGTGCCAGCAGGAAGGCCAAAGCTCTCTTGCATGCACTGGCAGAATGATGGAGGGGATGCGGGAGGAGGTAAGCCCTATGCAGGGGGCAGAACAGGGCAGGGGGAGTGTGAAGTGGGGTTGAATGGGGAGGGTGGAGCAGGAAGGGGAGGGGGCGAGTGAGTGGGTGGATTGGGACTGGCCAGGTTGGTCAGCAGCAATGCATGTTGAATCTGAATCCTCTTCTTAGGCCCAATCTGCCTACATGGATCAATACTGGGTAGGTCCAAGATTGAGGGTGCTGGGGCTTGTAGTAGACCTGGTGCCTTTTAAGAATGCACAAGTTGTTTGCTTTCACTTGAGGCTCTTCTTCCTTCACCTGATGCGCTTCTTGTACAGTATACAGTATGTATGAGCAAATCAACTAGCACAAAAGTACCAGAGGTGCTCAGTGCTCTCTCCCTTTCCTACAAGGGAAGCCAAAGCTGATTTCCCCAAGAGGTGGGAAGTTCTGGGGTAGTGCCTAGCGTCTTCTCACCCCTTTGGGAAATAGGGAGCATGCAAATTTCTATATATTGTGCATAAATATGAACATAAATACACATTACATATACAAACACTCAATTCAGGCGACATTATTCTTCTGGTTTACTCTGTAGACCTAAGGGCGCAATCCTAACCTGGAGTTAGGCTGGCACAGTTCGGCCAGTAATATTTGGCAGGCACAAGGGACACCGTAAAGTATGTTTGGGCCACTCTTGGAATCAGAGAGGCCAGCACACAGACGTGCGCCATCCTCCCTGACTCTGAGGGTGGTCCAAATGCATTTTATGGTGGCCCTTGTGCCAGCCAAACTTTGTTGGCGTAATTGTGCTGGCCTAACCTCATTGCACTCTAAGTACAATCATGTTAATATTTTGAAGACTTCCACTAATGCCTGGAAAAAATTTCATTGGAATTTCATTGGAAATAATTTAACTCCCTGGATTTTATATGAAATGCATCATTGTTTTCAGATTACTTGTTAGTTGGGATGCCTTATAATATTATAAGCATTTATAGCATCTATTAAAAATATTTTTACCATTTTTGCAAACTATCATTCAGTAAGGTTTAATGGTGCCCTTTGGACCTCAGTTGGATTAGTGTGAAATTTAATTCTTGTTAATCTGCTTCTGACTAGAGATGCATGAAATACACCGTATACAGCAATTACCTGTTTTATAATACATCATTATCATAAAGAGACTTTGGCCTTGCTAGATACATTTCCAGTATGCAGCAGTATGACCACCATTGCGTTTAAAAACAATTGTGCAGCCTTAAGGAAGTTTTCTTTTTATAAACTTAGTCTACACTATTGGTCAAATTTTTAATACAATTCCATGATGAATCTTAGAATAAGGTCCTGGTTGGCACATAGGAGAACATGTTCTGTGATTTAACTTGTCCTGTGAGGGAATAAGGGAAATGAGAGCCAGGATTGCATACTGTTTCCGGAGTTGGGCCTGGGAAGAGAGTTCAGATTCAACATGCACTGCTGCCGCCCAACCAACCCTCCTGACCTCAAAAAGGCCTTAAAGTATCACATTTTTTTGGGAGGTGGGGAGGTATAGAAACTGGAAGTGATGTTTAAGCTAGTGATGTTTAAGGCATTCTGAGGCCCATAGAGGCTTCCCTTGGACCTCAGAAGGCCTTATAAGACTTTAAAACATCACAGTTTTCCTGAAAAACCAGACCTTCTAAGGCCTCCTGAAGGATTCAGATGCAACCCCAGATGCAACTAGCACAGAGCTCCAGTCATGCTCAAAGGGGCATGGTGAGCAAGGGGGTGGGACCCTGTCAGCCGCAGTGGGGGCCATATCCAGTGATGTCATTCAGGGGGAATGGACCAGAACGGGCGTTCCGGATCCTAACAGGCTCCATGTCTGCTTCCGGGGTTTTTTCTTTCTTTTTACTTCAACATTTGAATTTGAACTCAAAAGTGAGTTCCTAAATCATCTGAATGACACCACTGGCCATATCCCTTCAGCTTCGCTACTGTGCTCCAAAAGCATTGGGGAGACTGTGGTTTGTCCCAGCCATGTCTTCTGGACTTGTCCTATAAAGTTTCCAAACCCTTTTGTGTTTGGTGCCTGTGGATTTATTGCAACTGTCAAAACAAAAGAAGATCCTTGAATCAACATGGACCCTTGATCTCCAGGGGAAGCATGTGGTAGCCTGAGGATGGATTTGGGAGCTAATTTTTCACATCGCAAGTGGGATGGAAAACATTTTTTTTCAGCATCTTTTCCATTGTTTGGGATATCTAACTTTTTTTTTCAGTATTCACATGTGAACAGAACTGATAGACAGGTGGCGCCTTCTCATCCATGGTTTTTCCATCCGCTGATTTAGTGCAACCACACTAAACAGAAGGGCTCTTTGGTAAACAAACAAATGCTGTTAATTAAACGTTTAAAAAGGTGTTTAAAATAAGCTTTTCTTACTATACTAGGCATTGCAGCTGCAGCCATGAGATCTGCAGCCTATCTCATTAGCTCTGAGATAAGACCCCTCATCCTGGGAAGTGTGATTAATCACTTTTGTTTTGCATTTTTTGCCTTGCTGCAGGGTGAAGGGAAGAGGTCTTATCTCAGGTAATGGATACTAATTGCAATAAGCCCCTGGAGAATGGCTGCAGCCCATTGCCAGGGTAAGATAAGCTTTTTAAAAGGCTGAATGCTAATTAACAGCATTTAACATTTTATTTTTTTTGGCATCCTCCAGGGTTCCTGAACCCTAGCAGATAAAAAGGCTCCACCTGTAATGGTCTATTGTCTTCCACAGCTGAAGAACCCCAATCATTGCCTCTCTAAATACCTCCAGGAACAGCAATGCCTATCTTAAAGATGGGAAAAACCTGTGATATAGTAATAAAAACACATAGCACTGCTTCTCATTTTTTGTAAACAAAAACAAAGAAACCCACATCTGCAAAAATCTAATTTTATCCGGTTTTTATTTATTATTTAATGAAGGGTAATCACTGTGGCTGCATCTGCCGACATTGTACCACTTATATCACTCACCTAGTACACTTTTAAACCAATTTTAATTAATAATTACAGTGTACATTTTGAATAAAAACACATAACACCACTTTCTGTACTGCTAACTTTGGAAAACACTGAAATCCGCAAAAAAAGAAAAAAATTGTTCTCCCCCCCCCCTCTATTTATGGCATTCATGATCCTGATAGTGATGGAATTTAGGGTGGGCTTTTGGATCTTTATACTTGTATATTATGACTGTGAAAGGAAAAAACCTCAAAGAGAGATCATGAATACACAATGAATGAGCAAACATTTACATTAGATAAATATTTTTCTCACCCTCTTTCAGCATTCAGGGGGTGATTTGCCATCTGGCAAAGGTTTCAGTTGACTAAAGCAGAGGCAATAAATGAATAGATGTCTGTAAGATGTTCAAATGTCAAGTCATGCCCCATCAGACAAATGGGCGCCAGTGAAGGACTGTGAGACAAGCAGAGCTGGGGAAAAAGTGTTCCTGCATCAAAGGTGTCACCCATTCTTGGCTTCCTGCCATCTGCAAGCACTTGAGAGATTGTACAACGAGGCAGGCCGTTCATTGATATTCTTTCATGATCTGCATTAAAGTGGAGAAGGGAAAGGCTGCATTTTGAAGGCCAGTCCATATAGTTACACCGTTCCATACATATGGAAGATTTATATTTCTGGAAGTGTTCTTTAATTTTTATTTTACGTAAGGTGGATTTCTGTTTGCAGAGAAATGTGTAAACAGAGAACTGCTGCTTTCTCCCTTTGGGATGATGGGGCAGTCCTTCTGGTCAAGACAACTTTGGGCCCAATCCTAAAGAACCTGGCGCTGGTGGTACACTCATACCACCAGTGCTGCATGTCATAAAAGTGCCATTTTATGGCACTTATGGCATTTTAAGGCACTTTAACTGCCAGCACTAGTGCTGTAGCACTAGCACTAAGGCCAGTGCCAGTCGGTGCTAGAGTTACCAGTAAAGCTCCCTCTTTCTTTATTTTACTGTATTCATGGTTACTAAAATCATGGACTCTAAAATCATGGACTCTAATATCAAGGAACAATCCACAGGCCTACAACTAGTAGTGTCATCTTACCGGTACGCTGGGCGGGTCTTCTGGGTGATCGGCAGCGCAGCGGGCGGGCTTTCACCATTACGCAACGGAACGCAGCGAGCGCGCTGCCGATAACCCAGAAGACCCGCCCAGCGTACCGGTAAGATGACACTACTGCCTACAACAATACATGCCAGGATGAACTCTGAGAGACACAGGTCACAAGACTTTCGTCAAGCCTGAAGACTTCCTATCTGCCCCCTTCTACCACACATCCTGGAAGGAAAATGATAATCTCATGATCTCTAGATGAATGTAATCCTGTCAGGTGTCTTTGCATTGTTTTTTCTCCTGAATGCAACTCCAGGAACTCTTGTATTTTGGAAACCTACATTCAGAGGCGGATCTAAGGGGGGGGGCAAATCTGTAAGTTTTGCAAGGAGCCTTACCCTGTCATGTAAATCCCTCCTCTCCCTTGCTGCTGTAGCCAGTAAGCAACGCCAAGATGTTGCTGTTCCCTGTGAGGATTGGCTAGAACGGTGCAAGAGAGGAGTGTTTTCCACTGCAAGGTAAGGCTTCTTGAAAAACTTACAGATTTGCCCCCCCCTTAGATCCGCCTCTGCCTACATTGTACATTAACTTATGCAAACCTCATTTTAAGTTGCTAGCCATCTTGATGTATTTACCAAAGTAATGTATATTTTCGCGGACACCACTAGCTGTGTGCACATCCTGCTTGATCAGGAAGAATTCCCTTCATTCATACCCAAGTTATCAATTCATACATTAAAGCCAATGCACACAAAATTACACGTTAATCCTCTGCACCTAGAAGCAACTCCAAAAAACCTTAAATACTAAGGCAATTTGACTCCCCTAATGTCCCCACGCTGCTGAAAACGTCACTCCTTGGGGCTGCCCACATGCTGCACACAGAACTGCTGACCAATGAACCCTACATCTGGACAGGTAACTATCTCAGCGCTTTGATTCTCTAACCGTTTTTTGTCCTTAGTGCTAGCAACTTGGGGTAATAGGGAAGGGACTCCTACAAATCCTTCCCTACAAACCCTTTTCCCTGATTTCTATTGGATGCAGCAATACACTCACATTACACTGCACTCACCACCATAGGTACACTATGATCAAGGTATTACACTAGCTTATTAATGCTTTTAAGTATCCATTCTGTATCTTTCTCTTAATAAAGACACAATTTTATTGAAAGTATTTCTCTCAGTCTCTTCTCGAGAAAACAAGGATTTCTGCATTACGCTGTCTTGGTATCCAGCCTACGGTCCTATGTTCCAACTGAGCTGTAAATAATATTAATTCCCCTAAATTCAGCTCTTTCTAGTAACACTAGGCCTCAGCACCGAGAAGACTCGCCATGGCAACAGCCAACAGTAAGTTTCTCCGTGGGCTGGCAGAGTGGCTTTTCAGAGGAGAGGGTGAGGAGGGCAGGGAGGGGAGAAAACTGGGCAGGAAGAGGGAGGCCCTAGGAGAGGATCAGGCCCGCAATAGGGCAGGGATGGCGACAGAATCTGCCACTGAATCCTGAACTCTCTCCCAAGTTGTGGAGGCTGACATGGGCCTCCTCAGTTCTGACCTACTCGATAGCAGGCATATATGCAGTGGTGTTATTCTACCGGAACGCTTGGCGGGACATCCGGGTGATCGACAGCCCGCCTGTTGTATTCCGCAGCGTTACGCCGTTTGTGTAATGTACGCAAGCGATGTAATTGGTTACACAAATGGCGGAACGCTGCGGAACGCAACGGGCAGGCTGTCAATCACCCGGATGTCCTGCCCAGCGTTCCGGTAGAATAACACCACTGCATATATCCAAGTGGACCGATCAGGGCCTCTGGGGCTCTACACAGGCTTCCCTTACCCTGAGGAGACCTCTGAGTGCTTCCCTGGCCCCACAGGCTACAATGGCAGCCATTTCTGTGATGCTGTACCCCAGGGCACTGAGGAAGCATAGGACTGGGCTGTGCATCAGCGTCCCAAGTCCAACACTGTAACTGTGACACCACCCAGGATGAAATGGCATCCGTGTGGCTGGCTCACCAAAAGATACTTCTCAAGGGGACACCATCTACATCCCTTGGAGGAAAGGTGGGAAAGGTCTGTGTCTCAAGATTTCTTGCCCACTGGGAGTGAGTCAGAGGAACAGCAGGAGAACCCATCCCTTCCTCCAACGCTACTGCCATAAGCAATTGTGGCAGTGGTGGTGAGAAAGAAGCAGCCCCGGAGATGCTGTGATCTGGGAACGAGTAAAAGAAAGGACTTTTCTAAAGTAAAAAGACTTCCTGCCTGGACTGGCAGGAAGGAAGTGGAGGCAGAATATCTGTCCCTCCTTTTATCTTTATTGTCACGACTTGTTTATTTTTACCAAGTTGCTTCTTTAAGCATACGAGCTATGTGGAGGTGCAAACAAGCAGGTGCCCAAGATCAAGATAAGAGGGATGGGCAGGATGCTGTAGTATTGCTTTGCTGTGTCACCGTCTTCTTGCCCGCTGCTTTCCAGATGCTGAGCAAACATGCTTGGACCACAGCCTGTTTTGAAACAGAGTAAGAAGCAAGGAGGAGAAGACCACAAGACACTCAAAAAAAGAAAAAGAAAAAAGGAAATTGGGGCACCACCTCATATGGCACTTGAACATGGGCTGGTCCTGCAGGTGAGCTTTCATATGCAATCTGAAAATTCAAACAGAGGTTTCCCATTTGCGGTAAGAACTAGGCCAGAATATGCTTCCTGATCTTTTTTTAAGGATTAAATAATCCATTTGGTTTTGCATTGCATGAATTCGAGTGATCCATTCACTGACTGAGGGCCATGTTAAATGCTGCAGAATACTGACTTGCCTCCAAAGATTTCCTTCCTTCCGTAGTAATACATCACTTCCTCTGGATCTTCTCACCCTCCCCACCAGATTCAGGACCCTATGGAGGGACAGTTCCCATTTGTGGGTGAATTCCACACAGATCAATAGTGTGTGTTTCTCAGCTAAGCCAACTTGCACCACTGTAAGCTGGATGTTCCATAAGCTGGTCTTCCATCAGTGCTGGGAGAATTTAGAGGTTGACCTGGCCAGGTACCTCTGTTTTGGGTGAACTCTTGGGCAGTTTCTTACCTGGCTGATTTCAATGCCACTCCTGTAATGCTCCTTGAGCCAGACGGGCCTTTGGTTTCAACTCACTAAAATGAACAAATCCAGAAGACATGGCAGTGCTTCAGTGCTTAAAGTGGTGCATTGTGTGGGAGACAGTGATGGAGATGGCTTGGCTGGGATTTTTGTGCAATGATTCCACTATTTAAAATCACTTATAGGGATTTTGCCATTTTGAAAAAAGGAAAAAAAATATTTTGTGGCAGACAAGGTCTCCGCAAGGTTCAGCAGTGTTAATATCTCATATTACCATTCCTTTCCAGCTAATTGCAAAGACGCTCAGATGTATGCATATAAGCAAATTTAAAATAAAGAAGACTGGAAGAAGCAAGAAATGCCAATTGCAGTGTTCAATCATAGTCTCCTTTAGTTTTGCAGTCAGCAGAATATTGCCATCATTTATAATAAGAAGACTTTGTGTTCTGAAGCTGAAAACATTAACAGTATGCAAATTGGCAAAAATGTATCAGCGCAGCAGTTCACACAGGTGTATAATATATTTCAGAGTTAACTTCATCAGGCTTTGCATAAAGCGTACTGAAACATCAAAGAATCCTGCCGAGTGGATGTGATCTTGGAGATTTATCAACATCAAAACAATATGGGGTTCTTAACGCATATTTATTTGGGCAGTCATTGTCCAAAATCAGGTGTTATGAAGTTGTTGTGATGCTACACATGAAAAATGTAGCGGGGGGAGAGAATGTGTTTATCTGCTTGCCCTGCAGAGCACATGCAATGCTAAATTTGAAATGGTTTCTCAGTTTATCTTCCCCTCCACTAATTATCCCCACTTCCTGTTTGTGAGCAGGGACTGCAAGAAGGGACTGCTGCTCAATGGCAGATCACATTCTTTGCAGGCAATCGGCTCATCTCCAGACAAGGCTGGAAACAGCTTTGTATTGATCCTTCTATAAAAGGGATCATATAAGGATCCTTCTATAAAGGGATCATATCATTTGTATATTCTTTGCTGTACCTGTTACTTTTGGATAGGAGGGGGGTAAAGCAAAGCCATCATTGAAAGCACCCCTTTCCAATGGCAGATTATCCCACCACTTGGGCTAGTTGCTATTAATATACACAGGAGCAGGGGCTGCAATCACGCAGGCTCCATTGTTATATGGGAGGAGGAAGCCTCATTTCATTACTGGCACAATGGATCTAGAGCTGCAAAGGACTGGGTCATACTGGTAAGCTGCCCAGCTGCTCCCGCTTGCTGCTTCTGTCCCCGCTTTCACGCAATTCGTCCTGCCAACTCCCGTCTTTCCCCACTCCTTTTTTTCCATGAAGTCATGGCTGACCCATGCTGTGGCTCTCTTAAAAAAAAAAAAAGACTCTGACTTAGATCAAAATAACTCAAGAATTTCAGTGGGTGAGATGCCACAGGCACACACTAGGACTTGTGCATGAGTTGAGATGTGGGGGCAGAGACTCACAGCTTGACTCATGACTCGACATGGTGCCAAGTACCCATCCCTGCTGTCAACCCATTAAAAGGAAAGGCCGCTGGTCCTGATAAGTTGTGAATGTAATGGACTGGTAATAACAAGGTGCTGAAGTGGCAAGCAAGATAACAAGATGCATATGCAAAAAGAACACCCCTCCCATCAACAAAGCCTTTAAACTAGGCTGTTGCCTAGTTGCACCAAAATAAATTCTGTTACACCAAAATAAATTCTACATTAGCCTATACAGTTTCCAAATTGAGAGTCAATATAACAGGGCTGATAAAGGGAGCTGGCAAAATGAGGGGGCACTTTAGAAACGTCTTATAAAAGACGTTTAAAAATTAGAAGTCCATTGATCTTCTGATAATAAAAAGATGGCTTGAGCCATCTAATCCAGAAAAAAATACATCTAGTTCAGGTTTTCTCTTTAGAGATTCATGTACTCTCCTGTATTTTCTACCCTCTATTTAATGTCAATTTCCAAATGTGTTTTCACTCTTTTTTCAGCCAACACAAATGGCAAACTCTGCCAGGTTACCATTTGCCCTTGACTTCTGTTTCACTATGTGAAATAATAAGCTTGACCTCTGGTAAGGTACCAGACATTCTCCTCTATTTCTGCAGGGTGGGGGAAGAACTGCTGAAACAAACATTACTTTTCTCCATTTTGTCACATTCAGAGCTTTGCTTCCAGTGCAGTGTGCTAGAAATGCAAAATGAATTTCGAGCCGCGCACTGACACTTGCATTGTTAATGCGCCTTCAGGCATGTAATTAGCTGAGGAATTTTATCTTTTCTGTTCTATAGTTTGATCAGAATGCATAAGCTCAGAGGAACTCTAAAGTATTGACCAGCATCTTCGATAAAAGGAAGTTATAAGAGCCACTTGAAGATACTTTCATAAATTGAGTGCACATCATTAGCTCTCCACAACTGTATTACCGAGGAAGTGCTGCAATAATGATGATTATTTTTGTAGCTCAGCCACCACCAATGAGGTCATTCATTTCTTTGTTTCCCTTCCTTTACTGGAGAATTAGTTTTTTGGTCTTTTTTCATGGCAAATGTTTCGCATCTAGCTTTAAGAGATATAGACTGCAATCCTGTCCACACTTACCTGGGAGTAAGTTCCATTAAACTCAATGGGGCTGGTTTCTGAGTAGACATGCATAGGATTGCACTCAGGGCCCATTCCAGAGCCTTTCAATGCAAGCGGTACAAATGTCCCGCTCTTGCTGGTATCACATGATGCATCATACAGCGCCTCCAACGCAGGCAGTAAACTGTTACCACCGGTGCTGGGGTGGTGATACTGGCCATGGGTGCCCCATAGAGAGCGCCGCTTACCAGCTATGTAGCCTTTCCAGGAGTGGCAGGAGGGCATTCTAGGATGGGGACAAGGGTGGAGAGGGGGGCAGGACCAGAGGTGGTGCGATAATAGGTCTCTCGATGTCGTATCGATACGGTAGCTGTTGTTTGTTCCACAGTGATTGGGAGGAAATCGAGAGTACTTTCAAAATGTCTAGTATGATATTTTTTTTCCATAGAAAAACAATTTCCTAGTTATGCCATAAAATCAGAGATGCTGGAAGAAAGTGATCCACCAGGGCATCCGGTCCAACCCCCTGCCTGTAGCAGGCATCTCCAGCAGGTGCTTGTTGCACTTCAGCGTGGATCTCCAGTGAGGGAGAATCCACCACTTCCTTAAGCAGTCAGTTCCACTATCAAACTGCCTTTAGCATCAGGAATTTCTTCTTGATGTCCAACTGGAATCTCCTCTCTTGCAGTTTGTACCCATTTGTCCTAGTTATACTCTCCGCTGAGCACAAATTTGTTCCTCCTTCTATATGACCATCCTTCAGGTTTTTGAAGAGCACTATCATATCCCCTCACAGCCTTCTCTTCTCCAGGCTAAAATGTACCAAGTACCCTCAACCTTTCTGTTCTCTGTTCTTCTAATCATCCTCCCGTCTCTGTCAGTGATTTTCATTACAATTCATTGCCCACAGTCTTTTCTGTTCTTTTCGGACTGCTTCCTGCTTTGCAGATGCTAGACCGTTGGAAAGAATGCGAGAGGTGGCTCCATAGATCAAACAACGTGTGGGGCCAAAGGGTCTGTCCCACAAGTTCAGTGGGACATTGTAATGGTAAACAAACAGAAAATACGTTGTTTAAAATCCAACTAAGATACAGTACATACAAGCATGCTTGAGTTGGTAACTTGTATATAACGTTCAAGAAAAAAAGAAACACTGATTCTCTGAATGGTATTTATTGTGGTCAGATGAAACGAAGACATGTCTGGCTGCATAAGGATTTAAAAAGAGAGTTAAGTCAGGGAAACAGTACAGAGTCAGAGCAGTAGCCCTGCCCTTCTCTTTATATTACAACTATGATCCTAATTGTCCTCCTCTCCTTTTTGTCCTGCAGCTCCTTTTTGAAAAAAGAAAAAAAGAAATGTCTGATGTGAATTTGACTCTCAGTTGTGGCAGTGAAGAACCTTGTGTCCAGTGGTGGGATTCAAATAAATTAACAACTGGTTCTATGACGTCATAGCCGGAGCCAAAAAAAACAAACAAAAACAAAACCGAAGCCAGCCGAGGTAAGGAAGTGGGTGGGGCCCGGCCATTTAACAACTGGTTCTATAGAACCTGGGCGAACCCCCTGAATCCCACCAATGCTTATGTCCCTGTACGTCAGCTTTCTAGGTGTCACTGTAGAGATATACCTAATGTAATATTAATAATATGGATTTTGGTTTTCAAAAATTAAGAATAAGAATGGCAAACTACCATCCACGCCTACTGTTTCAAATAATATTACCTTGCTCCCAGATTCACTTTCAGAATAAAATCATTGTATCCATCTATGGCTGAAGGAAGAGTAGGTTGGACTGGAGATCAGGATACATTCTGGCTCGGAAGCAGGGATAATATAGGGTAAATTTAGGAGGCATGAGAACTGGTATGGGGTAGCAGCAAAAAGATTTCGGGGAACTTGGATCTGCGCCTTCAATACAGCGGACACAGTTCCGAGTAGCCCATAGCAGTGGTATTGCCCTACCGGTTCGCTGGGCGGAGTTATCTCGGCTGCAGGGAGGGTTTCCACGGTGATCGGCAGCGAGCACGCTGCCGATCACCGTG
>JAJKFI010000003.1:34503031-34522145 GCA_029204185.1 Lerista edwardsae
ATAAGCTAAGCCAGCAAAGTTTGGCCAGCACAAAGGACACCATAAAGTATGTTTGGACCACTCTCTGTCACAGAGGCCAGCACACAGACATGAGCCATTCTCCCTGACTCCAAGAGTAGTCCAAAAACGCTGTATGGTGGTCCTTGTGCTGGCCAAATTTTGCTGGCTTAGCTTATGCCAGCCTAACTCCAGTTTAGTATTGCGCTCTGATGGTGAGAGTGAGAGTAAGAGTGAGAGAGCATGTCTGGGAGGGGGGGCACTGTGATGTAGGAATGTATTTCTTTTCAGGGCAGGAACATGACAAATGGGTTAAAACTGCTGCAAGAAAGATATCAACTAAAGGTTAGGAACAACTTCCTGATAGCATGAGATGGTTTGATTTCTGCATCTGCAAACATTCATGTTTTATTTTCTTATATTACTTTTGCCTAAACTTCAGGGAAAAAAGGTACAGAATCTATTGCATCTTCCTGTAGAGAGTAGCAGCAGATTCTGGCATCCAGGATGGAACATATTTTTGCCGTTTGTGATTGATGTAGGTACAGTGTAATTACCAAACATGAATACTGCTATATCATAGCTAAAGGAATCACAGGTATAAAAAGTCTTCCATGAACTGTGATCAGTCTGTAAATCAAGGAAAAAATAAGAAAAAAATGTTATTTTGACATATTTTTGAGTAAGCAATAAAACAACCCCAGATGTTTTATTGTTTTTGTTGCCATATAGAAGTCAAAGTCAAGAGGTGACATGCAATAAGCCCAGTTCCAGAATTCTGTTTACTGAGCACTCCCAGTGCACAGGAGATGAAGTGACAATGATAAAAGACCAACGCCTGTTGATTACATTAGACAAGACAGGACAAAAGAGCTCAAGATGTATTCAGGTTGAAGTGAAATTTAAATCAAAGTATAAATGAAAATGGGCAGTATGAATCAAACAAAGAGGGCTAAAGAACAAAGAACCAGCATGTTTGAAAAAGACACTAGTAGCCCAAGGACATTTGGTCATCATAAACTGATGGGAATAAGCAGTGGCCCACAAAGCTGAGCATAGCCTACGAGCCATCTGTGGCAACCCTACAAGACCACAATACATATAAGTCTGGTATTGTAAGTCTTGTAAAAAGATAAGGGTAAAGGTTTCCCTACGACCGAATGGTCTAGTCATGGCCGACTGTAGGGGGCAGTGCTCATCGCCGTTTCTAAGCCTGTAGAGCCAGCGTTTGTCCGAGGACAAGCTTCCATGGTCATGTGGCCAGCATGATTATACGCCGTAGTCAGTGGTGTCATTCAAATGATTTAGAAACAGGTTCTCACTTTTGATTGGCACTTGTTGGGGTCCGCCCACCAGAAGTGACATCATAAGCAGTGGTGTCATTCAAATGATTTAGGAACAGGAACTCACTTTTGATTGGCACTTGTTGGGGTCCGCCCACCGGAAGTGATGTCATGGCAGGAAGTGACGTCATCAAGCAGACCCAACAATTCCCAAACTATTCCAGATCACTCTCAGAGCATGTTAAGAAGGCCTGAGAAGGGGGACGTCAGCTCTTCCCAATCTAATTCTTTTGGGCTGTGTGTGCCTGACCATACTCTAAAGAGTTCTCAGAATGTACACAAGGTCTTCTAAACCCATCATACTGTCAGTGATTTGGAGGTAGGAGGAATGCAATGACACAGGAAAATAGGATAATCTTTACAATTATGGGCAGAATTCAGCCAATAGTTCTCAAGGCTGAAATTCTAAACATAACACACTTTCTAAAGAGTAAGCCATTCAGCAATATATGCATAAGTCTGCAAGTATAAGCCTGTCTTTTTGGAAGATCCAACTGAAAATAATGGGGCTGACTTCTGAGTAAACAGTTTAGATCAGTCTTTATGTCTTAGGGATTTCAACTGGAGGGAGAGTTAAGCACATGTTTGACTACTCAAAATCAATGCAATGTAAAAGCACTTAAATTACACTGGATCATGCCCAATTAATAATAATTATCACCTGTAAATAACTGCGCTGGGTAATCAATGCTGTGCAAACTTTAGAGTTGGCAGGAGGGAAAACCAGCCTTTAACAACAGCTTAATTCACAGAAACCATCATACTGAACTATGATTCCTACTTGGATTTACATCATATAGTGATCCACTTTGCAAGTTACTAGTCCACAGTATCCCCAGTTCAAGCTTCATTTTATGCCATCCAGACCAACAGGATGCTGCATGTCATTTTAGTAGACCTATGAATGGTCACAGACTATGTCTCATATTCACAAGAAATTTCTTGCTTCTCAAGAGAGACAGGAGAAATCTCGTGCTTCACTATGTCAAATAATGTTGCTTTAAAGTAGTACCCACATCATTTAAGATTCCAGCAATAAAAGCAACAAACCTTGTGGGAGGAAATCTAGTTGACCTATTTGGGGGGGGGTGTAACTCCCTTCCTCAGGTGTAGCTGCTGCTGCCACCAGCCCAGGCTCAACACAACAAAGGGAGCTCCTGGGCAAAAATCCCTCTTAAAAGAAAGCCAAATAACAGAAGTAAAAAACCCAATTTTATTGACATATATTAAGAGTTATAAATAAACTACAGAGGCTCTGTACCATAAAACCTGAATATTAAAATGACAATAATTAACCCCTTTGTTTATAACTTAACTGAGAGGAACTCAAAGGACAAAAACAACAACAAAAAATCCTATAGGATTTTTACCTTACTGACTGACTACAACCAGCTTCCACAGCACATAGTGAGGCTAACCTTCCCTGAGAGCAGCCAAAGGGGTCTGTTCCCTGAGGCTTTTAACTTTATATCAATGAACTAATCACCCCCACCTGAGCCATTTACACTTGAGTAGTTCTCTCCCAACTAACCAGGTTCACATAAGACCACAATTTCATGACACCCACAAAGAACAACAACTACGTGTACATCTTCCCTTTACACTTTTCTAGAGAACTCACCACAGTTCCAAACACAGGGAAAATCAACTTCCACAAAGATCGATATAGTGAATTGCAGGCTACAAGGAAGTGCAGCAATGCTAAGCTCTGTGCTCACACAAAATCTCTTCATGCATAACGATCCTGCAAGGGAAGTCTGAAAGGAAAGGCATTTCTAGGAGCACTTAAAGGCGAGGCTGGGGGGCAATCCTGCAAGGGGGAGAGGGAGGTCTGCATTTCTAGGAGCACTTAACAGAGAGGCTGGGGGGGTGATCCTGCAAGGGGGGGAGAGGTCTGCATTTCTAGGAGCACTTAACAGAGAGGCTGGGAGACAGAGCAAACAACAACAAAAAACAAAGCCAGCGATGAGTGGGCGGAGCCAGCCCTAAGGTTAGGTTCTGGAATGCACGTTCCGATGCCTTTCCCCTCCATGTCACCACTGCTCCTCTCCCTTGCTGCTGTAGCCAGTAAGCAACGCCAAGATGTTGCTTTTCCCTGTGAGGATTGGCTAAAATGGTGCAGGAGAGGAGTGATTCCACTGCAAGGTAAGGCTTCTTTCAAAACTTAAGAGCTTTGCCCTCCCTTAGATTTGCCTCTGCTTGCAATTGAAATTCAAATGGGTGGGAAATGGCCCTGTTTTCTGGTCCAATTAACAAACGGAGCCACACACAAAAAACCCACGAAGTGCAAAGCAAAAAAAAAACACACACGAACACAAAGTGCAAAGCAAAAAAAAGGAGCAAAAAAAAAAACCCGAAGCAAAAAAAAACAAGGAGCCAGCAATGAGTTAAGTGGGCGGAGTCCACTAATTGTAACAACCGGAACGCCGTTCCAGCTGCATGACAGCACTGGCGGGCCAGCTGCCGTGGGCGGGGCCAGCTCATTTAGAAACCGGTTCTCGGGAACCGGTGAGAACCGGGTGCATGACTACACTGGCCGTAGTGCACGAAATGCTGTTACCTTCCTACCAAAGTGGTACCTATTTATCTACTTGCATTTTTAGGTGTTTCCGAACTGCTAGGTTGGCAGGAGCTGGGACAAGCAATGGGAGCTCACTCCGTTGTGCAATCTTGAACTCCCAACCTTCCGTTCAGAAAGCCCAGCAGCAGCAACTCTCTGCACCACCACGTCCCACTGCAAGTCTGGTATTGTAGCTCAAATCAGATGAGAGCAACACATGGACTAGAAAGACTGAAAAAAATGGAGATGACATAAAAGTCCAAGGTGGAAAATCCAACATACCACCATGTCATTAGAGAGGAAGCTTCTAGCTTAAGAACATAAGAAGAGCCCCACTGGATCAGGCCAAAGCCCCATCTAGTCCAGCTTCCTGTATCTCACAGTGGCCCACCAGGTGCCTCAGGGAGCATTCAAGGCAACTAGATACTTGCATCTTGTTGCCACCCCCCTGCATCTGGCATTCTGAGGTAGCTTACTTCTAAAGTATGGAAGTTGCACTACCCATCATGGACTGTTGTCTATGACGAACTTTTCCTCCAGAAATCTATCCAGTCCCCTTTTAAAGGCATCTAGACACCATTGAAGACACCATCACCACCTCATGTGGCAAGGAGTTCAATGCAAAGCAATGGATGAATGTAATGCCCACCCCTGCTACTGAACGTAGTACTCAGTGACACACCACCCCTGCCCCCGGAGGCTTAATGCAGCCATCATGACTAACATGATGGTCCACAGACTATGGTCCACAACGAATGTTTAGAATGCACAATAAAAGTCATCTAATCCAGTGACATCACTAGGGTTCATGTCATCCGGTATAGCAATTCATGGTGCCCATAGAAATTCATTTTACCATAGAAAAGCACAAGGTCCCTCCTCTTTGACCCCAGAGCAATTTGTGGCTCAGAGAGCAAAGCCTCTCTGAGCTGCAAAGAGGCTTCTCTGAGCTGCAAATGGCTCTGAAGACAAGGGGGCAGGACTGCATTACACAGGAGCTCAGGCTACTGCAACACTTAGCATTTTGCCCCCCCATAGGAATGCCATTGCAATAAGTTGCTGGGTATCTTTTGGCAAAGATCTTCACTGAACCTCTGATGGTATCCCTGATCTCCTGATCTGTCCTGCAAGGGTCACTCCAACAGTAACTTGGGCACTATCTCGGCAACCGATACTGATGATTCAGCAATTGACCTTCCCAGTTGTACCTTCTAACGGAAATCAGCCATCAGCCAGTGCCCCACCTAACTGGTGTAAGATGCCATCTTACAAAATGCATGACATGACTCACATTATCAGTTTTCTTTATTATGTCACCGGCTGACATGCGTATGGGTTGCCAACTGAAATGTGATTGCTAGGCATTCCTGTGGGAGAGAGGAGAACAAAGTTCGGTTACGACTTTTGGCGGAAGTCAGGAATGTGCTGAAATGTCTTGTTCTGGCACCTAAACACATTTACTTTGAAACAAGCGCCATTGTTTGCGATGACACTTAATTCCCAGCAAACAGGCTTAGGATGGCAGCCTCAGTAACATTTGCAACCTGTAATTATTGCCTTAACACCCACTTGAACAAAGAGGAGACTTATTGTGGAGGAGGAGAGAGCAGCTACAAAATACCTGACAGAGGAGAGAATTCCCATCTGAATTATATATTACAAGAAGCTTCTCCAAGCAGCAGATGCTTACTAAGACATTCTAGTACCAGGAGAAATGAGAGGAAAGTTTGGTGCACCTGCACCGACCAAAGACAGGTGTATTGTTTATCTTTTTCCCCACTTTGCTGCTATTTCTGGAAGAGTGCCACAGTTGCCCATCATTCCAAAGCAAGAATATATATATATATATATATATATATATAGATAGATAGATAGATAGATAGATAGATATAGATAGATAGATAGATAGATAGATAGATAGATAGATATAAACTGCATTGAAACCATCAGAAATGTCTGTAATACATTCACAATGAATTTGAAAAAATAATTTTACAATGAGGTTTTTTTTTTTGGTTCTATTTCTTAAAACATAGTAAAGCATCTTGTTTATTTAGAAGCACAAAAACAGTTATTTTCAATGTGCTGTTGCACATGGGTGTGCCACAAAAGGTTCGCAGGTGTGTGGTGGGCGTTTGGAGCACAGCAGTTGATAACTGCAGAACCTCTTCCGGGTTCTGCAGCTCTGTTTTTAGGGCAACTGTCTATATAATAGCCACTAATTGTTTGTCCCTCTTCTTCTGCCGGCTCCAAAGAGGAAAGGACAGACAATTCATTATTATAGACAGTTGCCCTAGAGACATAGCTACAGATCCCAGAAGAGTCTTCCAGACGCCAGAAGTGACATCCCAAGAGGTGAAGACCACAGAGAAGATCATAAAAATCAATCTGCCATAAGAAGAAAAGCATTGGAAATAGCTGCCCTAGAAGATACCAGTGTTGTGAATGAGCCTCAGAATTTGAGTCTGGAGTCGCCAGTCCCCCAAGTTGCCTTGTGGATGAGTCATAGTGCATGCCTGTGACAACTCATGGAATTTCACGAGTCGAGTCTTTTGTTGCTTCATAAATTCATTACCAATTTGCCGAGGGAGGGATTTGAACCTGCAAGTTTCATGGTTCAAATCCAACATTACCACCACTCAGTGATGTCATGCGGGCGCGCCAGGAACCGGAATGCCCGGATGATTGACAGCCCTATGGCGGAGGGCTGCCACGCCTCCCCAAGCCTCACAGCGCCCAAATCGCTCCATTTCAGAGCGATTCGGGATGCAAAGGAGGGAGGGCGGGCCCAGCAGCAGCTCGCCCGTCCTGCGGAGAGGCGGTGCGGCCCGGGCCCTCCGCAGAACTAGTGGAACGGCGTACCGGGCCGTTCCGCCTGGATGACGCCTCTGCCACCACTATGCTACAGTGGCTTTCTTACTCCTTATGGTTGTTAGCCTGGAGATCTTTCATCCCTATCCCCAGGTCTGAGTTTCAGCATGGAGGCATGCACCATCCCTGTCCCAGCGATGGATTGGGGGCCCAATCCTATGCAGAATATTGCCAGTGGTGAGGCATCACTACAAGCCCCAGTGTTGTGAAAGTTCCATAAGGTATTTCTAGCACTAGCAGTAAGGTCTTACCATCGGCGCTGGGCCTGCACCAGTAGGCACTAGGCCCTGGACTCCACCTGATGGTAAGTAACACTGCCACTGGTGGTGTTGTCATTTGAGGTATGGGGGAGGGCGTGTGAAGGGTAAAACTGGGCAGGGGGAGGGGCAAAGCAAGGGTGGGATAGGTGGTGGCCGCATGGTCAAAAATGGAGGCCCTCAAGTCTGCGCTGGCAAAATAGATCTTACCAGGGGGAAGGGAATGAACATCCCTCCTCCTATGGCTGCCACAGTGCTCATAGGATGCAGTGGTGGTTCTTTGTGTTACCGCTGCTTCTACAGGGGCCAGGCAGTTTAGGATTGCACAGCTATTATGACCCAATCATAATAACTGCTTTGTGCTGGGCCTCAGCTTATACCATATTTAAGAAATGGGTATTCATGGAGCACATTGCATCCTATATTTCCCTGTTTTATTTTCAATGGAAACCTTGTGCAAGAAGTTCAAGTGAGTATTTGTCTTTCATATGAAGTCAGAAAGCTATTTTCACAATCCAGGCATTATACAAAAAATGAAGATAGAAGGATTCAGTATCTGTCTATATTATCATGGGAAGGTACAGAACAAAGGAACCAGTCTCATACGATGTGACAATCTCTCACAACACACCCACTCATGGGGAGGAACATAAAAGAGATACATCCCTGGAAAAATGATCATATCACATCCCTCTCATCATATCACATCCCTTTTAGAAGGAATAGATATCCATAAATTTCAGGCGGCAGAAATGATCAGCACATACTGAAGTTGAAAAGGAACTGACAAAATCTCTCTTCATCATGCCTTAAAATCGGTTTCTTAACTTTCCATCCTAATTCAGATATGACAGTACCTTTTATACACATTAAAATTATGCTGTTCATCTGTACGTCTTTATAGAGCTCTGAATAATGAATGCATTGCACATGGATACAATTGCATGAATTCTTCCTGGCGCAAGGGCCACTGTAAAGCATGTTTGGACCTCTCTCTGAATCAGGGAGGATGGTGCATGTCTGTGTGCGGACTCCAAGAGAGGTCCAAACATACTTTACGGTGTCTCTTGTGCCAGCCAAACTTTGCTGGCCCAACTGTGCCAGCCTAACTCCAGGTTAGGATTGTGCCCTGAGAGAAATTGCATCAATTTACCTTAATTACATTACAAGTGCATAGCTACAAGCTGAATGCAGATAAGCATATGCTGAAATTTTTGTTCCTTCCCTGTACGCTGAAATATATAGCAAATCTTTGACATAATTTTGGTCGCAGTCCACTCTAATAGGCCCTCGGGGCTGTTTCTTATGTGTAATTTCTTTTCTAACATTCCAAAAATATGTTCAGGAAAGCAAACTAAAAATGACGGCTTGCAGCCCAGAAGTCTGAAACGTACATCATGTGGCAAAGCATGAGAGATATTTGCTGCCATTTGCATATGTTACATGCTTGTCCAACTATCCCTACAAATGGCTGTTTGCCAGAAATGTGTCCTGGAATCTGTTTTCAGTGTCCAAACGTAGAGCTCGCCAATCCAAGTCATGTCAAAGAAAAAATATTTTGGATGTTAAATCGAATCTGTCCCCCTCATCATGCAGTGAGGGATATGTGTGTGCAATTTCTAGTCCCCTTCCCAGAATGCCTTCCCAGGGTCTCTATTCACATGGTGTGTGTGTGATTGTGTGTTGGGGGGTGTTAGTTCAAACTTCCCCTTCACATGAGATCTAGTTTTAGTTTGTGTAGGGGGCATTTAGATGAACTGGGAAGGGTTCTGGGAGGGACACTGGGGCCTGCAGAAGCACATTCCTAAGTGTGATGTTTCATGTGTTGTTTCATGTGTTTCTTATACATTAATTTTATTATTTATTTATTTAATTTATACCCCGCCTTTCTGCCCGAAGGCACTCAAGGCGGCTTACAACAATTAAAATACAGTAAAATCATTGTGTGAGATAGTTAAAAACAATAGTTAAAACAATATTAAAACAATTAAAATTTAAAACAGCCAAACTCTGTGGATCATCATAAAATATACAAAAAGAGTGTAAAAGGAGAATGCAAAAACCAGCCAGCCTGTCAACAACTAAAAGCCTGCTAAAACAGAAAGGTCTTCAGCCCCCGCCAAAATACCACCAAAGAGGGAGCAGTTCTCAACACTAAAGGGAGGGTATTCCAAAGTTGGGGGGCCACCGCCGAGAAGGCCCTATTCCTGGCCGCCATCCCTCTCACCTCTCCTGGTGGCGGCACAGTCAAAAGGGCCCCCCCCCCCAGATGACCTCAGAGTACGGGTAGGATTATATGGAAGGAAGGGGTTCCTCAAATACCCCGGACCCGAGCTGTAAAGGGCTTTAAAGGTCAAAACTAGCACCTTGAATTGGGCCCGGAAAGGAACCAGCAGCCAATGTAGCCGCTGAAGCAACGGCCCGACAGAGTCAAACCGATGTGCCCCAGCAACCACACGAGCAGCCGCATTCTGCACTAGTTGTAATTTCCGGACCATCTTCAAAGGCAGCCCCACGTAGAGCGCATTGCAATAATCTAATCTGGATGTCACTAGGGCATGGGTCACTGCGGCCAGGTCCGCGCAGCTCAGGTACGGTCGCAGCTGGCAGGTATTACAGTATTTATATACCACCTTTCTCAAAGACTCAGGGCGCAATCCTAGGCTGCACTGGAACTGGCAGGTTGGCAGGCCTGCGCTGTATGCAGCGCAACACTGGAGCACACAGGAACCTCCTGGGCACATTTGTGCCCTTTCACCATGTGAGGTTCCTGCCACCCCAATGGCTTCCTTAATTCTGTGCCCACAAAATCATGGGAATAGGTCTGAGGAAGCCATGCGGCCTAACAGCCACATCATAGCCTTACACCCTCCCTGGCAGCATGCCTGATCCGCCTACAAGTGGTTGAGGACCAAGTAGCCCTGTGGTGGCTGCTGGGGCTGTCCCCACGGCAAGGGGACTAATCTTCCCTTACCTGATGGAGACCTCCAGCAGCCTCTTTGCTCATTCCAGATACAGTGATGCTCCTTTTGGCACTGCTACATCACACGCAGGCAGTGGGGTTAGGGTTAGGCTGTTAGTTATTTTAGAACCTGAGGCCAAGTCATTTGAAGGACCACCTGCACAAGCTAACACCCTGAACACATGGGTAAAGGACTAACTATTAAATAGTAACCTATAACTCTCTGCCCTATTTTATGCCAAATGCAATACAAACGATCAACGATCAATCGTCGATATCAAAATGATGGATCAATATTACTATTATTTATTTAAAAAGCCTGCCCAGATTTTTTTTTTAAGTTACCTTCAAAAGATGCTCAATCCTGGACATTTGCAGCTAATATCACTAATAGGATTTCAGGATTATTGGGAACAAAACATATAAATACATTCTGATAAATGGCTGTAGCAATCCATGCTGAGCGCATGGAAGATAAATCAGAAACCTTGGATTTGCCTTGAGTTTCAGCCTTGCTATAGGTTAAATACAACATGGATAAAATAGCTGAAAACAGAAAGTCTAAAATCAGAAAAGAAAAAGCTAACTGTAGAAATGAAACTGGCAGCCTACTGGAACCCCAGTGATTAAATGAAATAATCAAACTTTTGCCTGACTGGAGTTCTGTGTAATTGCACATAAATGACTTTCATATAATAATTGCAATATTAAAAAAAAGAATGCCAAGTGAAGAGCGAGAACTGGAAAAATTAAGGTAATAAACAGTTATTGTATATGATTTCTCTTGGGCCATTATGTAAACATTCATTTAGGTTAGTATTTCAGCAGCAATGATAGATCGGGTCCATTAACACTTTCTGATTACGATTCCAAGAGGCTAGTAAGTTCGCTGCAAAACCGGACATCCTCTCAAACAAGATCTACAACTTCACATTATCCTGCAAAGAATAAATCAAGACTACAAGCTTCATTTTGCAAGCAAGTACTGCCGAAGGATTTTAAGCAAATGCAAATAGTTTACCTGAGTCCCTTTAGCTCCAATTTAGCTTTGTTCCTCCTGCATATGTGGCATTTTATTAGTGTGTAAAGTGCTCAAGAAATGTATTTTGCAATAGAACTCAAGGATTAGCAAAAAGTGAAATTGACATGATTTGGAAATCAAGAGGTCTAAGGGTGCAATCCTAACCTGGAGTTAGGCCGGCAAAGTTAAGCCAGCAAAGTTTGGCTGGCACAAGGGACACCGTAAAATGTGTTTGGACCAGTCTCAGAGTCAGAGAGGCCAGCACACAGACATGCACCATCCTCCCTGACTCCGAGAGTGGTCCAAACGCGCTTTATGGTGGCTCTTCTGCAGGCCAAACTTTGCTAACCTAACTGTGCCAGCCTAACTCCAGGATTGCGCTCTAAATAACACTGATGGTGTTTTAAACCATTGTGAAGAAAGCTTGTGAAAATGAAAGCACCCTACTCTAATCTTCACCTTCCCATAATAAAGAACTCTGTTTCCATAACCTTTTGTAGAGCCAGGACAATGTAGTAGTTCATGAGTTGGACTTAGACCTGGAAGATCAAGGGTCAAATCCCTGCTCAACCACAAGGCTTTCTGGGTGACCTTGGGGCAGTCACATCTCTCAGCCTCACCTACCTCACAGGGTGGTGATGAGGACAAAAAGAAAGGAAGGACTCAGGTATACCATCCTGAACTCCGTGGAGGAAGGGAGGCATAAAAATGTGGAAAATCCATAAATGTTGTATTATTTCCTCCACTGTCACAGGTGAGTTGCATGCAAATTGAAGCTACCATTGTTATTCCCGTTCTGCTGGGTTTTGCAACGTGAATAGCAGGGTGGTTAGAAACAGCCCAGGCCATACCCTGGCACTTGGCAACTCCATGCACGTCAATATTATCATGAATGACAGTATCCATAGTACTAGCTATTGCCATGATGTATGGCAAATACTTTTTTCACATTCCTAGTACAAAAAAAGATGGATAACTAAAACAAATCAAGTTTGAATTTGAATTTTTAAACTTTCTTTTATTATTATTATTATTATTATTATTATTATTATTATTAACGACTTCAATTGCAAGAAGAAAATGCTATGGTTACATTGCATTCAACAAAATATTTAAAACCCTGGGCCAAGGTCCAATGGATTGCTTGAGTGCTGTTCTTATACTGAGAGTACAATCCTAACCTGGAGTTAGGTGGGCAGTTAGGCCAGCAAGTTTGGCAGGCAGAAGGAACACCATAAAGTATGTTTGGACCACTCTTCAAGTCAGAGAGGCCAGCACACAGATGCGCACCATCCTGCCTGGCTCCGAGAGTGGTT
The DNA here is from genome assembly GCA_029204185.1 of Lerista edwardsae. Classification (NCBI taxonomy): domain Eukaryota; kingdom Metazoa; phylum Chordata; class Lepidosauria; order Squamata; family Scincidae; genus Lerista; species Lerista edwardsae. The sequence goes on from JAJKFI010000003.1 coordinate 34,515,359, forward strand.
CAAACGCGCTTGTGCTGGCCAAACTTTGCTGGCCTAACCATGCCGGCCTAATTCCAGGTTACAATTGTGCTCTAAAACAGTTCTGGTCCCCTCTAACAGCTCCCCCAAAAGATCAAAACTTGGAACAGCATTGACAGCAGCACATTCATATCCACCTGTATCCATGTCCACATGCCCTATTCACATACACTTTCAGCTTGCCCATAACATTCATTGGATTCTGGCCATTATCCTGAAATCAACTTTCCCAAAGGTCCCCATCCATGTAACGGACCATTTGGAAGCCCAGACAGTAAACCAAGAGTCACCTGAACTTATGGACCCTGATCAGGTATCACCATACAAAATCAGTGAGACCAATAAACCTGGTTCCCTTTTAGCTACTAAAGCCCTTTAAAGGGCAATCGTACCTTTTATGTTAATTGATTGAACCCCCCTCCCCAATATACACACATCAGAACATATTCCTATATGTGCGTATTTTTGCAGCATTGGTATGAAAGTCCATCTGCAAACTTGTGCATGCAGGTTAGTATGATTTGTGGCCACCAGAACCACAACCATTGCATAGAAGAAGGAATTTTGGCAGGTGCAACCCAACATGGAACGATTTTAAAAGCTGCACCTGCCAACATTCCCTCAGTGGTTATAGGCACTCTGTCCTCCATTGTATCTGGTCACCCTGGTGGCCACCCCATGTCCAACAACAGGGATATAGGTGAACTAAAGACACAAATAATGAAATGCAGTGTTATTCAAACAGGTGGGTTGTAGAAAGCTGGGAGCAGCCATCTTGGAAACTGCAGACCTTACTCTTGCTATATTCCTTTTGTGTATGTTAACTGTTTGAATTTTCAAGTGAGGGTTTTTTTAAAAAAATTGTTTTTCGTTCAGTGCTTTTACATCATATTTTGTCCTATATCTGTCAGGGATATTTCTTAGTTGTACAATTGCTGGAGTCCAAGAATGCCAATTTGCATTTCAGGACTCCATAAAATGACACCATTTTATTATGTTACAATGATGTCAGTTCCTGCCTCAACATCACTTCCAGGTTAATGTAATCACTTCTGGTGGGTCCCGAAATGAGTGCCACTCTAAAAAGTGGGTCCCGGTATAAAAAGTTGGAATCCCACTGACGTAGTGCATATTTCACTGGTGGATGGAAGGGAAAGGATTATCTGAAACTTGTTTAGGAGACTACATACAGTCAGGGGTGAGAGAAGACTGGCTCTGGGAAAAGCAGAAAAGAGATTCATCTTGGTAACCTATGGAGATGACATTACATAAGAAGAAGAAAGGAGGAAAAATAGAAATGACAAAAGGAAGCCCTGTTCATTCTGGCATAGAAGGTTCCCTGTCCTCATTTTTTATCCTTTCACATTTTAGCATTCTGAAGAGGACCTGAACTTCTTCTACATCAGACATTGCCGTTTGTTCTCATTAATGCGGCCGCTATTAGGCAAGGGTAATTCACATTGTGAGCCAAAGGTCTCCACCATATGCTGCAATGCTAGGCCAAGGTACACAAGGTGGTTTTTCAATCAGCACTGCAAATATTTTCATATATCTATCTATCTATATATGACTTAATTAGAATGCACTAATATACTTTGATCTGTCTCTCTGGTTTACTCAGTTGGACTCGTCTGAACCTTTTTTCTCAATTATCTCTTGCGCCAGCTGCTCCTCCATAGCTTGGGTTCTTTTTCATGTTCCCTTCCACAATGCCTTGATTTAAGAATTGTGTGCTAACATGCCTCGCTCTTATTATTCTATCTGCTTGTTGAAATTGATGCCATCACGACACTGCTTTTGCTCCACCAATTATTTTTATGGCTAGGAAAGCAGATTTTACATTTAAAATGTTACTTAATATACATGTTGGAATGCAAAGGGTTCAACCCAACTCTATTAACATCAATGGGAGCTTTGCCATTTTTCAGTAGGAGGTAAATTGCACACCAGGCTTCCTGTCTTTGCTCTGTAAGTTTCAATTATTAACTTTTAGTCATCCGGAGAGGATGTCACAGTGGCAATAATAGAAAGATGAAAACATCATTACTTTTTTGCATTGTAGCATGCTCTGTTGTGCCATAATCAAAGACATTATGAGCAAAGCGATTCATCTTTGGAGATGCACTCAAGGCAGAATTCTGTACAGAGTCCATTTGGTGCAGAATTGGCATGTCAGATTTCATGATTGATAAAAGTGATTGTGGGAGTTTTAGGAGGGTTGATCTACTTTGGCAAATGGTCTAGGCAGAGTACCGAGCAAGAAATGCACAGCACATGGAAAAGTGCTCCTTCCTGGCCCTTGAGCATACAGTTGATACATATATGATTGGCAGTAGTTCATTTTCACCATATTCAGTTGTGATGGATGCGATTCAGGGCGCAATCCTAACCTGGAGTTAAGCTGGCGCACAGGCCTGCAAAGTTTGACTGGCACAAGGGACACCATAAAGTATGTTTGGACCACTCTCGGAGTCAGAGAGGCCAGCACACAGACATGCACCATCCGCCATGACTCCGAGAGTGGTCCAAACATGCTTTACGGTAGCTGTTGTGCTGGCCATTTGCTGGCCTAACTCCAGGTTAGGATTGTGTTCTCAGCATACAAATGCACAACACTGTGACTGTGCTGTGCTGTACCACTGTTACACTGTGGTAACAATCTGAAGGCGTGAGCAGTTTGAATGTTTGAGTGCACAAGGTATGCATTGCCTCTCAAGTATATGCCCTGCCTTTGTAAAATAATCCTCAAAATAAACCTTTGTGGTTGCACCTGTTTCCCCTTTGTCTCCCTCTTTCTTTCCCTTCCAAACCACAGATCCCAGTACCTGCACAGTTCACATGTGCTCATGTTGATGCATGGTCTGTAAAGCACACACACCTGGCAAAGGTAGGCAGGAAGAGGTTTTAAAGGTTTTCTCTCCTGGTGTTTCAGCAAGGGCTTTTTTGTTCCATCTTGAGTTTGTTGTCTGTCCCCTGTGCATCTGCAGCAATGCTTTTGTTATAAATAGTTGCTCTTCTCCAATAGGTTTTATTGCTTTACATATTGCAGATTTAAATTTGGAATTATAAGCCACTTTGGGCATTTGGCATAGGAACAGCAGAGTATAAACCTTTTAAACAAACAGCATTAGTCACTTTTGTATTGTCCTCTAACTTTACATGGCAACTGCTTGCCTGTTTCTGGAATGATGAAGATGCACATCCTTTTACAGTGGTCTAGTTTCCCCTTTTAAAAGAAATTGAATTACGTTGTCTGAAATGCTTCCTGTTTCAAAAATAAATGCGGAATCTTTTCTGACTGCATTCATGATAAGTTTAACTTGGTAGATCACGCACTACCTCCAATTCTGAGCATCAGAAGAAATATGCCATCATACCATTATGAAATCTGACAGGTAAGGAATGCATTAAGCAAGAGGAAGGACCCAGAGTTTGCTGGCTTTATTTAGACTGCAGAGGATTAAAAAAAGGTTTCCCAGTATTGGGTAAGAGAGACCATAGGATAATACAGAAGCTCACGTTTCACTCTTTTCACTTGTAGTAATGGCAGTCTTTTTGATCCCTAAACATGTAAGGACCAAAGGCCAAGGTAATAAACTATCCAATTGTGTGGATTGTGAATATTTGTTCTCAGATTTGGAATGCTTGCTTATGTCAGCCGATCACAAAAAACAATACAGTATGTCCGGAATGCATATTCACACAATATTTTCTCGCACATGCACACACCACCACCGCTACCACCAGACTGACATCAGATGAGGTCACTCTGCAACATGCCCTGGTTTCCCCGGAAAGCACCGTCAGCTCTCTTGCCCCACTTCCCTCCTTGGACAGCTATGGCTACATCGTAGCCTTTGGGTTTGCATCAAAGCACTTTCCATCATTCTACACGCTTTTGAACCAGTCAAACCTTTGCTTGACTCCCAGATTGGATCTCCTTGCAGTGGAGCACCAGCACCCTGAAGTGCCTGAATGCTGTTGGGACTGCCCTTGTGGCTTATCCCAGACTTTCCCTTGGCAATAGGATTTCTTCCAACTGATAGACTCCATCTAGGAAGCAGCTTTGCCCTTGGGAGGCTTGAGTGTTTATTGGACACATCTGCCTTTTCCCCAGATGGCTATCTTCCTTCCTTGGTTCTTTGCAGCCTAACAGTGCAATCCAGATGACACTTAAGCCAGCTCAGATCCCTTGTGCCGGCTTCCAGGTGTTGTGAACATTCCATAAATCATGTTCATGCCACCTCGGGAGTCAGCTAGGCTGGCAAGGAGGCCCACACCAGCCCAATAAGACCAGATCCAGACCTGATTGTGCCGGCCTGCTCAGGCCAGCACAGGGGTAGGAAAGAATGCCAGAAGGGCAGAACAGAGGCAGGGAGGGTGCATTTGGGGCAGGGGCAGGGCAGAACAGGAAGAGGAAGAGGTCCAGGAGGTGGGGGGAGAGCCCGGCAGCCCAGGCCAGATCCTAACCCCTGCTCCTGTCCCAACCGGCATTACACAGGCCAGTCGGATTTGCACCCACAGAATTGCTGGCGCAGATCTGAGTAGCCCCATAGGGGTGGTTGGCACATGGCATGGGGTAAGGGAAAAAATATTCCCTTACTCCAAGTTGCACTCCAGTTGGCACCTACCTTGGCTGACTTGCACAGGCAACAGGCAACTTGGCCTGACTGTTCCAGCGCAAGTTGGTATTGTGCTGTAAAAGCACAATGCTTTTACATTGTGCAATGTGTATTGGCAATGTGTGTTTCTGGAAAGACATACGAGAACTAAAACAAAATCTACTACTACTACTACTACTACTACTACTACTACTACTACTACTACTGGGATTTCTAGCAGTTCTCTGCTTTTGCTTCTTTGCTATCTTTTGCCACAATATTTATCACCAAGGGTGGTGCTGTAGCATCCTTGCATTGTATGTGGCGGCCTGGGACATCTCCCCACAGTTTGCCGCAGCACTGTGTTATTTATTCCCAGGCACCAAGGGGGGGGGCATTGGTTCAGTGGTGGCCACTCATTGAACCCTTGCCTGCACCATCTCCTGCTTGATTCACCTGGGGCTGCTTCTTTGGCTGTCTGCACTGGGGTGGGTAGGCACCATCAGAGGGCTGCTGAGCCATTATTGATGGGTGTCGATTCCATGGATGTTAGCAGAGTTACTGGAAGGACAGCACCACTGTGGAATTGTTGGTCCTTTGATTTCCCCTTCCCCTTTGTGCTGAACAGGCTTTGAATATGACGATGCTACACTAATGTAGCAGGAACATATGTGCTATTTGGGCATGGGGTTGCATCATTAATGACTGGCATGATTATCTGTCTTCTAACTCTTCCCTTTGTTCATTTTAGCAGAATGGTTAAATGTTCAGCATTTTTTTTTCTTTCAAAAAGCTATGCATCCATGACAAATAGTTGATCTGGCTTGGGGAAAAAAAGAAAAGAAAATGTTTGCAAACTGCATATTAGCCATGAAAACCAATGTCTATGGAAAGATTTTGTCCCTTTCTAAAATGAAGATTTGAACTGAGCTGAGCCAATGGAGACTTGGGAGACAGACTGATGGTGAACTCAGAGCATTTAGGAATGTTCCGTCCCACTGTGCAATTTGTCTGGCATGTGGCAAAGCCATTTTAATGTTAATTTATGTACATTTATTAGCCTCTTTCTCTGGAGTTGCCTAGAACATCATTCTGTGTGGTGCTTTCATATAGATGATAATAAAGTCCTACAGATGCCACGCCTCATCAGTGCAAGGTTGTTTACTGACTTGGTTGCAAAGCACTTAAAGCCAAAGTTAAAAGGCTCTCCAATCAAGTCCAACGGGAATGGTACGCATGTTGTGTAACTATGTTTGCCTGGAATGCTTGCTATTCTCTTGCTCTACCTTGATATGCTTATAAGTTTTTTTCCCCCCTCTAGTCTGGCATTTCTAGATTCTAAAAAGAAAAAAAATGAAAACAAAGACAGAAATCCTTTTGACTGCAATCCTATGTACACTTTCCCAGGAGTAGACCCCACTGAACACAATTGGGCTTATTTCTGAGAAACGTGCATAGGATTGGGCTGTTGCTCTCATGTATTTTTTGATAATTGAAGAAATTGATAGTGCAAAATCTCTGTTGATTTTTTTCCCCATTCACTTTTTTTCAGCTATTGGCTGGAATGTTCTTCAGGCAGCAAACTAAATAACACAAGAAGCACACAGACTGGCCCTTGTTCAATTCCGTAACCCCCACGGATACTGACAATTGTTGGTATTCAACCCTGTGGATTCCGGGCCATCTCACCCTCCAAACCTGACTGGAGCCTTGACTTGAAGTCACACTAAATTGTCAAGCACTGTACGGAATGTAGAGAGTTGTTGGGGAATACAACGTTGTGATATTACAATTTTTTTATATTTATATACATCTAACTGTAATATATAACATCCTTTTCTAAATACTGTACATATTGGAGAGCTTTACCACTATGAAGAAAAGGGCCACCAATTTATTTTAGAGGAACTGTCTGATTCTATGAGCTTTTCTTCTAGAATAGCATGGGATTAAATACAACCACTACTGGACAACCTGTGAAAAACTGTCCAGTTCCAAGCAGCCAAGAGGGGTACATTTGCATCATTCTGACTTTTCATTTCAAGTGCAAAAATGTCTAAGTTAGGCACAGCATAGGTCACCAAGAGGATGATGGGCTGCTGCTGCTGCTGCTGCTGCTGTTTCTTCTTCTTCTTCTTCTTCTTCTTCTTCTTCTTCTTCTTCTTCTT
>JAJKFI010000003.1:34548283-34566798 GCA_029204185.1 Lerista edwardsae
AAGCGGGCCCCCAGTAAGCGGCCCTGTGTCATATGAGTTCAGCCGGCATGGGGTCTTGAGGAGGATGGGGGAAGGTGGGTAAAAAGGGGAAGGGTAGAGAAAGGGCACCCCCATGGGTGGGCCAACCTAGGACGGGGTGGAGCACAGAACCAGCACAGCCTGATCGTAACCCCCCTCCTGCCAGTCGGTCCTGATCTGAGCAGCCTTAGGGCTGGCTGTGGCTTACCCAGGGTAAGGGGAAAATATCCCCTTACCCTGAGGTGAGCTCCAGTGGCCTCTCAGCCTATGTTGGATGAGCGCAGGCCTACTGGCCTGCCTGCTCCAACACAGGTTAGGATTGGGCTGGCCGTCCTTCAGACTATAATCATGTAAGGTTTACATATTAAATAGGATGGTGTTTCCCAAACTGTGGTTCAGAACCAATCCACTGGGTCACGAACTGAATTTTGTTAGGTTGTGAAAAGTTTTTGACATTTGTAAAAAAATATTTTATGATATAAAAATATTTTAAAAAATAAATCCCGTGAGGTAGGTTAGGCTGACAGATACTGACTAGCCCAAGGTCCCCCAGGATGTGACATGAGTGAGCAGGGATTTGAACCTGGATATTCCAAGTCTGTCCAACTCCCAAACCACGACATTATCCTGGCTCAGAATTGCATGGAAAGGCCCATACAATTAGCCCTGTCTATATGATATGTGTTAAATGTTACAGTGGCAACATGGAAAGAAGCTGCTGAGGAAACTCAAATAGACAGACCTTGTTTATGTAGGCTATATTTGCTCTGTAGCTCAGGCCTCATTTTAAAGTAGCCTTCTCTGAGGGGACACTGGAAAAATGTAGCTCGTTGAGGCCATGTAATTTATCCGATGGGCAACCCAATCCTAACCCATGCTGGAATAAGGAGGCCAACTGGTTTGTGTAAGGCCAAGTGAGTTGGGTCTGTGAGATAGGATCTGGCCTAAGTGCCAGAGTCCTGTCCCACCCCCCTCCCTTGGCTGGTCATGCCCTCTGTAAAGAGCAAAAGAAGGCTAGGCCATGGTTTGACTCCATTTTGTCAACATGACTCCATTTTGTGGGAAAGAGCTGAAGCTGCTAAAATACCAGCTGGTGGTAATCAGCTTACTTCCTGATGTCATCAAGAAGTGTAATTTCCTATCTGCTTTGTTTCTGCAGAAAGGTGTGAGGTCATAGCTGGGGTCAGGAAGAACAAATCTAATCAGGAAGGTTCCATCCTGCTAGTGCTGCAATCAGGAAGATTCCGCACAGCTGAGACCCATCACTTAGGTTCAGTGTTATGTGTACATAACCTTTTCTGCGACCTCCAAACGTTCCATCACACCATCAGGAGTTGGTCGACCTTTATCCTGATTGGATAATTGATTGTGCTAGAGGGGTATAAAGATACCCAGTTCTGGGGTACAGAGCAGCACACAGACCATCAGAGACCATCAAAGAAGACCATCAGATCTCCAGACCTTGAGATCATCTTTCTCCAAGCCATCCAAGATGCCCAGCATGGACCTGCTGCCTGCATTGGACTGAGAAGGAGGTGAACCTGCAAGGCTAACTACCTTGCATGGACGAAGGCCTAGTCTAGTGTTAGGCATATAGTTTTGTTATTTTGAAGTGTATCTTGGTTAAGTCTCTGTTAGTTAGCTCAACTCCCCTCTGATCATGCCAATAATTATAAACTCTTCAAACAATTTGTCTGGGAGCATCTGGCACTGAAAGCTGCGGTGGCTAGAAGAAGACATACAGAAGCTTAGATAAAACCAAAGAAATAATTTACTTCATTCCAGTCACGTCTGGATTGCCTTTCCATGTCTGGATGGAAGCCGAATAAATGAGATCAGTCAGAGACATTAAAGAAGTAATGCTCATCAAACATTGATCTAATTTTATTCCAGAAGATGTGTTGGATTGGGTGGAGGAATGCAAGCCAGCAACTGCTTTGGAGGCTGCTAGAATAGCAGATGAGATTTTGGCTTGGAGAAGCCATGGAAGAGAGATGAGGGGATCTTCAATGCCTAACAGGGCAGCTTCTTCCCCAACTAGCTTCAAGCCATCAACAGCATTAGGTGGAGCGTCTGAGCAACACAAGCCTTGGCCAAATGGGAGGACTGCAGCTATGCCAGGAGCCCTGAAACCTCCTTTCAAATTTAAGCCTCCAGCAGCTGTTTCCACACCCATTTCTGGACCTGGAACAGGCATAAAATGCTACTACTGTGTAAATTATGGCCATACAAGAAGATTTTGCCTGAAATTACAGGACAAAAGCAAAGAAAACTCTTCTAAAACAACTGGAGCTCAAGTGGAACTGACGAGTGGACATGTAGTAGGTACTTTGGATCAAGAATACCAGCCGAAAGGAGACCAACAAATGGGTCAAGAATCTTATGATCAAAATGCAATCAGGAGCACTCCTGCATTAGCTGTCTCAATTGCTGGGCCATCTGTGCTCAATCAGACTTCCGAGGTGATGAGTCTTGATGAAAATCCTGGGGACTGGGTGTATCAAGTTAGTGCCCAAAGAGCCCAGGAGACCCCTGTGAGTCCTAGCACAGATGTAAAAGAGTTAACATCAGACTAAAAGACTGTGCTAGGTGCGTGGTCATTAACCCCTTTTCCTGGAGCTTGAGTTGTTCCCCTTGAAGAAGCAATGCCATTGGAACAGAGACTCTGGGCGGCTGAGCACAGCAAAGTGCCCATTTCATTTTTTGATGGAAAACTTAAATGTGGAGGTTTTTTGGCCTCTGGTTCAGATGTGTCTTCGGTGTGTGCTTCCTTAATTCCACCTGAGAAGATTGAGGAAGAATTATGTTTTCCCACTGTAAGTTATGAAACTGGGAAAAGATTTTTTAAATGTGTCTATTTAGATGTGGAATTCGAGGAGTTCCGAGCCAAATATCTGTTTTTCCTTCATTCCTCTCCTGCTGTAGAAGTTTTGGTGGGACAGGATCTGGTTTTCAAAGCAGAAAAGTGTAGGCAGCAACTTAAGACGACTATAGCTCAGAATCTCATTCTTACTCGCAGTCAAAGTGCAAAGATGTCGATGTCTGAAGAAGAAAGTAAGAAGTCAGAGGTGTTAGATAGCAGTCCTGTTGTTTTGAAATGCTTGAAAGATCCAGAGGGTCGAAAAAGGTTTGCTACTGCAATTCACTCAGATCCAAGCTTGGCAGAATACCGACAGCGAGCCAGAGAGGCTGAGAGCAGGCAAGGGAAAGGAGGAGAGAGCATGAGGTTTTATTTGTCCAATCAACTCCTTTACAAGAGTTCATGGCACAGGGAGCTGAACCAAACTGGCAGAGACAGACTTGGTTGTCTCCATGGTTTACAGAGGACTACTTTTGTCATTAGCACACAAAACACCCGATGGTTGGAGGACATTTGGGACAGAAAAGAACTTTAGCCCACCTTGCCAGGCTGTTCTATTTTCCAAATAAAAAACAACTGATTCAAGAATATGTTTGCTCCTGTTCTGTGTGCCAAAAACTCAGGAGGCCTGCTGATGAGATTAAGGCAGAATTTCAACCCCCTTAAACATTCCTGGCTAAGCCAAAGAAAATCAAAGGATTGCTCATTGGAGCTTGGTGCTTCAAGCCTTTGATTTTCATATCATTTATCTTCAGGGAAGTCAAAAAATAGTTGCTGTAAGATGTATTGATATGGAAAACCTGTTTTCTTAGAAATGGTCTGTGTTCTGTATTCTAGTTATTAAGGCTTTGATTGAAAATTTTGTCTTTTAGTATTAGACTGTAAATTAAGATTAGTTGAAGGTGTTGAACTTTCTAACTCATCTTCCTTAAAGGGAAGTGTGCAAAGAGCAAAGAAGGCTAGGCCATGGTTTGACTCCATTTTGTCAACATGACTGGTTATAGGGCATATGAGCCTGTGAATTACACCCTCCCCTCACTTTCCCCCTGCCCCCGATTCACCCTCCTTCTGCCCTACCTCCACCCTGCCCAACCCCCCCTGCCGGCATCCCTCAGCCAGCCTTCCCTGGTGTCACAGGCCTAGGAATCATCACAGCGAGGCCAGTGCACATCCCAGTAAAGGCCTCCCCAACTCCTGAGTTGTTACAAATGCTGCTGCTGCTGCCTGCGTTGGTTCTGTGGCAGAAGCCCTGGCACAAAAGTGCCTTATGGCACTTTTGCGAAGGCAAAGGACTGACACAAGTGACTTGTGTTGGCCCTACAGGTGCCTAGGATTGTGCCATATGTGTGCAGAGCAATCGTCATCCTTTTTTTTTTCTTTTACTACGTAATTGGACCCAGATAGTGATAAACTGGCCTGTGACTGTTGCATTGCTTGAAGACTGCTGAAATGGATGCTAACCAAAGCTGTGATACTTTTAAGTTTAACTTGGGTGAGCTTTAAGGGAACATGCAAGAGGCAAAAAAAACCCCAGTGCTAAATTGCAAGAGACCTGCTTTTTAAATGAAACAAAAAATCTCTAAAACTTCAGTAGCCTAGTTAAAAGTGACCTTTACTATACATCCTAATCATATATCAAGTACAAACCTGTCATAGAAACACCAAATTCTCCAATGCTGTGTCCCATTATTTCTGCATTCAAAGGTATTTCATCTTATCATTTCTCATTTGAGAATCAGGATCTTTATACACTTTTGAAATTGGTACTTGAAACATTTTTTTTCCAAAATGTGTGTCACTCTCCTCTTGCTGTGTATGACAGTTTGTCTTATAAACAAAAGAATAGAAAGACTTTGGGACTTTTATGTTTTGTTTCTCCTTTCCTTTTTGCCCACAAGAAGTGGATCATTATTTTCATGGACGGGGCCTTTACGCTTGTTTGCTTGTAATAATTGGAGGGTTGTAAATCAAGAAGGTCAAGACAGTGGGTAAGGGTGAGCAGCTGGAAGGAATAGCTAATAAGCGATAAAACTATTAGTGTTTACTTTCAAGTAGCTAAATTAGAGACAAGATGTGGCCAGGGCACTGGCTTAGCTTGGAGCCAATGGGGTGGGTCTGCACTAGTAGGGTCTGCACCACAAATGGGGAGTGCTGATGCCCATTTCTGTCTCTGCTCCTTTAATAGGAAACAGTGCTGGACAAATGGGGAAGATGGTGATGGAGAAATGAATGGGAGAGATAGACGCTCATTTCATAAGTTTTCTTTTTTTCTGTAAAGGTGGGAGAAAACAGTGATAATGAAATAAAGGCTGCAATCCTATCCACTCTTTATCTGGGAGTAAGCCCCATTTACTACAATTGGACTTACTTCTGAGTAGACATGCATAGGTTTGGGCTCAAAAACACATTACACCACTTTCTGCACTGCCTGTTTTTGAGAAAAAACAACCCACTCTGAAATCTGCAAAAAAAAAAAAAAAAACAACCCACAAATTTTTATTTTATTTTTAATTTAATGGGGTTGCCTGGGTAATGACTGTGGTTTCATCTGCTGTTACTATTCCGCCTATATCACCTACCCAGTATTTATTTATTTATTTATTTATTAATTATTTCGAAGAATTTATACCCCGCCTTTCCCATGCCGAAGCAAATGCCCAAAGTGGCTTACATGGGCAGGCTAGTCTAAACCACCATTTTTCAATGGTTTTTTTTTTTACAAATATACAGTATTCTGCGATTCACCAAATCCTCAGTCCCAGATGTAGCCTTCACAATGTGGTTCTCTCCTCTGGCCGTGTGACAGCAAGCTTCAGCAGGTGATCGTAAGTCCAGCCTGGACAGGTCCTCAAGGTCATACTCGTTCTTGTACCAGCTGGCCTTCTCACAACAGTTCCACAGTGACCCCGTTCTGCCACAACAGGTACTGCAGCTTGTCACAGCCTGGCATTCCGTCTCCCATCCAAAAATAGACCACAGATTCTCCTGCTTAGCTTCAGGCAGTACCAGCAGCTCAACCATTATTATAATTTATAATTATAATGTAAATTTTGAATCAAAACACATAATACCGCTTACTGAATTCCTACCTTTGGAAAACACCAAAGTCTGCAAAAAATAAAACTATTTTCTCCAACTATCAGAGAACGCAGAAAACACTATCTCTATCTGTCAGAGAACGCAGAGGAAAAGGATTACATCCAACCACCATGTATTCAATATCCAGTCAAACAAAGCCCCAATGCAAAGGGCTTTTGAGTTTCCCAATCACTTGCATAAAGCACTCTAACTCTGTTTACAGGAACGGTTTTCAGATTGCATTTGGAATGCATAGAGGTTGGCTATTGACCATTATTCCAATATCCCTACATGTCCAGAAAATTTCTAAAAAAGGTTTACAGTATGCAAAGCAGGCCTACCTCCCACTCCAGAAGCCGCAGGAAAAGTAGCAGGGGTCCAGAATCCAATTGCAATCCTTCCCTAGCTGTTTACAATCAAAAATTAGTTGCACATTTCATGTAGTAAGTTTCTTAGCTGAATGGTGGTTAAGTTGCCTTTCAGATGGTTTCAAGGCAGATTTCCCCTACTACAGTGGTTCTCATAGTTTTTAGGCCAGGACCCATGTTTTAGAATGGCACTTGTGTCGGGACCTGCTGGAAGTGATGTCACTAATGTGGAAGTGCCGTAATAGCTGAAAATGACATCATCAAGCAGGAAGTGCCATCATTATGACACAATAAATTGACACTCCTGGAATGAAAACTGGCACTCTTGGACTGCAGCAATTGCACAACCATGAAACAACCCTGACAGAAAGCAAGACTAGGACAAAATATTATGTAAAAATATTGAACTAAAAACAATTAAAAAAAAAAAACAACCTCACTTGAAAGTTCAAACTGTTAACACTCACAAAAGGAATAAAGCAAGAGTATGATCTGCAGCTTCCAATGGCTGCTGCCACCTTTTCGCAACCCGCCTGATATCAGGTCACACCCACCAAATGGGTCCTGACCCACAGTTTGAGAAACACTGCCCTAGTACTATCGGCATCAGAAACCCAATTTCTTCCCAAAGGTATGCCACGTCATAGCTTTGTACACTAGTGATACCAAGGCGATATCACCTTACTGTGGTTACACAACAACTTTTGTCAGCTTGTGACATGAACTCAACATCATTCGTTGAGCTGCTACTAGCACACAGCAGCTGGTGCACATTTGCTGGTGCAGCAGATTCTATAATGAGACCATAAATCAGCCTAAATTCAGTTACTTCGTTGTAATTGATTTGGGGATCGCAGCCACAAAAGCAGGAAGTTTGTGTGCTCAGCTTTGACTGCATTGTGTCCATTGTATTTATCTATGGACCAGTGCCAGGATTCCATATCTAACCTCAAGCAATTATGTATCTTTTTTTCATAGAAGAACTGCAATTCAAACAGTCATGAATCTTAAAGCTTTTCACAGCTTGAAACTTGGCTTTTTTCAGGGATGATTTCTCCCTTTCTGAATCCGTTCATCCATTTTGTTCAACAGCTGAAGTCCTGGTCTGTGCGATTTCTTTTTATGAGGTTAATGTGGGGGTGCATTGCAGCAGGGCCTTTTTTTTTGTCACAGCCCCTAGATCTCCCTTCCCCTTGACCAGTTAACACCTCCAGGTTAAAACCTTTGTTCACAACTGCATTGAATGAATTCCATCCAATTCATTCCATTTGGTTTAGTGGTTCCTATTGCCCTCTGTTTCTTTTGTGGTTGTACAGCCCAATCCTGAGCTCTGTTGTGCTGGCGCATTATACATGCGCCACCGGTTCTGGTTGTCACAAATGTGCCATAAAGCCTGCTTGAGCCTCCCAGAGAGCAGGGAGCACCAGCGCTGGGCCTAGGGAATACTGCCTCCTGGCCTCCAAGCATCCTGCCTCCTGAGAATACTGCAGAGCAGCCAGTGGTAAGTAGCACTGCCGTTTGGCGATGTGGCATTTTTGAGGCGGGGGAGGTGGGGAGAGGATGGAACTGGGCAGGGGGATGGGAGTATGGGGCAGAGCTGAGGAGACCCATTGTTGCTGGCTGCGGTCTACTCAGGATAAGGGACCAGATGCTCCTCCAGTGATATACTCGCACTGTAGGATCTAGCAGCTGTCATTTTGGTGCCGCTGGAGCCGTAAGCGCAGAGAACCTTAGGACTGGCTTATCAATTTGCTTGTTTTTGTTTTCTTTTTCACTGTACTGTGTGAATGTTAGCGACTTATACAATAAGTCATACAATTTTAATATGTTGTAAGCTGCTGTACAGTGGCGTTCCCAGCCAAGGCTCCACCCCTTCCGGGTCAATGATCACTGCCCCTGATGCTGGCTTCCTGCCTCCAGTGCCACTCCAGCCATGTCTCCCCTGCCCTGCTGCACTCCATTTCAGAACACTCTGAGACAGGGGCAGGTGGGTGGGCCCAACACTGCTCGCCTTTGAGCCTTCAGCAGCTCGGGCAAGTGGCAGTGGCGGCAGCTGTTCTGCTGCTACTCTGGGCCTTGCAGTCATGGATCTAGGGGGGCAGGGGGCACAAGCCCTGGGCACCATCTTGGGGCCATCTAGGGGGCACCAGTGGCCCCTGCAACATTGTTCAGGTAGACCTGGACTCCAGAGCCTAGGCCTACCCATTGGGACCAGCTGCAGGTATACCTGGGCTCCAGAGCCCAGATCTACCCATTAGGAACGGCCATGGGTAGATCTGGACTCCCTACAGGGAGCCCAGGTCTACCCATTAGAACCAGCCACACGTAGACCAGTGTTCTGCAGGTCAGGAAGGCATCCATAGTGCAGATCCTCCACCACCTATTCAAAACATCTTTCCAGTGCCAAGGCATCTTTAATCATAACTTTTAAGGTCACGGTGAGCTTAGCCTTAGTTTTTTTGGTAGTTGCTTCTTTACGTTTGCTGACTTCAGTTTGAAATCCCTGTATCTCCACTTTCAAAAATCTGAGTCAGTGTCTGAAAAAGCCACATGTGAGCAGAGACCATCATGCAATGCTTCCAATTTGCATGGGAGATTAGCATGTGCCTGCCCCCCCCAGTTATATAGGTGCCATTTTGATTAGGTCCGCCCCTGGGGCCTTGTGACCCCCTGGGCCCCCTGCACAGCATGCTACGGCAGCTGAGAGGGTCCTTTTGAGGCAGAAGCAGAACCAAAACTCCTTATACAGAAATAGGATAAAACACAAGCAACTTTGCTAGAGATGTTCTCCATGATATTTAATATTGCTGACTTTTCAGCTGACCACTGAAGCTGTAGCTTGAAGAGCAGCTTAATGTACATAACAGCTAAAACACTTGCTAAGGTTTAGCTCCATGCTGTGAAAATCTTTTACCTGCTTACTTCTGTACACAAACCTGCCAATCAAGGCAGAAATACAGGCCAGTTGGCAACCCTAATGATACTACATTGGGTATAAAACCAGTATCCTAAATTCTTGTTTGCATTATAGCCCATTCAGCTCAACAGTGATATCGTTGGCTCATGAGATGTACATTTCTCAGCAGTATCACTTAATTGCCACTGTTTCTTGTGCAGCTTACAGCTCAGTTTTTTGCACATCTGGATCTTACAATAATGTTAATGAATGCCCTAATATCAATGTTATAAAATATTCACTTAATTTAATAACAGGGTTCTCTTTAAAATCTAGATGCAATTAATCACTGCTATGATAAAACAGTCAATGCTTTATGATCTTTGGACATTTCATAGTAAAGTAAGATGATCTACAACTTTTATGGAGATTTATTGTCCTCATTTAAGAAGAATATGTGCAGTAGCTTTTTTTTTTTTACCTGATTCAACTAAACCAGCAGAATGATCCTGAAACATAGGTTAATTAAGTTAGAGCTGATTTTCTACTGACATATGGTTTCTGTGTAGTTTGTGAAACTAGGTATAGTGTCAGCAATTTTGTGAGTGTGTATGAGAGAGAAAGAGCAAGCGATTAAAATGAGTTTCTCTAAATGAAGATTAACTAATCCTTATAGAAACAAATTACATCTTTTGTTATCATGCATAGCCACTTCCATTGGAAAGATAAAGGAAAAGTAGGAATAGTAGGCAAAATCTCACATCTGGTTAATACTGAATACTGCCAATTTCTATGCACGTCCCACTGAATTCAATGCAGCTTACTCCCAGGAAACTGTGTATAGCAGTGGCAGTCAAAATTTTTAGACCGGGACCCACTTTTTAGAATGGCGCTTCTGTCGGGACCCATTGGAAGAGATGTCATGGCAGGAAATGACATCTTCAAGCAGGAAATCCTTTCATTGTAACATAATAAAATGACACTCCTGAAATGCAAATGGGCATTCTTGGACTGCAGCAATTGTACAACCATGAAGGATCCCTGACAGAAAGCAAGATTAGGACAAAATACGATGTAAAAGCACTGAACTAAAAACAAATTTAAAGAAACACGCACTTGAAAATTCAATCCAGCTGGCATACAAGTGGATCCAGGAGCGGGTGTCAAGGCTGGGCCAAGGGCATAAGATATCAGTTCTGCCACTGCCACAACACCCAATGGCTAGCCCCAGCCAGCCCTTGAAAAGTTCCTGGCCTGCCCTGATCCCCACCTCAATCCTCACGTGGAACACCTGAAAGGCCCGTCAACCTACCTGTTGGGTAGGGGCTGGGTGCTCCTTTGGTGCGTGCCTGTGGCTGTTCACTATCTGCACTGGCAGCCCTGGCCTGAGCACAGTCACTGTGGCTACCACGACATCGTCCTGGGCCTAGATGGAGTGCGAGTTCCATCTGTGCAAGGCCCAGATAGGATTGGGCTACAAATAAAGGAGGAAAAGGGCACTAGTGGGCATGGAGACTGGAAATCTGGGAATTCTATTCCAGTTCAGATTTGG
Source organism: Lerista edwardsae (assembly GCA_029204185.1). Lineage (NCBI taxonomy): Eukaryota > Metazoa > Chordata > Lepidosauria > Squamata > Scincidae > Lerista > Lerista edwardsae. Next base: position 34,559,056 of record JAJKFI010000003.1, read on the forward strand.
CTCTGTTGGAGAGTAAATTGAGGATTTTAAAACCTCACCTCTTTATCAGAGGCATTTTCTTACGAGCTCCCAGAGCGCAATCCTAACCTGGAGTTAGGCCGGCACAGCTAGATCAGCAAAGTTTGGCCGACACAAAGGACACTGCAAAGTGTGTTTGGACCACTCTCGGAGTCAAGGAGGATGTCTCATGTCTGTGTGCTGGCCTCCCTGACTCCAAGAATGGTCCAAACGTACTTTACAGTGTCCTTTGTGCCGGCCAAACTTTGCAGGCCTAACTGTACCAGCCTAACTGCTGGTTAGGATTACATTCCCAAAGTTCTCCTCCCAAGCCTTCCCACCAATTCTAATGTTTAGAAGCAGAGCAAATGGAATTGAACCTACTTGCTTCCAATGCAAAGAGAGGGGAAGCCAAACAAATGTATGCAAAAGATGATTCCAAAGTTTTCTTTGGGTCACTTGACTGAACGACTTCAATATTGGTTCTGACATTTTATGCTTCTTGCCCTGTTTTAATGATGTCTTCTAAATTTTAATGAAAACAAGTTTTAATGATGGGCTTATTGCACAATAATTTGCGTGCAACCTGTTTGTATTATACGGACCATACAGGCTACATTCCACTAAATAGGAAATGGAGATCTAAGATGTGGTTTTGAAGAGGAAAAAAAAAAGGGTTGTGTCTTTTACCAGACTGAATTTTAGAAGCACTTTACTGGAGCAAAGAAATGCAATACAACCTGCCAGGCACTTTTTTTATGATCAATAAAGATCAAGTATAGGCATGTTATTGCTCCTTCGCTTTCAGCAATAATCCGCTATCTTCGGTGATTGTATCAGCAGCATGGCACTTGGCTAGCTACATGCGTGCAGCTCAGCACATGAACATTCTGTGACTTTACCTGATGATCTAGCTAGATAAGTTTGACAATGATAAAAGTTGGCACATTAAAAAAAGAAAATGGTGCAGGGGAGCTGTGTATAATGAATTTGGTCTCTCAGCCCAGACTCTCTGATGATATTTAATTAGCTCATTAATTAAATTTTAATAAATGCACCGATCAAAGGAGTCTCAGAGCATATAGGAAAAGTGGAGCAAAACAAAATAGTTTTAATTAACCTTTCCCAAAATAACCTGTTGAAGATGGGCCGTTCATCATCTGCAATTTGATAAATCCCCACTTCACCATAATCACTCACATGAACATTAGTATAAACATGGAGGCTAAGCGTTCTAGGCTGAACTGTAGAGTTACATTTCCTTGTGAAATATTCTTTGCCAGAGTAAGCCCATAAGTTAGGTGAGACTTAACTTAGTAACAAATGAATCTATAGGAATAAAGTGACAAATGAATCTATTGGAGCCTTAAGGAATGGGGTGGGTGGGTTCTTGCACATCTCTTGACTGTCTGAGGTGAGATCGAGGGGAGACGTGAATGAAGGTCTTCTTAGTGGTGGCTCCTCTCTTGTACAGCATGCTTTGTCTAAAGATCTCTTGTGCTTTGCACTTTTCTCTTCCAGGCATTCTTTAACAATGTGCCTCCCCCAGGCTGTACTTAAATTTGCATGATCTACTCTTTTCATGTAGTTTAATTTTGGAAAAGGTCCTCTTTGTCCTCATCAGAACCGTCTTCTGGATTTTGGGTTTCTCGGTTACTCACCGCCCAATCCTATCCAATGCTGGTGCAGCAGGGTATATCCAGCATTGGATTCAAGCAGATGGGAGGTCTCCTTGGTGTAAGGGAACATTGGTTACCCCATGCAGTGCCCCAGCCAACTCAGTGGGGCTACTCAGATCCGTACCAGCTGTTTAGAGTGCAGGGTTTAGGATGCGACAGATGCCTGCTCTGCCATCCCTACCCCCTCCTGGGCCTGAACTGCCCCTTACTGCCCTCCCCCATACCAAAACACCACCTTTGGAGCACCCCACCACCACCACCTTCTGCCACCCAGCACCAACCTCAAATTCACTGTTGGCTATTGGAAAGCACTTCACGGCACTTTTACAACATCCAGCACCAGTGCTGTTATGTGGCTGCAGTGCCGGTGCTGTCCCTCACCAGAATCAGGCTCTGAGTTTTTATTTTCATGAAGAACTGATGCATTAGAAAACATCCATGATGTGCATGCACTGAAAGACTATTATTTCTGACTCTTTTATACTGCTATTTGTGTTGCAGGCCACAGCTTCCAGGCCATTTAGTTCCCTCCTTTCCCTCACTAAGATTTTTCCCTCTTTCCCCCACTGATGTACTTGTGTGCACTGATGAAACACTGAAAGCCAAAACCTTGCTGCTATGGTGTAATTGGTGGTATCGAGATTCTTTTCACCAGGCATTTTACACTGGATAATATCTGAAAGCTCAGCAAAACATCACACAGACACACACTGGTGCTCTTATATGTACGATAGTGTTTCTGGCAATGTTTTATTAGTGCAGCTTTAAATGTTTATTTCTCCTGCCGTGTTTATTGCTGCTGTTTATCACCGCACTGTTTTTAAGTTCTTTATTGTTATTTTTGCAATCTTTTATTTCGTTTGTTTAAATCGATTTTGTTTGTTTTGGTAAGCTACCTTAGCAGGCTATTTAAAATAAATATGTTAAAAAAAAACCACTAGCTGTGAACTTTTATTTTAGAGAGTATAGAGCTCATTCAGAGATCATTTTTAGGGGAGTGTTTCTCAAACTGTGGGTCAGGACCCACTTGTTGGGTTGTGACCTGATGTCAGGTGGGTCACAGAAAGCTGGGAGCCACTATCTTGGAAGCTGCAGACTTACTCTATAGCCTTACTCTGGCTATATTCCTTTTGTGAAAGTTTTGTTGTTGTTTTTTAATTTTGTATTTAGTTCAGTGCTTTTACATAATATTTTGTCCTAATCTTGCTTTCTGTCAAGGGATGTTTCATGGTTTTGCAGTTGCCTCAGTCCAAGAATGCCAGTTTGCATTCCAGGAGTGTCGTTTGATTACATCACCATGATGGCATTTCCTGCTTGATGTCACTTTCAGCCCTGACATCACTTTCAGGTTAATGACATCACTTCCAGTGGATCCCAACACAAGTGCCATTCTAAAAAATGGGCCCTGGTGCTAAAATGTTTGAGAACCATTGTTTTAGGGAATATAGAGGATATTAAGGTTATAGCTGAGAAAGTGGTTTGCAAGATTACTACAAGGCTACTGGAATGGATTCAGAGGAGGGCAATGACGATGGGAAGAGGTCTGGAAATCGTCTCATAAGGAATGTAAATGAGCTAGGCATAAGTAGCCTGGAAAAGAGAAGAGGAAGGTATGATAGCAGTCTTTGGGCGTCAGGAGAACTGTCACACAGGAGAAGGGGAGGATGCACTCTTTTCAGCTTTTGAAGGAAAGGACTAGAACTAATGGCTTGAAACCATGAGGTAGTATGTTAGATATTAGGAAGAAGTTCCTCATTGGAAGCATTGGAACAGTCTGCTTCATGAAGTAGTGGCCTCTTCCTCTTTGGAGATTTTGAAGTAGTGGTTGGACAGCCATCTGTCCAGGGTGTTGTAGCAGTTGCCTGCTCTGAGTACAGGGCTTGATGATCTCCAAGTTCCCTTCCAAATCATTCTATGGTTCTTAGGTTCTACAATCTTATCACAACAATCCTATTTGCGGCTTTTTGCATTAGTTTTGATCAGGTGATGCATCAAGCCTCTCCGTATGTGCCTATTTTCTAAAGAGTAAGAGCGGATGTTTCTGAATTTTTCTAAAGATCTGGATTCTTCACTCCAAAGGTTCTGAGTGTGTACATGGCATTCTCTTTGACCTTTTCCATCACTGCAGTTTGTTCAGCATCCCTGCAGGAAAAGTCAGGCTCGACTTCAGTGGGACATGGTGAAATTGCCTTTGCTTTTATTTCCTGACATCCACTTATGCAAAGCATCTGTGACATCAATTTCCCCCTCTAACAGGAGGCTGGCTCGCTACGTCTCTGTTTGCTCTAGAGCTGGGACTAAAAAACAGACAACCCTAAAGGGAACTGCCTGGAGCTCAGTTAATGCTTTGTATTCCGTCTGTCTCGGATTTCAAATAACTCACCATCGTTTTACAGAAATAATACAAAAAAACCCCACCCCATATATAATTTTTTTTAAAAAAAATGTTTCTTAATAGATAACAGTAAAAAAAGGATGTTGAAGCATGTAAGTCAGCACAGTTGGACTTCCCTGGAGCTAGAGAGTTTTCACATGAAAATAGGATTTAAGAAGAAAGACTTGATGAGTCTTCCACTAAAAACATCATAACTTAGAAGAAAAGGAGCTAATGTTCCTGGGCTTTGAAGACACAGGCAATGCATGAACAATGATGGCTGAAATCCTATGCACTTTCCTGGGAATATTTCTGAGTAGACATGCATAGCATTGTGCTGTAAATGTACTACATGAACAGGAACCAGAGGCGGATTGTCTGTGGGCCGGCATATGGTGCCTGCCTGGGGTGCCATTTGTACAGTAGATGGGCGTCTAAGCTGCCGCCAGAGTCTCCCTCCCTCCCCTGCATCCAGAATGGAGCAATTAAGGACCCCGCCAGTGCGGTGGGGCAGCACAAGGAGTGGGGCAGTGGCACTAGAGGCATGGTGATGCAGGGGGGGCGATGTCACAAAGCCACCTCACCCCGGATGCCGTTAGAGCCCTTTACATACTCACATGCATTTGTGCATTTTGATAAATGGTACAAGAAGCAAACTGCAGGGGCCAGTTCTGAAATTACTGTTTTGAGCCAGAAAGCAGAGAGTCAGAACCAACTCACACAACAAGCAAAACAGGAGGTATCTGCTCATCACATGATCTCAAGTAAGTCTGTACCTCACAGTATGTCTGTGCTTTTCTTACTGTTATATATTTTCTTACTTTTCTTGCATACGCAAGCTGAACATATTGGCTTCTTCATAGTCAGGACTGGGATGATTTAGGCTAGCACCCCCCAATCATGGGCTCAGAGGACAACCTTGTAAAGCACCATGCTACTGTTTCAAACAGAAAGTTGCTGCCCTTAACTACGGGCACAATCCTAACCTGGAGTTAGGCCAGCACAGTTAGGCCAACGAAGTTTGGCTTGCACAAGGGACACGGTAAAGTATGTTTGGACCACCCTCAAGTCAGAGAGGCCAGCACACAGATTTACGCCATCCTCCTTGACTCTTAGAGTGGTCCAAACGTGCTTTACGATGGCCCTTGTGCTGGCCAAACTTTTCTGGCCTAACTGTACTGGCCTAACTCCAGGTTAGGATTGCACCCTTAGAAAGTGTTGTCCTTGACAGATTACTCAACACAAAAAATGGAAAACGGTATCAATGTTCTTTGCTTCATTCTGTTCCCCGCTGCATACTTTCTAGAAAGGGAAATATTAAGTGGGAAGAGTTTTGCTAAGCACTAGAACAAATCAAGTCCAGAGGAGCACTGAACGGGATACACTTCCTTCAACAATCCCATGATGAAGATTCCCTGTCCCAAAGGACATCCCAAGGCTCACTGAATTCCCTCTTAGTAATTTTATGAGCCTCAACGCCAGTGCCCATTAACAGCAGAATTCCATTACGGGCACTCTGGGAAACATAGAATGCTCATCATTGATGCTTTGGAGTTAGGCTCATGATGCTGTAGGATCTTTATCTCTGACACAGCAAGCACATGCTTTGCATGCAGAAGACCCTCAGTTCAATTCCTGACAACTTCAGGTAGGGCTGCAAAAGACCCTTGTCTGAAACTCTGGAGAAACAGTGCTAGTCAGGGGCAGACGATGCTGAACTAGATGGACCAATGGTCTGATTCAGTCCAAAAAGCAGCTTGAAAGATAATGTTCTTTTAACTCCTTTAACTCTCTGGTGGTGGGGGTGGGGGAAGAGAGGCATTGTTAATAAGCAGATTAAATTCTATGATTCTTAAACTGGGGGAGGGGACATGACCCCTTTAAGAATCTGAAACAGATTATTGACCCCATCTCTGGAGAAATGCACACACACACACACACACACACACACACACACACACACACACACATATATATATATACACACACACACATACACACACACACACACCCAAAAAAAAATGTTTTGGCATCCAGATCATATACCGTATCAGTGATGGCAAACCTTTTGGGTTTGCTGTGTCAAAAATGCCTAACTTGACTCTGCTGGCATGTCACTCCCTCAGCAAAAGAGCAACAATTATTTACATATTCATTTAATCAGGTTGCCTTGATGGCAATGAGCATTTCACTGTAGCACTGGAAGAGTTACATTACTATTGGAGGTGGTAGCTCCTGTACTCCTTAGTGCAATGTGCTATCATGACAGAAGGTTATTGCAAGTTCAAATGAAATAGCACAGTACAGCCATAGGGCACCAGGAGGCTGGAATGGGGGAATGTAGGGTTTCAGCAGATCAGCCTAATGATTTTGGGACCCAGGCATTTCCTTCTCATCTGCTCAGAGTCCTTTGGCTTGGGCCCTGCTGGCTCACGTAAAGCTTGCTTTAATGCAGCTTGTGATGTGGAAATGAGAAGGTGGGAACAGTCATGCCACTGTCCTCCTACTATGGGCATCAATCGGGAATGGGTTCAGACACCTTGCACTTAAGGCTTTAACCACGGTTAGTAAAAGAAACGTCACAATTCACTAGCCATTGACAAAGAAAAAAGGACTTACACTCTTTTATGCAGAGTTTTAAGCATCTATGGTTTTTGCAGTAGCTCTGAATAAATTAGCTGCACTAGATCTAAGCAAGGGCACCGAGAGAAGACGTATTCGTTCTCCAGGAAGAAACTGCAGCAGAGGGTATAAAAGGAGTGAGAGAGAGTGAGAGATAAGGGAGTTGAAAATAGTCTTTACATTGCGTGGGTTCCAGATGGCTGAAATAAGATCAACTAATAACATTAAAATTCCCTTTAGATTCAGGAAATGATTGTGCATTACCGACTTTGTTTGTAATAGAATTCGACAGCATATGTTGGCATAATGACTGAAATTTGGTTATAATGCCTGCAAAAATATTTACACAAGGCAAATGTTATGACCTCTGCTCTTGTATCATTTGCTTTGCAACCTAATGTGCTGCTGCTTTCTCTTGTCAGAAATATTCAGGGCGCAATCCTAACCTGGAGTTAGGCCAGCAGAGTTTGGTTGGCACGAGGGGCACCGTAAAAGTGCATTTGGGTTTTCCCCCCACTCTCTGAGTCAGGGAGGATGGCACACATCATCTCTGGCTTCTCTTCCAGGTGCAATGCCAGGTGCAAGGGAGTGGCAGCAGGATGCAGGCATCTTGTTGTCTTGTGTGTTCCCTGAGGCATCTGGTGGGGCCGCTGTGAGATACAGGAAGCTGGACTAGATGGGCCTTTGGCCTGATCCAGCAGGGCTCTATGTTCTTATGAACATATAATCATGTGTTTCAATAGCTATCTTAGCCAAGCAGAGACATTTTTTTGGGGGGGGGAAATCTTGAAATTAGAAGTGAATTTCATGGTGCTCCCCCCAAGAAGAAACAAGATACCTTACAGAGCTACATCTACATTTTCTACTTATTGTTGTGTTACTGTGTACTTTTTTATGTAGCTCTGTAAGATACCTGGTTTCTTCTTGGGGCGGGGAAGCACCCTGAAATTCACTTCTAATTTCAGAATGTTTTTTTTTTCTTTTCAAGAATTTCTCTGCTTGGCTAAGATAGCTATTGTGTATATACACACACATATTTTTGTGTATATGTGGGTTTAATGTGAAAATCAA
>JAJKFI010000003.1:34567198-34601315 GCA_029204185.1 Lerista edwardsae
CAGTGGTGTCAGCTTACCGGTACGCTGGGCGGGTCTTCTGGGTGATCGGCAGCGCGCTCACTGCGTTCCGTTGCATAATGGCGAAAGCCCGCCCGCTGCAGCGGGCGGGCTTTCACCATTACGCAACGGAATGCAGCGAGCGCGCTGCCGATCACCCAGAAGACCTGCCCAGCGTACCGGTAAGCTGACACCACTGGCCATGAGGGAGGGGGAAGTTCTTAATTCCTCTGGAAGGTAATTCCATATTTGTGGTGCAGCTACAGAGAAAGTGCACCTTCGAGCTGCCATCCTTTTTACTAGGGATAGAGGAGGCACTTGAAGAAGAGCTCCTTCAGGTGACCTGAGAGGGCAGACTGGACCGTATGGGAGAAGGCAGTCCTTTAGGTTGCTTGAACCCAAGTTGTGAAGGGCCTTAAATGTCATCATATTGAATTGAGACCAGGGATTGGGCAGCCAGTGTAGCTGCTGAAGCAGTGGTCCAATTGAGTGAAACCATTTAGCCAGTGTAGCCACCCGGCCTGTTGCATTTTGCACTAATTACAGCTTCCGAACTGTCTTTGAGGGTAGCCCCACATATAGCAAATTACAGTAGTCCAGCCTTGAAGTCACTGCCACATGGACTACCGTGGCCAGGTCCGGACGGCTTAAGTATGGTCGCAGTTGGCACACTAGTTGAAGTTGGGCAAATGCCCTCCTAGTCTGTGGAAATCCATGGAGATCGTATACTAGATGCGCTGAAACATACCAGTGGAGATGTTTCAGCTCACTTGACAGAAGGGTTTTGCTTAATGCAATATTGGAAGCTGTCCGGTTTTCTTTAGGAAATGGAAGTAATTTTGACCCTCTTCCCTTTGTTGTGAAAATTACAGGTTTTGTGTCAGTTTGATTGCAAGCTCAGCAGGTGGCATCTTATAGATTGGCTGCACTTCGCAGCAGGAGGGCACTTGTCCCATTCAGACTTTCTCCAGACGGTAGTTAAGGAAGACAGGCTCTCCTCTTCCAAAACAATTTAAAGTTTTCTCCCTCCGAACTTTCACTGAGTTGTTTTAAAAAAGGCCTCCATTACCAATCTCTGTGGAGTCGACTGTAAAAGACAAGAAGGCGAAACTTGATGGCGTGAGTCATGCATCACATTTGCTTCCTTTTTCTTCTGTGTCCACACAGTGAGCAAACATAAGGAAAAAATGGTAACGGAATAATACAGTTCCCATTGCTGTCTAAAGAGATAACATTCGCCAGATATAGAGATCCGCAATCACAAGTCTTTAGTTCTACTGTCAGATGTCGGTATTATTTGGGGGGACTGCTTATCCCAATATTTTTTTAAAATTGTACTATGCTTATGTAACTGTCTAAACCAGCAGTCCTCAAACTGTGGATCTGTCATCTGCCCGTGGATAATGACGTTTTTGTGGTTTGTGACAGTGGTGCGCCCAGGCCACGCTCCGCCCAGGGACCGGGTCGACGCTCTGTGCCCTTAGTGTCAGCTCTCTGCCCTCTCCCTGCCCACTGACACACCCTCTTGGCCTGTCCATTTTGGCACATTCATTTTGGAGCCATATGGGGCAAGGGAGGGAGGGCGGAAACTTGCACGCCTCTTCAAGGCATTGCGCGCCTCAGACGAGGCACTTCTTCAGCACCTTCCGCCCACTCCAGGAGTTCTGCGCCCGGGGGCCCTCGCCCCTCTGCCCAATTGTAGGTCCGCGACTGTTTTGTGAAACTGACAAGACAGAATAGGCTATGTGCATCAAGGGTTAAAAAAAACCGTCTACTTGGGGCAGAGCAGTTCTGAAAATAATACATTATCTCATTGTGACGCAATAAAGAGCCCAAGCCTATCCGCTCCCACCCCCCTCCCCACTGATAAACCACACCAAAAAGCAGTGTGCTATAGGAGAGGAAGATTAGGGGGCATTGGAGAGGAAAGGAGATCTAAATTCCCTTACCACTCTGCAAGCCTCCCATTCTACAATGGGTCTTCTTGGACCTGCATAGTGCTTTCACTAGTGCAAGTGCAAGGAGAGAAATGAGGCAGAGAAGCTGCTGCTGGAGAAGTTACAACCTGGCACACACCATCGCCACCAGATCCTCCTGCAGCCCCTTCATTCCCCATTCTGCCCCCTCTCTATGCAATTTCACCCCCTCCCCAGAACATCCACTGAGTCCATCAACAGACAGGGAGCACTGCTGCCTCTTTCAGCAGCATTTACAAAATGGCCGCTGGCTGAGCACTTCATGTGCTGTCAGCAGTCATTTTGTGACAGCGGGAGTGTTTTCCACTGTCACAACATGCTCTGGCCAATCTGGCCATTAGCTTGGGCTAATCTGGCATAGGACTGAGCTGAAAGTCTTAAAAAATATATGTCTCATTAGGAAATGTGAATAAATTACAAATGGGGAAATGGGAAACATTTTCAATTAACAGATGAATGTGTGGTACAAAAACAAAAAGTGCGTAAGTCAAGTTAAAAATAAATAAAACAAAGACATGAAAGCAAGAGACAGTATTCAACAAACTATGAAATTCCATTTTCCACCTCTCTAAATTCTGTAAACATCTGTCATTTCTCCTCAACACTTCAATCTCTTTTATCCATTTGTCTAAGAACTGTGCAATCATAACACAAAAATAAAAAACACCACTTTTTAGAAGATCCATTTTCCAAGGCCTAAAGTTTTCAATTAACCCGTTGAAACTTAAAAAAATCTAAAACTAAAAAAGCTAAAACTAAAAAAAAATGTTTAAAATATTCCTGTTTACTTTTTAAATCTTTGTCAGGGTGAAGTCCCTGCAGGTATCATATGTATTCATAAAAAATACCAGGTGTTTCCATATACCTGAAACAGAACGTGCATTTGTGCACCAATAGGTCATAGAGGTGTTTTCTCTACTGGTGTGTTTGTGTACCTGCTGGGTATAATACCAGACTGTAGATTACACATTCAGAAACAAATATTTGTTCAGTACAAACATAATGTTTGAAAACAACAAAACCAGAGAACAAGATTACCTAATACAGTGTTCCTTAAATATTTTAGCACCCAGACCCACTTTTTAGAATGACAATCTGTCGTGACCGACCGGAAGTGATGTCATGGCTGGAAGTGACATCATCAAACAGGAAATTTTTATAACACTCCCACTGACAAAATCAAATCAATTCAATTAAATTTAAAGTTAACAATAAATATAAGTTTAAAAATTTATTTAAAGAGGAACCCTCCTAACCCTTCCAAGCAGTTGCTCATCACTCTTGTTTTTTTTAAATTCCCCAAACTTCCCAAAGGCTGCAATCTCATCCACACTTACTCAGGAGTAAGCCCATGATGGGAGTAAGCCCCTTTATTGTTAACAGCATATATAATTGTAGCCTGTACAGATCTGTAGCATTTGCAGTCACATACCAAGGTGATGTCACATACCATTGTAGCATTAAGTCTATCTAATATATTAAAAATGAAATACAAATTGAAATAAATAGGGACCCACCTGAATTTGGCTCCTAGTGTGTCCCACCCACAGTTTGAAAAAAACAACAACAACCCACTGCATTGAGGCATGCACCACCATGGTCAGGCCCAATCTGCTTAAGTATGGTCACAGTTGGTGCACCAGCGGAAGCTGGCCAAATGCACTTCCAGCCACAGCTGCCACCTGGTTCTCTAGAGAGAGCTGTGAGGCCAGGAGGACTCCCAAGGTGCGCACCATTCTTGCACTGTTTTCTTAAGTACCACTGGAATCAGTAAAGGTATTGCTGGAGATTATACCCAGGCCAACATTTACAAAATTGGTCCCATACTATATATGTTCAAAATATGATCACAGGGAATGAAATAAAACTATAGCATATTAAAGTGTAAAGTACTCATATGGTCAGTGCATTGCCCAGCATCCTTGAGGGCTAGTTTGTTGATTTCTGTGGGGTTTTGCATTGGTTCTCAAACGTTTTAGCACTGGGACCCACTTTTTAGAATGACAATCTGCTCAGGACCCACCAGAAATTATGTCCTAGCTGGAACTGCCATCATTGTGATGCCAGAACCTGATTCTTTCCTGAGAATTCAGCAATCAGTTGGGTTATTTCTCAGTCATTTTCCAGTAGCAAAGTGAATCAGAAAGAAAAAAAGCCTATTTACAAACTTGACACAAACAAAACAGTCATATAGCCCTTCCCTTTTCTAGCATCACATCATCCTATATTTTCAATATAGCTGCTCAAGGTGCTTTGTGAAATGGGCTCGCAACCCACTGGTGGGTCCTGACCCACAATTTGGGGACAACTGATAGACAATATTTGAAATATATAGTCAGGCTGCAATCCTATCCACACCTGGGACTATATGCCATTGACTATAATGTGACTTAGTAGTACATGCATACTCTTAGTAGACATGCATAGGATTGGGCTCTTAGTCTACTTAGAAATTCCATTTACTACTACTTGAGTGTCTTAAAAGTTTCAAACCAGTATGAATTCCAATGACCGAAGTGAGAGAAGGTTATAATGAAAATGCTCCCTAGTAGTGCTCTTCTGCTACTCACAGAGGACAAAAGATACTGTTTATGTAGTCAAAAATGGTTTCATTTGCCAGGAGGGGTTCCTGGTGTGACTGGCAAATCACAGATCAAGGCATCCTTTGGGCTTTGTTCTCTCATCATTATCATCTACTTGTGAATTCCTTGTCCACCTCTTCCCAGTAATAGGTACAAAGCTATGCTGAAGGTCAACATATGGTGCCAAGATAAATGTGGGATTAATTTTGATGAATTCTGCTGGCATAATGTAGTTTCCCTCCCCCTTCTTTTTGGTACACTGCTATGGGACCAGTTATCTATATATAAATGGATGGATGTGTGTATGTGTGCATGTCTGTTCCAGCATACCTCTGGACTGCCTGCAGCGATTTACACCAAACTTGGTACATGTATGACGTACACTCTGGAGAGAAATACTGTGGGGCTAAGACACCCCTAGCACCCCTAGGGATGGGGGTGGGAAGGGGTGACATGTAAAAATAATCGAAAACGACCTATATTAGTGTCGAATCCATAGTTTTCAGGGTCGCTGAGATGAATTGTGATGCTCCTGATGCCATTTAAGTCCACGTTCAGCCCCCATCAGCATGGGGGGTGAGAAGGGGTGAAAATAAAATGTCCAAAATGACCGACATTAGTGTCAAATCCATAGTTTTTGGGGTCGCTAAGCTGATTGGGGACAGTCCCGATGACATTGAAGCCCAAGTGTAGTCGAATAGAACGAATAGAACGAATAGAACTCTGTAGAACCTTCTGGAAATTTTTAGAAACCATTATGCCCTGGTCTTGGACTCCAATCAAATACTTGCCATGTGACCAGGTGTAGTCACTGAATACAAGTCTATCGATACCGTAGTAGATGCCCGTCAATTTACCATCAGACTTCCTAAACTCACTTGATCCGGCTGGATTGCCACCACATTGTCTTTTACTTACAGTGGGATCTCCAATTATTTTACTACGGAACCTCGACCCACCAAAACTTTGCAACAGCACAAGGCTGTGTGTCAAGACGATGCTGGGTACTGTAATTGAAGCGACTATCTTAACAAGAAAGGGAGAGGGTGAAACAGTTTTTATCCCATGGATAACACTCATTCCAACGGATCTCCCTTTTCACTTTAAGAGATTGGCATTTCCAGTGAGACTTGCATTCTTGATCATGATCAACAAGTCACAGGGGCAGTCTACTAAGTACTGTGGAGTGGATTTGAGATTGCCATGTTTCTCCCACGGCCAACTTTATGTTGCTTGCTCGAGGGTGGGTTCACCCAATAATTTATGTGTTCTTTCTCCTGGAGGTGAAACTAAAAATGTTTATAATCAAGTTCTGAGTTAAATTAATATTATAGTGAATTTGTAAAAGATTTTACTTTATAATTTTTATACTGTACTCATACTTTTATTTACCTGTACATAAAATTACTTTGATTTTACACTATAGATAGAATTCATTCCTTTTCCTGTCTGATATAAGCTTGGGATAAATAAATACCCGGGCAATGCCGGGTAAAGAAGCTAGTACTAGATAAAAATCAACCCAGAACACGATTTTTAAGAGGCCTTGTTGTAGTGCCTATTCAACTGGTCTGTGATTAGGTTTTAATTCCTTTTGATTTTTTTCCTTTCCAAAACTTATGAAGGTAATCACTATATTTTAAATATGGTCAAAGATGGCCCATCTTAAAAATTTCATAATTTCATAATAAAAGAAAATATCTATAATTTATTCTCTTGTTGCTAAACTACATGGCTACACAATTCTCAACTGAGCCCCATGCAATTGAGAGCACAGAGTACAAGCCTAACCTGGAGTTAGGTCAGCATAATTAGGCCAGCAAAGTTTGGCTGGCACAAGGGCCACCATAAAGTGTGTTTGGACCACTCTCAGAGTCAGGGGGTTATGGTGCATGTCTGTGTGCTGGCCTCTCTTATTCAAAGAGTGGTCCAAATGTGCTTTACTGTGTCCCTTGCGCCGGGCAAATGTTGCTTGCCTAACTGTGCTGGCCTAACTTCATGTTAAGATTGCACCCTCAATTGAACCAGATGTTGGCAATGACATCCTTACTCATTGTCCATATAGTGCCACACTGCTGCACAGCCACAGGAAGACTCCATGCAGTGGCACCAGTTTTTAGGGTGAGTCCTGCCAATGACTTCACCATCTGAATGTGCATACTTTTTCCTAACTCCATCCTTAGCCATGTTTTGAAGCTCAGACTCAAAGGAGGATTCATATTTTCACAACAGCATCTGGAAAGAACTTCAAAGGGAAACTCCAAGAAATCCCTGTGTGGCAGGACATTCCCCTCCATGTTGCTAAGTAAAAAGGGAAACATAGCTGCTGCACCTATGAGGGAAATGAAATGGGATTTTTAGGAGTGCCTTTCCTTAGACCAATGGTTCCCAACCTTTGATTGGTTTTTCCTTAGACCATTCATTCCCAACTTTTGATTGGGATGCTGCCCACTTAAGGAGGAACCCACAGCTGCCATTAGAATGATACTTCCAAGTTTCTCTTCTGCCAAAAATGGATACTGTGGCAACTTAAAGGAGCACCCCACAAGGTCTCTGCTGTTCATCGACATGCTGTCCTTACAGCTCTGCTTCCCCTACCAGCCTCTAATAGGACCCCCCTACTAGAGACATATCAGGGGGAACCACATGGCCAACAGAGATATATTCAACAAAGGTTTCTACTTACTTCTCCTGGGATGCCTAGTCACTCCCCACCATAGCATGCAGCAGCCCTGCAATGTCTGGGCTGGTAGGGGCTAGGATCGGATTGCCTATCTATTCCTTTTTGTTACCCCTGTTTCAGTTTCATCTCTCTAATGTGTGCTGCTTAGATGTTTTTTTTTCCAGTATTCACATGCACACACACTTTCTATTATATATGAGAGACTGAAAGAGAAAGGTTTGTCCCATGATGTTAACTCAGTGCTATTTATTTAATCTTGCCACAGATCAAAAACGCACGCTAGGTTTCCAGTGTACAATAACTTAAGAAGCAAATCAATTTCTAGGGTGTTGAAAAAATGATTTAAAAGTATACGAGACTTCTAATCGAACTAAAGATTATTTTTCCCCTTTCCAGCCAAACCATTATAGAAAAAAAACATTGGCCATGTTCCAGAGAAATATGCAGGGCAGTGAATCCATCTCTCTGATGTTGTCACCACCTGTGGTCACCAAACAAGAAATCCTTCTTTCTATGTGCTGCAGGAACATCAATGTTGATCACAACTGCAGTAAGGAACAAAAAACACAAACTAATGAGACTGAGGGTGCAATCCTAACCTGGAGTTAGGCCAGCACAGTTAGGCCAGCAAAATTTGGCGGCACAAGGGACACTGTAAAGCACATTTGGACCACACTTGGAGTCAGGGAGAATGGCACATGTCTGTGCGCTGGCCTCTCTGACTCCAAGAGTGGTCCAAACACACTTTATGGTTTCCCTTGTGCTGGCCTAACTGTGCCGTTCTAACTCCAGATTACGCCCTGACTTATCTAAGACCACCAGGCACTGGTGAGGGTTGGGACTCCAAATATCAACAACCTTACACTAGGCCAGACTGTTCATGACATAAGTTAAAAAGCCTTGTATCAGGTGGTGAGTTGGAGCTGCCCAAAGGATGGCCCTGGGTGCTGGAGCCAGTAGCATCCCTGGAGGGGACCAGGATGCTAGGTTTTGCAAGGCACCTTACCTTGCCATGTAAACCTCTCCTCTTTCTCACTGTCATAGCCAGTCTTCAAGGGGGAAGAAAAGCCTCTGCATTGCTTACTGGCTACAACGGTGAGGGAGAGGAGCGGTTTACACAGCAAGGTAAGGGACCTTGCAAAACATAGTGCTCCACCCCCTCTAGGGACGCTACTAGCTGGAGCCATCTGTGGCCACCATACATTAAGATTCATGAGATATCTGAATGAGTAGAACACACAATTGACTCTAAATTTCTCCCATTTTGTAACCCAGGTTTTTAAGGCTGCACTCCTATAAACATTCACTTGTGAATCAGTCCCACTGAACTCCTGGGGCTTACTTTTGAGTAGAGATGCATAGAATTGCAGTGTACAGTAAAGGTTCCCCAAAATATGTTGGCTTCAGAGAAGAGATTATCCTCTATCCTTCAGATGACTTTGTTACCAGATTCCACTGAATTTTTACTTTTTAAAAATATTACTAGCAGAATAGCTAGTATGAATCTAACAATGAGTCATTCTGAAAACATGCAAAGAATACACCGTGCCATTCCTAACATATCCTAACGAAGTATTATTAAAGCCTGTCTGTTGGCTGAACCAATAAACAAATATTTGCATAAAGAGAACTGGAGTTATATTATGAAAGTATAGTACATGCATCATAGTTGGTTTGCCGGAATGTTCTGCATTTCACTAAACACAACTAAATCAGTGTGCCCCAAACTCATATAATGATATCTTGAAGCAAAGAACTATTTTCATACCACATTACATAATAGACTAGGTGTGAAATTAGTTTTACGGTGAATGGACACCCGGAAGGTTGTTAACTTCTTAAAACGCAATGCACCTTGTATATGAAAAGTCTAGGTTCTCTGTGTGTAAATTACATAAGCACTGAGTGTCTGATATAATATACAGTATATTACACAGCAATAGTTCTCAAACTTTTTAGCATGGGGACCCACTTTTCAGAATGACAATGTGTGGTGTACCCACCGTTAAGTGATGCCATTAACCTGGAAGTGATGTCATGACAGGAAGAGCCATCATCGTGAAAAGAGGCCCCTAAGTGAGAACCATGGAGTTATTATATTTCACTGGAGCGGCCATGACGTCACAGACTTGAAGCCATGGGTGTATCTCAGATCATTGCCGCGAAGGAGGATTGCCGCCGCGGCGTCACGAATAAAAATCTACCTGCCCGTGTGATAAAGTTAATCTCAACGTGTTTAATCATGCCTGCGTGTTCTGCATACGGGTGCACGAATCGATGGACGAAAAATGGGATCACTTTGCACAGGTACTTAAAATCATTGTGATTCGTTGCTACAGAAAAATATTACTTCATAAAGTATGCAGCCCTTCACAAACTGAAGTAGATATGAAGAAATAAAATAAAAATAAAAAAAATCCCCCCTCCTTTTTTCCCCCTTCCCGTTTACACATTTTTTTCCCGCCTTCCATTTTCTACTGTAATATTTTTGAAATTCCGAACATTAACAGAATTTGTTTTATGGGGGGGGGGGTGAGTGTAGAAGTTTTAAAAAATACACTTAATAGCCTAGAAGTGAAAAAGAACTACTCTCCTATTGACAACTACTTGTGTTATACATTGAGAGATTTTAATGTAATTTTCCTACATATTTATCTGATTTTTGCCCACCCTCCCCCTTTTTTTCTTTCCTTCCCATTCACACTTTATTTTTGGTTGTGTAGATTTCAAAAAATAAGCCTGTCAAAGCAGTGCAATCCGAGTTTAAATAGACAGCAAGCGGCATTTCGTCCGGTATGTTCAGTAATATAATTCTGCGGAATTAAACCTTGGAATTGCATATTGAATCATAATATGGTTACCACTGATGTTTCTCCACGATCACACGTTGTTATTTTCGTGAGTTTTTACTTCAGGAGTAAACAAATAAGTCCGAAACATCATGCGAAAACCCATTTGAAATAATTGGAATGAGGATTGTTTTGGGTGTATTTACGTCACCGCTAACCCCGCCCACTAGCTTCACTGTCTGCTCATTCAGATAACAAGAAGGGCTGGGCCCTGGTGAGAACACGCTAGAACACTGCATGGCCTATCACAGAGCCCTTCATTGGCATAGATATGCCCACAAAAAAATCACCATTCCACAAACATAGGGCTGCAGATACAGAGCACAATCCTAACTTGGAGTTAGGCCAGCAAAGTTTGGCCTGCCCAAGGGACACTGTAAAGTATGCTTGGACCACTCTCGTAGTCAGCACACAGACATGCGCCATCCCCCCTGACTCTGAGAGTGGTCCAAACACGCTTAATGGTGGCCCTTGTGCTGACCAAACTTTGCTGGCCTCACTGTGCCAGCCTAACTCCAGGTTAGGATTGCGCTCACAGTCTCACAACCCAATCCTATGCATGCCATTGTGTTCAATGAAGCTGACTCCCAGGTAGGGCTGCATAAGATTACAGCCAAAGATTTGCAAGATCACCCTGGCACCAAGTTCCATGGACTGCCTTCACCACCCTCTCCACCACTGTGACTGCACAATACTGTGGTGTGGTGTGTCACTACTGGGTGGCAAGCAGCAGGGCAGGCAGCAGTGGCCCAATAGCGCATATGCTCTCAGGAGCAGCTGCTAAAACTCTTGCAGCAACCAGGGCTGCCCCCTCCACGCCCCCTCGTGCTTTTTGGCAAGAAGTCAGTATTATGACATGGAGGAGAATGGAGACCAAACCCATGATAAAATGTCTCAAAACCCTGCTTATCATATATTCTTACATCTTCTGGGCAAAAAAGTCCCCATCCCAGAAGTACTGGTTGCACCTGACACCTCAGAGACTACAACTGATCTGGGGGGGGGGGAGTTGAGAGGCTCCTACAGGGGGCATCTGCTAAAACTGAGGGTTGGGAGAGTTAAAACAGATAAAAGGAAGTATTTTTTTACCCAGCGGGTAGTTAATCTGTGGAACTCTTTGCCACAGGAGGTGGTGATGGCATCTGGTCTTGATGCCTTTAAGAGGGGAGTGGACGGATTTCTGGAGGAAAGGTCCATCGTGGGCTATAGGCAATGATGGATTGTGCCCACCTCCTTACAAAGGTGGTGGGCTACTGGTACCAGGTGCAAGGGAGTTTCAACAGGATGCAAGCATCTTGTTGTCTCATGCCTCCCTGGGGCACCTGGTGGGCCGCTGTGAGATGCAGGAAGCTGGACTAGATGGGCCTTTGGCCTGATCCAGCAAGGCTCTTCTTATGTTCTTATGTCCATGGGCATGGTGCATTACAAGGGGATCTCAAGAGGCAGCTAAAGTTTGCTGCTTAAAGGCCTAAATGCTTGGAGACCTTGCAGAAGCAAGCCTGCTCTCCCCCAAAGCTTAACTCTTAAAAACAACGGCAACAAAACAACCAGCAGTTGCAGGCATAGCTCCTGCAACCATACAGATGGAAGGCATGTTTGCACTGACTTGAGAACCAGCAGCGCTGGCACAACAATGTGCCCTGGCCTGCTGGTGCCAGCTCCAACCTCTGCACCTGCCAAAGCAGGTGAGTGTTGTGCCAGGCAGTGCAGGGGGTGGGAGGGGGTGGGAGGGCAGTCTGGGGGCAGGCAGAATGTAGAGGGAGGATTGGGCCCTGGAAGGGGTAGCATTGGTGGCAGGCCTCAAAGCCCTACACGCAGTGGTGTCATCTAAATGATTTAACAACAGGTACTCACTTTTGATTGGCACGTGTCGGGACCCGCCCACCGGAAGTGACATCAGAAGCCGGAAGTGATGTCGTGGCAGAAAGTGACATGAAAAAAGCCCTTTTTGAGGCCTCAGACAATTTTAAACTGACCCAACAGTTGCAACAGTATTCCACAGCACCCCCAGAACATGTTAAGGAGGCCTGGCATCATGTTAAAGTGACCCAACAGTTCCAAAACCCCACAGCAGCTCATTTTTCAGTGGCAAGGCAAGGCAAGGCTCCGCTCGCTGCCTTCCTGGCTCTCAGAACATGCAGGCAACTCAAATGTACAGGAAATTCAAACGTTGCAGGGGGCGGAGTCGATGAGTGGGCGGGTGAATGGGCGGGGCCAGCTGTAATCCTAGAAACCGGTACTCGCGTACCTCCGCGTACCCCCTGCATGACATCACTGCCTACACGGGTTGCTCATATTTGCGCCAGTTACATAGTAGCCCCATAGAGCAGGCTGTGGTGTTACATGGGCTTACCCCGAAGGGACTTCCTGCAGCCTCCTACCCTGAATTAGATACAGTGCAGGCCATGCAGCCTGGCTGTACCAGCTCAGAGTTAGGACTGGGCTCTGGGTTAGGTCCCTGACCGTTTTTATGATTTTTTTTTTCAACATCAAAAAGGCAGTCAACATCAAAAGGCAAGGATTATTGATTGGGTGGGGAGCAACTTATACAGTGATTGCATACTTTCTGAGTCCTAGAACTGTACTGACTTCTGGCTACTGTGTGTGTGTTTTTTTAATGGTGGGGGGATAGAACTATTGCTTTTGCAGAGGGTCACAGCATAAAGGGCCTAGTCTCTCTGAATATGCTGACTTCTCATTGGTATCTGCATGCTGCTGAAGTTTTTCAAAGCAAGAAGATCAGGCTGATGCTAGAGTGGAAGTGGCACAAATTGTGTTATATCACAATGTTTAAAGCATTGGTTTCCACCAGTGGGTTGCAAGCAGAGGCAGATCTACAGGGAGGGCAAAGCTCTAAGTGTTGCAAGAAGCCTTACCCTGACACGTAAATCCCTCCTCTCCCTTGCTGCTGTAGCCAGTAAGCAACGCCAAGATGTTGCTTTTCCCTGTGAGGATTGGCTAAAACAGTGCAGGAGAGGAGTGATTTCCACTGCAAGGTAAGGCTTCTTGCAAAAGTTAGAGCTTTGCCCTCCCTTAGATCTGCCTCTGGTTGCAAGCCAATTTCAGCTGGGTCACAAAGCACCTAGAGCAGCCCTATTGAAAATATGCGGATGTTAGAAAGGAGAAGTGCTGTGTGGTTTTGCTTGTGTCAAGGTTGTAAATAGGCTTTTCTCCCCCCTTTCTATTTTAAAATGGCTGAGAAATAACCCAACTTTTTGCTGCATTCTCAGGAAAGCAGCAAGCTCTGATATCACAATGACAGCACTTCTGGCTATGACATCACTTCTGGTGGGTCCCGGACAGATTGTCATTCTGAAAAGTGGGTCCTGATGGTAAACGTTTGAGAACCACTGTTTTACAGCACTTTACATTCTTAATCTTAACTAGTGAACCTTAACTTGTGAATGTTAACAAATGATGTCACCAGTATTTTGACTCATACTTATGTATGAGTCAACATACTTATTGACTCACAAGAGTCAATAGATTCATATTTATGGGACTGAAAATAAAAGTCTTGGGGAATGCATGTGTGGGCTGATGGGGTTGAGCAAAACGAGCTCAGGTTACTTCCAAGCCAATACTTTTCTATGTAGGAAGCGTGCATTCATGTCTAATCCTGGTGCAATTTGTGAATGTCTGAAACATTTGGCGAGATATGACATTAACTGCACTTGTCTGGCATTGACAGCCGCTACATGTGAATGCTGATGTTCACCAACATTTGCACATCAACTGGAATGTACGTAATGTCACTATGGGACTTCATGTCCTGTTGATACAGGATTATGTTTTCACTGTGTTGCACTGTTACTAATAACTGCAAAGTAAACAAAAGTGGGCATAAAAAGCAAAAATACCTTGTACAGCGAGCACACAATAAACTCACTGCATTAAATTAACCTTTTAAAAGTATAACCATACAGCCTTTTTTTTGAAGTAATAGAGAAGCAATTGAACTGTGCAAACATCTGGGGGATTTAAAATGTCAGGTCACCAACTTCAGTAAAGGAGACATCAAAATAAATCAGGAAAGGGGACAGCAATAATAGCAAGCTTCTTAAAAGGGCAAAATTAAAAATAAAGGGAGATATTACATATAATTCAATCACACCCGTACCCAATAAATATTTTTATCCAGTGAGTCCCAGGTGTTTAGAAAAGCTTACCTGGGGCATGAGGTTGCTCCTAAATGTGTCCCATAGAATAGAAATACATATTGCCATACATATATTGAGCTGCATCCAAAGAAGGTTAGAATTATTTTAGGCCTATTCATTTCAATGGGGTATAATCATGACTTTTTTTTTTTTGATACAGACCATGATCCCTCTACTTCTGCAACCTTTCAAAGAATGGCAAACTGGAAACAACAGACAAGTAAGTGAAGGTGGTGATGGTATTGTTTTGCCTTGCATATTGTTTTGCCTTGAATATCTTGATGGTATTGTTTTGCCTTGGCTCTCCTGTGGCTTTTTCTGTCTCCTAGAACTCAACAGCTACTGAAATGTAGCTCAGGGTGCAATCCAGAGTGCCACCTGGGCCAACACATGTTGCTTACGTTAGCCCAAGGTTGTTGTAAGGCATGACTGCACCAGCCCAGGAGGTGCTTGGCTGGCATGAAGATTTGTGCCGACCCAGCAATGCCGCAGGCGGCCGCAGGTAAGCCACTCCCACGCTGGCCAAATTCAAAACAGGACAGAGAGAGAGAGCTGGCCTGTGGGCAGGCTAGCCCAGGGAGGGGGGTGGAGTCCAGATCCTAACCCCCTTCCCCAGGCCACGCGGTCCCAATCTGGGCCACTAGGACTTGCACCAGCAACGTCACTAGCACAGCTCTGAACAGCCCCACAGGGCTGCCTGGGGCTTACCCAGAGTAAAGGCACAAACTTGCCACGCAGTGAGCTCCAGCTACCTCCTACCCTGTGCATTGTAGGATGCTGCGCAGGCCAGCCTGCTTCCACACAGGTTAGGATTGGGTTGCCAGATTGTCGTTCTATCAATTTTGAAAGCTGGCCGACATTTTATATGCATATTTTAGTCATTTCTAATAACCACCATTTATTTCCTTCATGATTTATGGAGAATTCAGAGTCAAGACATGATGTCACTACCTGCCACAGTTTGGTTACACCTCCAGGGCCATTAGATTTTTCACTGTATTGAATGAAATATATTCATTAGCGATCTGTTTTATCTAATGTAATATTAACATTTTGTGCAATTAATGAAATGTTAATATTTCATATTATTTATAGATATATGTCTTAACATGAGTGCTTCTCAATCTTTTTGAACTTGAGCTCCCTTCTGAATTCATTGAATCTTGTTCCCTTCCTGAAATCCAATGTCATCGCATAGGACATAGTGAATCTGGAAAAGGTGCGGAAGAGAGCAATCAACATGATTACTGGGCTGGGGCACCTCCCTTATGATCAAAGGCTACGGTGTTTGGGACTCTTCAGTCTAGAAAAGAAGTGCCTGAGGGGAGACATGATTGAGGTGTATAAAATTATGCAGGGAATGGATAGAGGGATGTTCTTGTTCCTCTCACACAACATCAGAACCAAGGGACATCCACTACAATTGAGTGTTGGGAGAGTTAAAAGAGACAAAAGAAATACTTCTTTACCCAGCATGTAACTAGTCTTTGGGATGCTTTCAGTAATGGCATCTAAATGATTTAGCAACAGGTACTCACTTTTGATTGGCACTTGTATCAGGGCCTGCCCACCGGAAGTGAGGTCATAGCCGGAACCCAGGAACCGCCACCAGGAACCGCCGCGCCTCCTCGGTAGACTGCATGGCGGCCCGGGAGAAGGCCTGCGAGTCCCGGGCCTTCCCCGGGGCTGCTGCGCGGGCTACCGATTTCCCCCCAGGAACCGCCGCGCCTCCTCGGGACAGAGCCCCAGGCAGCCTACCTGCTCACGCTGCACTGCCATCGGTCTCCCTCGCTCTGTTGCCTGCCTGGCTCTGAGAATGTGCAGGCAACTCAAACATGCAGGCAATTCAAATGTTGCAGGGGACGGAGCAGAGTGCCGACTGAGTCGACGAGTGGGCGGGCGAATGGGCGGGGCCAGCCCTAATCCTAGGAACGGGTACTTGCATACCCCTGCGTACCCGCTACATGACATGTCTGGATGCTTTGCTACAGGATGTGGTAATGGCATCTGTCCTAGATGCCTTTAAAAGGGGATCAGACAGATTTCTAGAAGAAAAGTCCATCCAGGTTTCAAGCCATGATAGGTGTATGCAACCTCTTTGTTTTAGAAGTAGACTACCTTAGAATACCTGGTGCAAGGGAAGGGCAACAGGAAGCCCTTCTTCCTGTTCCTTCTTCCATATTGTTGGCCTATGTGCTCCCTGAAGCATCTGATGGGCCACTAGGTGATACAGGAAGCTTTGGCTTGATCCAGTGGGACTCTTATGTTCGTAATGTCAATAACGGGGGCCAGAGTTGAACATTGCATTGGATCTGTAAAACTCTCACTCATTGTGAGAGTGAGTGAGAAAGGCGGTATAGGAACACTGTATAATAATAATCTCACCTTCCTCAGGATATTCCCTGGAATGTGGTCTCATGTCCACCGAAGGTCCATAGTTTGAGAACCATTATTTTTAATAAGCTCTACCCCATCAGGTAATGAAAGAAATTAGAGATTCTGCACAACTTGGTAAATCAATGCTAGTTTCCCAGCAAATTACAATATGAAAACAAAACTACCCTGGTAATTTTTGGTGTGTTTCAAAATCTAAAGCAATCCAATAAAAATAAACACTGCACATTTTTGCTCATGCGAGGGAATACAAATACTGTAATCAATGTAACCGTGCTGCTGTTCTATTTAGATGAAACATAAAATGTTTTCCAAAAGTTTAAAGGAGTGGGTGAGGGGGAAAACACACATTCTGTGAGGGTGAAAACACACATGGCTGATTCTCAAATAGGCATTCAGGAGAAACGAGAAAGCAATGATAGCACAAACTGCAAAGCACAGCTTCTCTTCCAATAACGATAATCAATTTGTGTAGCCTGTTTCCCATTAAGATCTTATTGAATTCTATAACAATTTTTTTTCTTTACCAGCTGGTCTGAGGAAGTTGGAGAAGCCCCTGAAATGTACTTATGTTTGGCTGATGACAAAAGGATTTCCTATTTCATCAATTTAGACATGTCAGCTTGGAGCAAAAGCTGGAGGTTTGGCTGAAGCTCTCTAGGTCTGGGTCCAGAAATGAATTTGGGGAATTTCTGAGTCAGACCCAATGAATCTTGGTCCTACCAGCCTTCCATTCTGCCAGCTTACCCCAGTTGCTCTGGATGCAGCACGGCAAGAGTTAATTGTGCTGCATCAGTTGTGTATATGTGCTCTTCTCACCAAACAGGAAGGAAGGGCATCAAAGGACCTGATATGACTTGTAGTTTGTGAGGTCCATTGCAATAGAAGCAGCTCTTTCAAAGACTACAACTCCCATCAGCCACTTCACCCTTGCTCTTGCTTGGATAAAAAACATACGAAACAACCTCATGCAGCCCACTGTAATCTCGCTGTGCCACGAGAAGGTGGCAGTAATAATGCCAGGGACCCCATAGGCCAAATGCCAATCAGGTGGAGAGCAAACAATTTGCAGAAAAGGCAGTCAGCTAATCTCAGACAGTATTTGTGAGTGGGTTGGCATTTCCTCCCGCAGAACAAGACATTGGCTAAGAGTAACTGATCATTGGGGTAAAGCAGTTGAGACCTGCTGGAGAGGGGCCCCGAGATACTTGGCCAAACCTGGGGCGGGGAGCCGTGCCTGCTATGGATGTCACGTGGTCTAGTGACTTAGAGCGCAATCCTAACTGCGCTCTAGACCGGCACATTTTGGAAGAGCAGGAGGCTGGCACAAGCAACATCCTGAGCCCGGCCCCAAACCCACGCTGCAAGGGTAAGGCACAGGGGTTCAGGGAGGGTGGCAGGAGGCGTAACGAAGAGGGGGGAAGGGCGGAATGGGGTGGGGTGGCGGAGAACAAGTGGGCCCATACGCAGCCCGGCCTGGGGGAGGAGCCAGAATCTGGCTTTTGGGCCAGATCCTAACCCTGTCCTCATCCCAGACAGCCCAAAGGGGTCCCTCAAAGTGGCACCACTGATTTCAGAGGCACAGCTTTGAGTAGCCCCATTCTGGCTGCTGTGCATTAACCAGGGGAAGGTAATTTTTTTTCCCCAGGTAGCACAGAAGCACATCAATGCCCCAGACTAGATATGGGGCAGGCATGTCAGCCTGCCTATTCCAGCCCAGGGTTTGGATTGCGCTGTTACTCGTATGCACTATATGGTTCTTCTTTCTGGACAGACAATTTTCTTGCTACGCAAAAATAGGGCGTACGCAAAAATACGCAAAAATAGGGCTACGCAAAAATAGGGCTACACAAAAATTCTTGCTACGCAAAAATTAAGTGTGTTCTAAAATACAGGAATTTATAAACATGCATTACCAGGAGCAAAGCTTGCTTTTAATGCATTGCACAGATATTATTCTCGAGAGTATTTCTACATTATATATCCCCAACTATGTTCATTTCTTTGAACTCATCCAGAGCAGGGACTTTAAAACTAGATTATAACTCATTTATTTTCTCTTTAACCTGCCAATGTTCAGGATTTCCAAGCATTATGGAGCACTCTTATTTTGTAAGACTGTCATTTTAAACAGTTAGGAAGCTGAAGAATCCTCTAGTGGAAAGGGAAAAAAAAGCATAGTTAAAAGATCACCCACTTAATTCTAAGCACTGTTGCATAAGTGGCCAATTTTAATATTCCCCCCCCCCAAGATTCATTAAAAGAGGAGTCAAGGTGTCATAATCCAGTCTAATAATTGGCATTACATTCTGCAGAGTTTTTTTTTTAAGTCTTGTTTCAATATAATAAACTTGTGGGAAAATAAGTGAGTTAGAGTCAATAATCCCTCAAAGGCAGGGATCAGCAACTTTTTCAGGCAAAGGGATTGGACGTTCTATGATGATGTCATCACATTGTCACATGGACCCCTTTGGCTGCAGGGCTGGAGGCCTGCAGCATTTCCTGATGCACAGCTTCCAGGACTACCAAGCAGGACCCTTTGAATGTAATGGGACTTATTTCTGAGTAGGCATGGATAGGATTGCAGGGTTAGAAGGCTGGTGTCATACTAGCAAGCGACTGGAGAAATGCTGTTTATCTGTTTGCTAGGCTCCTCCCCCATATGTGACAAGTGATAGAACCTGACCTGATTGGCTGTGAAGCATGGAGGAGGCTTTCGGGGGGGCTGCTGTTCAACACAGGTACTGGGCTATGCCATTTTGGTTCCAGCAAGAACATGAGGCCAATCTAATTGCCCGTTGACACAGTCCAAGATACATAGTCTGAGGAGCCATAGTCAGTGATGTCATGCACCCACTACGCACCACTACGCGAGTACCGGTTCCTAGAAGTTGAGCTGGCCCCGCCCACTCGAAGCTGGCCCCTGCTATTTAACCAGGGAACAGTTGAAGCAAAATATGTATATACACATCTCTAGAAAGCAAAGCAATAGAAGTTAAATCAACACTAAGCTGAAGTTATTACAAACATGATCACATCCATGGCAACAATCATGACATCACTTCTGGCTTATGACGTCACTTCCGGTGGGCAGACCCCGACAAGTGCCAATCAAAAGTGACTACCTGTTCCTAAATCATTTGGATGACACCACTGGCCATAGTCCATGGTTGCTACTTGGGCTTGGGTAGGAATGTGTTACTGCACTCTGGATTGGCCTGAGAATGGAGTTTCTTCACCTTTCCCAGAGTGTTTTAACTTCAGAGTGCCTTGCTACTGATAGTGATTCTTCCCCTTGACTGTATGGTAACCTCTTTGTGACGTCAGAACTGTTTGTTGAATCTATCTGCTTTCTGCAAAGGACAAAAATTAAGAGCGCAATCCTAACCTGGAGATAGGCCGGCATAGTTAGGCCAGTAGAATTTGGTTGGCACAAGGGCCACTGTAAAACACATTTAGACCACTCTTGGAGTCAGGGTGGATGGCACATGTCTGTGTGCTGGCCTGTCTGGCTCCGAGAGTGGTCCAAACATACCTTACAGTGTCCCTTGTGTCGACCAAACTTTTCTGGCCTAACTATGCCTGCCTAACTCCAGGTTGCACTCTCAGTAGTATATACTAGGATGCACTGATTTGGTATCCACGGTTTCAGTTATCCACAGGCACCATGGATATTGGGGACACCTATTAAAAAAAATAGTGGAATATCAAAATTCTTTTTTTCCTATGTTGCAGCAAAACCACTCATGTTTAAAAAGGTGTCCCCAGTATCCATGGTTTCAGGTATCCACAGTGGGGTCCAGAACGCAACCCCAGCAGATATTGGGGCATGCCTATAGTGTATTAGCATAGGAAAATAGCTACTGTTCTAAGTTTTCATATTAATTTAAAATCTATCTCTCTATTTATATACACTCCACTGCTTATTCCCTGGTAGTGTACACAATGGTATGTATCTCAAGTCCCACACAGTACATTCCATCTATTTGTGCAATATTTAGGTATGTGCAGTGTTTCTCCTTTCTTTGATAGATCATCTTGTATAGCAGAAACCTATAAATTAAACATTCTTGGGTTTTTTTCAGAATAAATTAAATGGTAAAATGGCTAGGATTTACGGCCACGATTTAGAACAGCAACGCCTCAACATTGCAATAGATAAAAAATGTTTTATGAATAAAATGTATACTAAAAATTAGTCTGATTCAATTGCAGAATACCCACTACATGAATGGGTGATGAAGCCAGATGGTCTGGGAATGGGGTCTTTTCATCTGGACCTCTGTAGTCCTTGCACAAGATAAACTTAGTTCCCATCTGTTTTTCTTTCTCTTTCTTCTAGGTATTACAGCAGGGATTGTCTTTATCAATCTATATTTCGCAACAAAGATATCATACTCAAACATATAACGAGTTATGTCTAATTCAGTCTGGGGTCAGCAGGTCAACCTGAAGTTGTGACCCTTTTGAGAAATGTTGATTCATTTCCTGGAAGTGACCACATTTTAGTAAAGCATGAGCCTGCCGTAATTGAACTGTCCAAATAAGCATAAGACATGATATTTTACATCAGAAAGCAAGGTGAGTAAGTCTGGGTATACAACACATTTTCCTTTAGATATGTTAAGGAGGATCATGCTCACTTTATATGGTGATCATTCAAAGTCAATCACTGAGCATATGAAATCATCTGATATTAACAAGCGTAATCCTCGGCATGTCTACTCAGCAGTGTTCAATGGGGCTTACTCTCAGAAAGGTGTTATAGGATTTCAGGATATGAGTCCAATGAATTCCTAATCATTTACTCTGAGTGGTATAAGCTTTCTAAATTAAATCCCCAGTTTAGAAGTTCTTATCATGCCTGCTACCTGAGACACCAAGAATTTCTCCATCCTGGGCATGCATTACGTAACTAAAGGAGCAATCCTAACCTGGAGTTAGGCCTGGAGTTAGTTAATTCAGCAAAGTTTGGCTGGCACAAGGGAGACCATAAAGTATGTTTGGACTACTCCTGGAGTTAGAGACAACAACACACAGACATGCACCATCCTCCCTGACTGAGGGTGGTCCAAACACGCTTTACAGTGGCTCTTGCGCTGGCCAAACTTTGCTGGCCTAACTGTGCCAGCCTAACTTCAGGTTAAGATTGTGCCCTAAGTATGGTCCCTTTCCATAATGCATGCACATGTTAAAGAAGGCATAAATACTGTATATAAACCAGAAACTGTGGCATTTCACAAAATGGGTAATGCTAACAACACTAAAATGTAAAGAGTATTGTGTTTGTCACAATAACATACCATTGACGTTCTGAAGTAGTTGGAAATTGAGTGAAATATGAGTGAAAGTAATTGCACATTATTTATATTCATTTTTGATACGGTGGCATATGCATGGCTGCACATAATGGTGCCAAAGTTAAGAACAAACAGAGAAATTCTTTCTTCTGTAATGATTTTATACAATCTGGACAATTTAACTCACCTCTGAAGATTGTGCTTCAGTTGATCAAAGAGAATTTCATGATCAAAGGTTCTTCTTAGAGATGTAAAAGAGAAGTGAGAAAATAACCTTCACTGAGTAAGCATAAATTTACTCTGCCTCTTGTGACCCCTGCTAACGTAAAGTCCTATACAATGGACTACATAGAAGCCAGGCTGGAAATTAGCTTGTAGAACGCATTAAGAAATATCTTTCATCTATTATACATCAGATCATTGAAAAATCTTGAGTGGGCTAGCAAGCAAAGCACTGTAAATTGATCACAGTCATAACAGTGAAAAGATTAGAGGTCACTCTCATTTAGCGACTCTATGGTGACTGGCTTACCTAAACCCTAACTGCTGTGAAAGACATCTTTTACCTCTAATTTCATTAGCCACAAATTTCCAATTCAGGCAGAGGTCGACATAAAAGTTATAATGTAATTAATCCTGCCTAGGGTTAGAAGAAAGGTACGGAGACCAATGATTACTGGAAGTATCTTCCATCACGATCACTCTATGAAATTCTTTTGGAAGAAATAATTCAGAACCACCACCACCAAAATATAAGGAGAGCTGGGAGATAAGAATTGATGTTTGTTTATTTATTTTAAGATAGGGGAACATTAAACAAATCAGGTGTTTTACCTTGTTGCAGCAAAACCATGCTGTTCCCCTATCTTTAAAAAGGCGTCCCCCGTATCCACGTTTCAGTTATCCACGATGGGGTCCGGAATGGAATCCCAGCAGGCATGCCTGTACAGAGCACCTGTGTGTTAAAAGAATAGATCTGTAACATTTCCCCAAATGCAGTCACATATTATGGAAGAATCATGTCTCATATATTAAAACTAAAATGCACATTGAGAGGAATGGGAACCCACTTGAAATTGGTGTGGACCCACCTAGTTTGAGACCCAGTTCGACCCACCTAGTTTGGACCCATCTAGTCCACAGTTTGAGAAACACTGAGCTAGAACATTGGAGAGTGGGAGAAGCATAGGCTGGCACAACATTGGATAAGGGCGCAGTATTTGGGATGCTGTCTCAGGTTTCAGGTGGTCCTGGGCTGGCCCTGTTGAATACCTTGTGAACAATTTTGGGTGTTTTCAAGAGCTTAGCTATGCAGACCTATGAAGAGTAATAATCAAGGACAAAAAAATTCAGCCTTTCATTTCAACCTCACACCACTCTGTCTTCTAGGCCAGTGGTTCTCAAACGTTTTAGCACCAGGACCCACTCCGTAGAATCAATCCATCAGGAACCCACCAGAAGGGATGTCATGGCCAAAAGTGCTGGCATTGTGATGCCAGAGCCTGCTGCTTTCTTGAGAATGCAGCAATAACTTGAGTGGTTTCTCAGCCATTTTCCAATAGCAAAGTGAATCAGAAAGGAAAAAAAACACCCCTTTTTACAACCTTGACACATAACAAGCAAAACAACCACACAGCTCTCCCCCTTTCCAGCATCCCAACTTTCCATATTTTCAATATGGCTGTTCTAGGTGCTTTACAATCTACCTGAAATTGGCTTGCAACCCACCAGTGGGTCCTGACCCTCAGTTTGGGAAACCACTGTTCTACGTTAAAGGCAGAGGCGTCATCCTACCAGAACGGGGCGGTACCCCGTTCCGGTAGTTCCGGGGAGAGCTGGACAGCGCGCGGCAGACTCCGCGTGCTGTTTTTGCCCTGCCCGCCCCTGCGCCTGGATCGCTCTGTAAAAGAGCAATTCTGGGCGCAGGGAGGCGTTGCCGGGCACCGCAAGGGGGTGGGGAGCTACAGCTTACCCATCCGTCGCGGCGTTCCGGATCCTGGTGCCAGCAGCGTTCCGGTTGCTGGCGCCAGTGAATGATGTCACTGGTTAAAGGTAAAGGTTTCCCTATGACCGAATGGTCTAGTCGTGACCGACTATAGGGGGTGGTGCTTATCTGGCGAACCTACGACACATGTGTCAACGTTTGGGGTGACACACCAGTGTTCACCAACACCTGAAGAAGACTGAGTTTATTTAACTCATTTTTCATTTCTGTAATTATTTGAAGTTTCTTTATGTAATACATAAAGGAAGGGGAGGATTGGCCACATGATTGGACTGTATTTCTTCTTTAAATAAATGACTATAAAGAATTTTCTCTTCTGTTTGGGAGGGAGGGGTTGACACACCAGCAGACTCAAGTTAAGCATTTTCCGAAGTTTTGACACGCCAAGTCCAAAAGGTTTGCCATCACTGTCCTAGGAGAAGCTATTGTGGTCATGTGGACAGCATGACTATATACGCTGTAGCACACGGAATGCTGTTACTTTTTGCACTGTTCTAGGTTACTATTGAGCAAATGAGCTCAATCATAGTGAAATAAAATCTACCCCAAAGATTATCTCAGTACGATAACACCTAGATCCCTCCCCTCTTTCAGTTTCATCTTCTGGAAGTTGTTTATTGAAACCGTGGACTATTTTTCACTCAGCATAGTGTGCAGCTCACATTTCTCTCCCTTGCTTCCTCGGAGGGCACAAGATATCTTGTCAAAAAGGATCAAAAAATTGTCTGATCTTCAAGCCCTGGACAAAGCTGATACAATTAACAACTTTAATCCACAAAACATGCATCCTATTTTATTTTATTTTTTGCATTTTTTTTAAACATTCAAAACACTGCACAATGATTTACTGATCTCAACCCTCCCTTTGGAAGAAATTGGTCTTTCAGTTTAATTGACAAGAAGCCTTGAGGCAGGTCTATAATGCCTGCAATGCATGATGTTTTCTTCAAGTAAAGGGAGGTGGGGTTAAGGTCTGTGAGTGAATATGTTGGATGCATGAGGTCTTGGTGTGTTACTGTGAGTGCGTAATTGCAGACTTTGTTAACTGGAATGGAGAAAGCTTGACAAATTCATCATAAACAGTGCAATCCTAAACACATACTCAGAAGTCCCCTCTGTTCAGTGGGCCTTACTGGCTGGTAAGCAAGCATAAGATTGTGTTGTTAATCATGTATATTTGTGTTTTTTCGCATTAGCATCTTGAATTTTGAGAGAATATTAACGATTTGATTTCTCTCAGCGTAGTGCGAGACCACTCTAAAGAATCAATTTTGAACCATAATAGACTGCTCAGAAACCTGTGGTAAATGCTTGTGAAAATGAACTAGTTTGAAGTTTAAAGAAAAAAGGCTTTGTAAATTGATCAGAGATAATTGCCTTAATGGATGCTTAAGGAGAAAGAGGTCAGGTGAGAAAACTAATGGTACAGCAAATGAAGGAGGAAAAAAAAAAGGGAGAAATGATCCTCCACACCTCTGGTAAGCCCTTGAGTATCTCAATTTACTCACATGGATCAAATTCTGGTCCTCATAAATTCTGGTTGTTTATGAGGACCAGAATGTGATTCTGGTCCTCATAAACAAAAATTCATTGTCATATTGTGCTGCATTGTAAATCAACACTACAAATATAGCCATTGTTCTCCTGGACTGCATGCTTAAGAGCATAATCTTATATGCTCCCGCGTTGGCGCTAGTGACGTAGTATCAACGCAACAACCTTGCATTGACACTACGGGGCATGTAGGATTACGCTGTGAGTTGTGCGTGCATGTATGTGTGCTTGCATACCCCAAATTCATCCAAATACTAAAAGTCTTGTTCAAATCTATCAACCAATTAGAGAGTTTAAATTAATTGACATTTATTCAATTGACATATTGTTGACACTTCTGCTTCAACTATTTTTGGAAGGACCTGAAAGAAAGAGATCTGTTTGTCTTACATGTTGCCTAAGTGACGGACTTAATCTGTGCCCATGCCAACGCAACCTCACATTGCCAAAGTTTCTAGGGACAGAGACAGTGGCGTACCAAGGTAATTTGGCACCCATACATTTTTGGTACCCCCATGATAACTTTATTTTCATTAATAGTCAGAAATCAGAATCAGAATCAAATTCATTACGGTCAAAGACCAGCATAATTAAACAAAATATACAAAGGTACAGTACACATTAAAAATACTCCAATGCAATAAAACTAGATACCGGATTGGGCTTAAAATCTAGGAACTGTAGTCTAACCGCTAGTTGAATCTATAAACCTGTATAATAGTCATGACATGAAATAAATAATAATGGACAGGGAAGAAGCACAGAAAGTGAGCATTTTCTTTTATTGAACTCTGTGTGTGTGTGTGTGTGTGTGTGTGTTTAATTTTGTGTGTGTGTGTGCGCGCGCGCGTGCGTGCGTATATACAGTATGTATATATTGAACTGTGGGTGTGGGTGTGTGGGACTCCAGCAGGAGCTGCCCCCGCCCCTCTGCAGCCTTTCATGACTCCAAAAGGCCACCCGTCCCTCCAAGAAGGGGCGGATGGCCCTTTTGAGCATGCCTGCTTGCTCCAAAAAGAGGCAGCAGAAGCCGCTTCTCAGAGTAATCAGGTGCACTCTGAAGGGCCACCTTCCCCTTCTAAGAGCCTTGCTGGGTCGCTCCAGGAGGTGGCTTCTGCCGTGGAAGCTGCTTCTCTGAGTGACCAGATGCGGCTCCAAAGTGCCGCTTGGCCATTCTTGGAGCCATGCCGGGTCACTCTGGAGTATGGCTTCTGCTTCTAGAAGCCACAAAAGCCACTTCCCAGAACAGCTTTGAGCTCCTTCTCTGTGGTGAAGGAGCGGGCGGGGGGCAGCCAGCACCACCACCGCCACCCCTAGCCCAGTGCCCGGGGCATTTGCACCCCTTACCCACCCTCAGGTCCACCACTGCTCAGGAATGAGTTTGTTTTCTTGCTAACAGGGCAAATTGGAAACAGCTTGGAAAAGATCTTCCAGAATTTGGGAAGAATTTTTGCAGCTCCCTGCATTCCTTTCATGTCAGCCATTTCAGGTCAGTGTGTGTGTGTGTGTGTGTGTGTGTGTTTGTGTGTGTTGCAATCTTATGCATGTTTACTTGGAAATAATAAGCTCCCACTCCATTTAATAGGGCTTTCTCCTTGATCAGAGTGCAGAAGATAGCCTCCTAAATTATGCATCTGATGATTCTTTATTCATAGATGAATACTAGTTACTAATTAAAATATAGTGTCTCTCTCTCTCGGTGAGAGTTTTAATTCTAAAATAACACTTTTTAGTGTATCGTAATTTTAGCTTTCAACAGGGTTCTCAATGACATATTCACAACACTAGTGGGTGAAGAGGATGTGTATTCTAATTTTCCAGGCTGCCAGATCTTAATATTGGGGTTTGAAGTGAAGAAGACTTATGTTCACATTGAGAACAGTGATTAATGACTACTGTAGATATAATAGCCTGGTTTTCTTACTGGCGCAATTAAGTTGCTGTAAGTACAAACATGGTTGTTTTGTTTGTTTAACCAAGCAATTACAAGCCATCCCATGTGTTGATGCCATGTTCTGTTACTTAGTGCTAACAACAATAGAAGGTTCTCTTTGAGGCTGAGCTTTCTGCAATTTATGTGCTCTCAGCTGGTCAATTAATCAACAGCTTTGGACTTTGCATCAGCACTGTGTTGATAATGCTCATTTAAATTGTGCAAATATGTTTGACATTCACTTGGTAGTGTTTTCATTATAGAATGTTTTTTTAAAAAAAATTTAATCCTGGGTGGCAGAATAACAGTTTGCATAATTTCAACTATAGCATTAATACCAATTTCTGGATCTTGGTCAAACATTACAGATTATTTCTGGGGTTTAAATGTTCCCTGAGCTTACAAGTTGTTCTTAAAATGTGCTGGGGATGGGAGTTTGATTACTATTTCAGGCTGAACGAAAGAATTACTGATGCAAACTTTGATAGATTATTCTGCTAAACTAACTGAATAATCAGAAGATGACTATTTTAATTGGGCAGACAAATCTGAATTAAGGGTTCAGATGTTTGTTTTTGAGGTTACAATGGCTCTGGTTTGTTTCAGTAATAAATAAAAAAACCAATATTGAAGATTTCATTTTTTTTATTAGCAATGAGTGGTAGCTTTTGTGTAAGTGATCTTCCGTTCTCAGTGTTGTAAAAATATTTGCAGAGCAATTCTAGGTATGACTACTCAAAAGTAAAACCCATTCAGTTCAATGGGACTTACTGCTATTTAGAGCGCAATCCTAACCTAACCTGGAGTTAGGCCGGCACAGTTAGGCCAGCACAGTTTGCCTGGCACAAGGGCTACCATAAAGTAGGTTTGGACCACGCTCGGAGCTGGCAGAAGTGATGCTGTATGGACTGCGTGAGCACTTGCAAAGTATGAAAAGCACATGTGTCCCACCTGGTCCCAAGGCCAGGGCTGGCCTTAGGGCAATTTGACAGATTTGGCTGAATTGGATCCCATGCTTGTTGGGGGTCCCACACTAAGGCAGTGAGCATCTGCCCACAGTCAGCATCTCACTCTGTAGCTGACACTCTGGCATGGAATCTTCCTTGATGAGGCATCGCATAGAGAGTACAGCATAAGAACATAAGAAGAGCCCTGCTGGATCAGGCCAAATGCCCATCTAGTCCAGCTTCCTGTATCTCACAGCGGCCCTACCAGGTGCCCCAGGGAGGCACGAGACACAAGACGCTTGCATCCTGTTGCCACTCCCTTGCACCCAGTACTCTGAAGTAGCCTACTACTAATGTAAGGAGGTTACAACCCATCATTGCCTATAGCCCACGATGGACTTTTCTTCCAGAAATCTGTCCAATCCCCTCTTAAAGGTATCTAGACCAGATGCCATCACCACCTCCTGTGGCAAAGAGTTCCACAGATTAACTACCCGCTGGGTAAAAAAGTACTTCCTTTTATCTGTTTTAACTCTCCCAACCCTCAGTCAGCAAGCAAAGGGTTTTTGCTGGACTGGCCTCCTGCCCACCCCTGGATCTGAGTGGCTTGAAATTACCATATCACCACCACCTATTTCCAGGAGCTGCATTTTCCACGGAGTGCCATCAACCGTGGGCTTGCCACTGCCACTCATTCTGGTGCATGGGCGGGGGGGGGGGCTGCAGTGGTGGGCCCCACGCAAAAATGCTTCACTTTGGGCCCCGCGCCTGCTAGGTCTGGCCCTGCTCCATCATCAAGCCATGAACATTTGTGTTTATAAGACAGGTTGCTGTAAGGCAGGGTGAGTGTGTCCAGACAGATACCCAATTTTTAAGGTGCTGTTAACAAAACCATTTCAGCTGTAGGATATGCTCCTTGTTGTGCTAGATAATTCCAAGCCTTTAAATTATCACATATATTGATGCTTGTTGTGGCTCTTGCTGAGAGATAAGGATAAGTCCCACTGGTTGGGTCAAGTATAACAAGGCACCAGGAGTGCCTCCAAAAAATTTTGTTTGGGAGGGATGAAGTCTTTTTTTTTAATAATGTATATTTATTATTAAGGGAGCAATGCTATGCAAAACCCATTTTATTCTATAACTGAATATGGGGCAGTGAAAGGCATGTGAAACATTTTGTGAAATATTTTGGAGAAGTGCACAACATCCATGCTACCTCTAGGTGTGCTACAGAATGTCAAAATCCCCTAGTCTCAGATAGGTCAGAGAAGCACAAGGGTGTTTTCACACCGAATCTGAACTGCCCAGAGCTGGGCCCACTGGAGGCCTTTTATAGCCTAAGGTAGGATCATCTCTGATTGGTTGTGGAGCCATCTATGTAACAAGCATTGTTGATACGCTGAACACTGAACTGGTAAGACAAGTTGATCTGGGGCAAACTCCTTCATCACGAGACAAGCACCGTCTGTTTCTATCCTGCGGGCAAAGCCATTCATTTAACGAAGCAGGGGGCCAAGTAGTTTGTTCATGATGTATGGTAGAGCCCTGTGAGTGTACAGACAACAAACCAAATTTGACAATGCGGTCCATTTTTATTTATGTCCAGAGAGAGCGAGAGCGAGAGCGAGAGCGAGAGAGAGAGAGAGAGAGAGAGAGAGAGAGAGAGAGAGCATCTTCCTTGAGAATAACAACATTGAAAAGCTATGATATCATCCAGTAAGCAACTAACATTGAAAATCACTGTTACTTTCTATTCCATTCATTAAAAGGCTGGCTGAGTCAACAACAACAACAACAACAAAAAGCCACATGAGAACCATTGGGGAGTTGTTCTGGGGGAAGGGGTGGCTACAACCACCATCACAACCTGGAAAGCCACTGTTAGTTATAAATAACCAATGGCTTGTAATGGATAAGGCAGCTTCAATCCATAAACAGATGCCCTGCATCTTATTGGTACAGAGAGATTGGTACAGAAAGCCAATGTTCTGTACAGTTGAAACTCCCTTAAAGCCAACAAATACATACTGTCTCTTAGAGACCTGAAATCACAGTAAGAGAGACACATGGGGACTGAGGAAGTAACAATTTGGACATTTAAAATATTTCCTGTAAATTCTTTGCAGCACCCTCGGGCACAGCAGTGCATAGTTTGGAAATCGTGGGCTTAGATTGAGAGCGCAATCCTAAACTGGAGTTAGGCCAGCATAAACTAAGCCAGCAAAGTTTGGCCAGCACAAGGGCCACTGTAAAGCATTTTTGGACCACTCTCAAAGTCAGGGAGGATGGCACCCGTGTGTGTGCTGGCCTTTCTGACTCTGAGAATGGTCCAAACATACTTTACGGTGGCCCTTGTGCTGGCCAAACTTTGCTGGCTTAGCTTAAGCCAGCCTAACTCAGTTTAGGATTGCGCCCTGAGCCTAGCGTGATGTGTAATTAAGATGTTGGAGAATGTTGCTGGGCTTGGGTTTGGAAAAGAATTCTTGCAGCTTGAAATTTCCTGACTACCATACCAAGAAGTGAGAGGAAAACTCCAGAGTTCCAAGACTTCTTCAGAGTTCATAGAAATTCCTTACACACCCTCTCCTTTCCTGCCTTCATGTTAACAGGGCAACATAAAAAAATGGCAGGCATCTGCCACTGTCTGCCAAATCTGTCTGGGCAGGAGGGAGGAAGTCTCCCTTGTTTCCCTGTCTTGTGCTATGCCAAAGGAGTTTTTTTTTCCTTCCCCCTTATTCCTCCCTTTTTAGTGTCACTCTGTTAGAGTAAAGCTGCAGTGCTACTTGCAACTTGAAATCTTTCAAATGCATTGAAATCCTCCTGGGGAACAGCTACAAATAGCAAGCACTATTGTGGTTTTACCCTAACGGAGTGATGTTGAAAAAGGAATTGTACTTTCTTTGGCATGGTGTGTGTGGGATGCCTCCTGCTACCTGTCTCCCCACATAGTCTCCATTTCCGATATGGATTTTATGCTTCCCCAGAGACAAGGGCGGGGGGGGGGGGCGAGGCAGAAATAATTTCTTCAAGTCAACTTGAATTGGTTCAGCAAGGTATCCAATTTTTTTTGCTGATTTGGGGGTGAAGAAATTGAATGGTTTCCAAGCAAATCCTGGATATTATCTCTCCCATCTCTAGTGTGTGCATGTGTGGGCTTGATTGAGACTGCAACATGTGTCCCGTTACAACAGAGGTATGTAACCATTGTGCTGTGGTATTGTGTCCATAAAGGTGCTATTGAGCTCAGGAATCATGGTTTCCTGGAGCTAATATCTTTAAAATGCATTTTTTATCTAAGGTTAAAGAGTTAAATAAGCTATACCTGCAGACTGTATCGTGGTCACGGTCTTGATAAGCCACCCAATCAGTAAAGGGCACTAAAGGGGGCAACTGGTGCAAACAGCATCAGGTGCCACTCCCCAGGGCTGGGTGGGTTGTGACCAGTGACGGGATCTACAAACGACCTGGGGGAACGCTGGGCGGGACTTCCCCGGGGGTTCCATGTGATTGGCTGCCCATCCACAGCGTTCTGCAGCTGTCCTGGTCTTGGGGGGGGCTGCCCCTGGTTAGCGTGCCCCACCGCTGCTCACCCAGGCACCCGGCGCGACCCTCACCCATCCTCCACAAGGAGCAGGAGCCCCCCCCCAGGCCAGGGCAGCTGCGGATCGCCACGGACGGGCTGCCAATCATCCGGATGTCCCGCCTAAGTCCCGCCCAGCGTTCCCCCAGGTCGTTTGTAGATCCCATCGCTGGTTGTGATCGACATGCTGCCTTAACCCTCCCCTCCAGGAAGAGCCTGTGCTACGTTTGGCAACAGATGGGCCCTCCCGCCTGGCCTGGCTTCTGAATACCCAAAAATCATGCCCCCTGGAAATAATTTGCAGTAGCACGATGATGTGCTGATGTCACCTTATCACTGCCAAACAACTTCGGGATGTGGGCACACAGTTGTGTCTACACGCCAGGCACCAGTGGGCCTGGGCTCGGTGGTATGTATGTTGTGCGTGTCATGCAGCAGGGTTGTGTGTGCCATGTTGTCGACCCAAGGGGGACACCTTAGCCACACCACTGCCCCAAACGATTACTTGCTAATTTTAAAAATACACACAAGGCTACACAATACAGCCAGTTCACATAATGTGTACTATGGTCGTTAGAACGGCTTTATTATTCCACCTCCCACGTTGCTAGATGTTGCTGAAAGGGGCATCTCTCTCTTTAAAAATAGTAAAAAACAAATCACAATTTGATGGAAAAATGAAGAAGGAATAGAAAAGAAACTGACCTTTTAAACAACCCGAAGAGCTTTGGTTATCTGCCAGTACAATTTATTTAACCTTTAAGAAAGTGCTCATTTAAGTCAGTTCAGTTTTTAAAGCTATGAAAATGAACGATATAGGCAGGCCCCTGTATCCGCAGTGGATTCATCTCACGGACCCTCCACAGATTTGAAAACCACATAGACAGGGAGCCTTGCATCCGTTGTCCTCGCAGGCTGAATGTCCCCATGCACCATTAATGTTATTTAACAGCCCAGTCCAACCGCCCAGGAGTGCAGTGGTAGACAGGCAGCCACAGGAGGCTCCCTATCCCCTACTGGAGCAGGGCAGGCAAGTGGCCCTCACCTCTGTGCCGGCTATTTAGTCAACAGAGAGGCAAGGCCTTCCATGTAAGGCTGTGGGGCCCTACACAGAGGTTTGGATCAGTGGCTAGAGTCACCACCAAACCCACCCCCTCCCCTTCCTCCAGCCTAGAACGCCCTCTCGCCCCACCCGGAAAGCCCACAATGCCGGTGACTAGTGGACTCACTGCTTGCTGGTTTGCAGAGCTCTCTCCCGACTGCGTGGAGGACAGTGTCACCCAAGCACTGGCAGTAATGACTTACTGCCAGGACAGGAGGTGCTTTACAGCACTTTGTTCCGCAGGATATTAGTGATATAAGTGCACTGCCCATGCTAAGCCCAATAGGATTGGGCCCCAAATGATTTCCTGGACCAAAAATGTTCTTGCTTTACAGGTTGCTATAAGCATACAACCTTATAGCAATATGCAGGCTGCTTTCTGGCAGCCTGAAAGCTTGAAAAGAACTAGATCAAGGTTAACAGGAAGCAGTTATAGATGGATCATTGAATCCGTTCTTTCCAACCCTATAATGGTTTGATTTGGTTCAGCGACTAAGCAGGATAAGAATAGACTCCAAAGGACAGTCAAAACCGCAGAAAGAATAATAGGAGTCAGCTTGCCCTGTATGGAAGATTTATATATAATATTGCTCGGGTGAGGAAGAGACCAGAGAGGATTGTCACAGATTGCTCTCACCCTGGCTGTAATTTGTTTGAACTTCTTCCCTCTGGACGTTGTTATAGGATATTGAACATCAGAACAACCAGGCACAAGAACAGTTTTTTTCCTCTTGCTATTGGCTTACTGAATAGCTGATTGTGTGGTATTATGTGTGGTATTATGTATGTC
Source organism: Lerista edwardsae (assembly GCA_029204185.1). Taxonomy (NCBI): domain Eukaryota; kingdom Metazoa; phylum Chordata; class Lepidosauria; order Squamata; family Scincidae; genus Lerista; species Lerista edwardsae. Next base: position 34,601,051 of record JAJKFI010000003.1, read on the forward strand.
TGATTTGAGTGTATGTCTGATGGTCTGATTTGGATTAATTTAGAGTTAGTGGTCTTGTTATTGTGATGGTATACTTTGTTGTATTATTAATTATTAGTTTTAAGGTATAGTGGGAGAGCTTTTGTAAGCTCTCCCACTATACCTTAGTGGGAGTAAAATTCCATGTATGGTGAAATTCCATGTATGACCAATAAAATTCTATCTATCTATCTATCTATCTATCTATCTATCTATCTATCTATCTATCTATCTATCTATCTATCTA
>JAJKFI010000003.1:34606836-34619608 GCA_029204185.1 Lerista edwardsae
CTCTCTCTCTCTCTCTCTCTCTCTCTCTCTCTCTCTCTCTCTCTCTCCCCATTGGATGCTTAAGTGGCATCCTGGGCTAGCCTTAGGAGCTGTGCAGACCAACGTAAAAGATGTTTGCAGTGACCCCACACCAGAGGCAGATCTAAGGGAGGGCAAAGCTCTACGTTTTGCAAGAAGCCTTACCTTGCAGTGGAAATCACTCCTCTCCTGCACCGTTCTAGCCAATCCTCACAGGGAAAAGCAACATATTGGCTTTGCTTACTGGCTACAGCAGCAAGGGAGAGGAAGGATTTACATGACAGGGTAAGGCTTCTTGCAACACTTAGAGCTTTGCCCTCCCTGTAGATCCGCCTCTGGCCCACACCTTCAGAGCTCATTGCTCACCAGGATGAGCAGCAGCAGTGAAGTCCCCAGCAGTGGTATGGTGTGACCACCATTCTTTGGGGGGAGGGGGAACAATTTCAAGTCAGTCAGCCTCAGGGGGCGGCGGGATAGAGGGCCGCCCCCTGGCAATGCGCCGCTTGCCACATTCTCCTCACGACGCCTCGGCATGGAAGATTCAACGCCAAAGTGTCAGCTGTAAAATGAGGTGTCAGCTGAAGCTAAGAGTGCTGTGCTTGCTGCCCCAGTGTGGGACCCCATTTGGCCAAATCGGTCAGATTGCCCAATGGCCGGCCCTGGTGGCATCCATGGCATGAAGCGTTATCCACCAGTCAAGAAAGGTGCACCAGCTTCAGAAATAGCCTAGCCATGGTTAGCAAATCCCTGGCAATTTCCAGATTCAGCTACTAGAGTACGCTATAGTACGCATGTACAGTATACATGAGGCTGCCTTGGAAGACTTCTCAGCAATGGCATTTAGTTCAGATTACTAGCTACAGCCATCTAGTGACTTCATGTCAGAGGTGAGAGTTGAACCAGGGAAGTTCTGACTGTCAGCTCAGTCACTTTGCTATTACTTTCCTTCTGATTCTATGCTGCAAATGCTTCCTTCCAGCCTCTGCGTTAGTGTCACAAGGCAAGTATGAGGAACCGTTTCCTCATAGAACACTATGCGCGCCCCATGTGAGTTGGTTCAAAGTCATTGCACCTCTACAAGCATTGCTAAAAACCTGTTTAGATGTTACTGTGTCGATCAACGCTTCCTAGATTTTATGCATATCAACTGGCAGCAGCTGCACACTGGATTCTTGATACATCATGAAGCTGTTGTATGATCACTGCAGTAAACAAGTCTCTTGATAGAATGAACACGATTGTTTTGTATTGGCCCTAGTCTCAGTTTAGAGTTAGAGTTTGCAAGCCATTTATCTTTTAATTCAAAATGCACCATATGTCTTAGGGCAGTGGTTCTCAAAACTTTTTGCACCGGGACCCACTTTTTAGAATGGCACTTGTGTCGGGACCCACCAGAAGTGATGTCATGACCAGAAGTGCCATCAGCAAGCAGGAAGTTCGATCATTGTGGTATAATCAAATGACCCTCCTTCAATGCAAATTGGCATACTTGGACTGTAGCAATTGCACAATCATGAAACATCCCTGACAGAAAGCAAGATTTGGACAAAATATTATGCAAAAGCATTGAACAATATATACTGTATATTTTTTAAAGCCTCACTTGAAAATTCAAGCTAACATTCACAAAATGAGTATAGCAGGAATAAGATCTGCAGGTTCCAACATGGCTGCTCCCAGCTTTCTGCGACTCATCTGACTACAGGTCGTGACCCACCAAGTGGGTCCTGACCCATGGTTTGAAGAACACTGTCTTAGAGAAACTTTGTAGTGAGTGACATGGCAGATTTTTCTCCATCACATACTAAATTGATCATTGTTGGTTACAGGACATTGGTAACTAGATGGACCATTGGCCTGACCCAGTTTAACAATGCTAAATTAAAAATGCATTATGCTGCTCAGCTTAGTTGGCTTAAGTGAAATCCTATTCTTTCCATTCGTTGTATGAGACGGATAATTAGGCATCTGAGACTCCAAGCTAATGAAGGCTAAATGATTAGTTGGTACGGGAGTCGAACACATCCCTTGGGCAGGGCTTGTGGGGATTTCCAGTTTAGAGATTGGTGAGGTTGATCAAGGCAAAATGTTTAAATAATATGAGGAGAACTCAATGGCAGGAGTGTTACAGCTGTCTTCAAGCCATGGGAGGCCATTGGATAGGTAACCAGGTGATAGGTAACCTTGAGAGATTGCCTAAAAGGCCTATAAGGATTGGGCCCTCGGATCCATGAAAGTATGCTTGTGGTGGGATTGTCCATAGGAGTAATAGAAGCATGACACAAAGTCTACTGCTACATCTACATCTGCAGTCTACAACTACTGCTCCTGCCCGGGAAGGGAAGAGGTTTGATAGTGAACAACTTAGGGCAGCGGTTCCCAAATTTTGAGTTTGGACCCACCAGTGGGTCACGAGCCAAATTCAGGTGGGTCACGAAATACCTAGAGCAACCATATTGAAAATATGGGAAGATGGGATGCTGGAAAAGGGGAAGGGCTGTGTGGTTGTTTTGCTTTGTGTCAAGATTGTAAATAGGCTTTTTCCCCCTTTCTGATTCATTTTGCTATTGGAAAACGGCTGAGAAATAACCCGTTATTGCTGCATTCTCAGGAAAGCAGCAGATTCTGATGTCACAATGACAGCACTTCCGGCCATGACAACACTTCTGGTGGGTCCTGGACAGATTGTCGTTCTAAAAAATGGGCCCCAGTGCTAAAATGTTTGAGAACCACTGGCAGTTACAAAGCTCTACTGTTAATACCCTAGTCCTGTTGGTCCTTTAAATAAAAGTCATGGCCTTATTTTACCCCCTTCATACTGTTGTCCTTTTTCTGTCTTCATGGGTCTGTGAGCAATTGTATTTGTCACTTCTACAGCCATTCCTTTCTTCCTTTGCTCAAGGAAATGGCATCTGTTGTTAGACTCTATCACACTGGAGGATGCCACTTTTATCAGCTGTCCACAAATATAAAACTTTCCCATGCACCTGTTTCTCCTACTATTATACATTAGAAACTCTCTCAATTCTTTGTTGTTGTTTTTTGGATACTTACAGGCTGTTCAAAAGTTACATCTACAAAGTCATCATAATAAAAAGGAACACTGAATAAACTCTGTACTACAACTGTAAGCGTTTTAATATGAATATTTCATCTAGCAATCAAATGTTCTGTGCTTATTGCATTTTGCGGCTGCACAGATTGCAAAACTTGTATTCTCTTCGAGCAGAACATCAAGGAGCTATTTTCTCCAGCAGCTGCTCATAAGTTTGGTTTGTTATGGGTGTTAGTGCAACGAAAGTGACTTCTGCATTGGATCTCGCCGATGAAAAGACTCTGGGAATCTTGATTCACCCAGTTAGTACTTTGCCTCTCTCAGGTTAAAGACGTTTGAATTGCTACCAAATGGTCTGCCAGCCTCTAATAGCCACATATGCATCAACGTATTTTCCCAATCCTTTCCATGAGTGGGCACTTTAATTTCTTTCATTCCTCCCCCCAATCCATCATTATAACCACGTTTCCACTTCTGTCTCTCTGTCAACAAACTTGCTGAAATGCCATCTTTCTTCTGTTTGGTTGGAATATAAACCTGGCACCAACTCCTTCCATGCTTATTATTCCACATTACCAAAACCCACTGACATTTCATGAGATCATGGATTTTCCCCCCTCCCCCCGCTACATTGCAGGAAGCACCTGGAAGGTGTTAACTCTTCACAGTTCAGACCTATTTCTTAAACCAAGGGGTCGCACACACCCATCACAGCCTGTAACCTGTGATGGACTTTTCTCTTCGAAATCTGTTCAAAGGCACCCAGGCCAGGCGCCATCACCACATCTTGTGGGCAAGGAGTTCCACAGATTAATTACCGCTGGTTAAAGAAGTATTTTCTGTTATGTGTTCTAACTCTCCCAACACTCAACTGTGGTGGATGTCACGAGGTTCTGGTGTTATGAGACAGGGAAAAGATCACCCCTCTATCACTCTTTCCATCCCTTGCATAATTTTTTTGTACATCTGAATCATGTCCCCCCCTCAGGCACCTCCCATGTCCCTCTAGCCCCCTTTCCACTTTAAAAAAAACATCCACGCATCACACTTTATCTGAACTTGGTATAACCTGCCTTCTTCCTTGCATTATGCTGCTATAACATGTGGGCTAAGGTATCAGGAATCTGGACAGCTCTGCATATGCTTATTTCCAGGCATAGTGGCAGTGGGCGATCCATACCAGGCAGTGGTGTCATTCAAATGATTTAGGAACAGGAACTCACTTTTGATTGGCACTTGTCAGGAACCCGGAACCAGCCACGGAACCCGTTAGGATCCGGAACGCCCGTTCTGGTCCGTTCCCCCTGAATGACATCACTGATACCAGGTACCAGAGGGCACTAAAAAAGTGCCACTATCACTCCCCTCTCCCGGCCATGCCAGCTTCAGACATGCCACAGCAGGCAGGAAAGGCAGCTTGGGAACCTGGGTGTCACAATGGTAGCAACAGCTTCTCATGTTCTTCTCAACAGCTTCTCAACAGCTTCTCTCATGGTAGCAACAGCTTCTCCTCCCTCGGGCAATCCAGAAGTGACAGAATGTCTGGGTTGCTAAGCTCCACATTGGGTGATGTCACCTGCAGCAACACCCCTGCTTGTGGGTGCAATCCTAACCTGGAGCTCGGCCGGCACAGTTAAGCCAGCAAAGTTTAGCCGGCACAAGGAACACCGTAAAGCATGTTTGGACCACTCTCGGAATCAGAGAAGCCAGCACATCCACAGGCGCCATCCTCCCTGACTCCGAGAGTGGCCCAAACATGCTTTAAGGTGTGCCTTGTGCCAGCCAAAGTGTGATGGCCGAACTCCAGGTTAGGATTCTGCTCTTAATGCTTTCCCACCTTTCTTTCCAGTCCCAAGAAAGCAGCACAAAGCAAGCTTGCTGTTGCTCTATGTCACCGTCGATGGGAGTGCCACCGATCTGTCCCCTCTGCATTTTTTTTTCAAACCAGTAATATGCCCAGACTAAAATTGCTGATTATTCTAAAACCCCACATACTACAAATTTGTTTTTATAGATCAGACCAGATGGTGTTTTGAAGGGAAGATATGCTAAACTACTATGAAGGTATAGTTACTCGAATATTGTTTGGTGACAGATGTTGTGGCGGTTTATGGTTTTTTTAATTTACTTTATGGCTTCATAGTGCTTTTAAAAACATAGTGCTTTTGAAACAGTTTGAAACAAAATTGAACCTCTTCTCCCCCAAAAAGTTTCAGTGCTGCTTACAATTGGCAGGGATGGGTGGCAGAGGCGGATCTACAGGGAGGGTAAAGCTCTAAGTGTTGCAAGAAGCCTTACCCTGTCATGTAAATCCCTCCTCTCCCTTGCTGCTGTAGCCAGTAAGCAACGCCAAGATGTTGCTTTTCCCTGTGAGGATTGGCTAAAACGGTGCAGGAGAGGAGTGATTTCCACTGCAAGGTAAGGCTTCTTGCAAAACTTAGAGTTTTGCCCTCCCTTAGATCTGCCTCTGGTGGGTGGGTAATACAGACAAATGGAACTACCCAGGAAATCATGGTATATGAATGCTGTTGTGGATGATAGAAGACGGAAATGCTTCTGCTGTTCATTCTGGCCATGCACTACAAGCTTGAATCAATTGGGCTAGTGGAATGTATCCAATAGTTCTCCGATTCGTTAGTTTGCACTACAACCCCATCTCACATCAGGGCTCTGCAAAGGGGATTGCATTTTTTAACAATTCCCCACTGCACTGAGCATCTCAGTATTGGGATATGCAGTTCAAGCAATTCTCAGATATTCCTGGGAAGTCTAATATCTAATAAAGTGAAGGCGTGGTAATGTATTACTATGTATTTTGCTATATCAAAAGAGGGTACCTAGGTCCCCCCTAGGAGACTAGGGTCTAGGGAAACTCCTGCTTTTTGCTATACCACTATCAAGCACTAGGGACCAGGAACCAAACATAAGGACCGGGGACCAAATGGGGCCCTCAGAAGCTCTTTATCTGCCCTTCGGACTCTCCCAGCACCACCACCAGCTGCTCTCAGCTGCTGAGCTGTGCTGAGGGGGGTGTCACTGCTGAAAGGGCAAACCACATAATTGGGCTCTCCCATGTCTTGAAAATATGATCAAGAGTTGAGTATTTTCTCTTCTATTTGCAGCTAATGAATTCCTAAGTGAGGAAAAAAAGGACTTTTTTCTGGTCATGACCAGATTAATGACATCATTTCCTGCTTAATGGCATCATTTCTGGCCTTCAGCAGGCCAAATAAATGCTATTCAGCCCGCTGTATGAAATGAATTTGACACCCCTGATCTAAGATGACCCATAGCCTATGAGACAGAGAGGAGTGACAAAAACATCTCTTCCTTCTTGCCTTTAAGTCATCCATCTGTATCTGAACTGCATGTTGATCTCATCAGGGGAAAAAATGGACCCTGACCCTACTCTGCAAATGGTTCTGCCCCACTGGGTCGTAATTCTAGTCCAGATTCTGGTAAGGGCAAAACTCAACTCCATTCTTAGGATTAAGTGCCGTGCATTGATTCTGCTCTGTAAAATTATAGAGGTGGGTGGAGTGCACACATTCTGCATCACCAACATTCTGGAGTAGGGTGTGGAAAATTATATTGGCTTTTGGCATGCATAATAAGCATTTTTTGCTGGTTTTGCTTGTCTTGTTTGGAGCATGTTGAGTGTAGAACTGCTCTAGGAGGTCTCTTAGCATGACCAGTAGACAGTGAAAATGGCCTTCCTTGCCACATGCCATTGGCAGCCATTTTGCAAGAGCAGAAGTTACTTCTCCTTTATCACAATCCTATCAATGTCAATTCAGAAGGAAGTTCCACTATATTCATTGGGGCTTATTCCTGTTTATAGGGCTATGTGTATATATGTGTATAGCATTGTATCCAGGAAGGATACACTAGTGTTTACACTAGGAGTTTACACTAGTGGAAGTATCTTCTGCTGTTGTAAAATGGCCGCCAATTGCATGTACAGCACTCTGTTGGCAGCCGCTCTGAAAGCACTGCTGCAAGAGAAACACTTCGCATCAGAGCATGCTACAAGTGCTGGACCCAGAAAGCCAGATGGGCTGTGGGCAGGGAGGGGGAGGAAGTGGGAGGACTGAGGGCATAACTGGGTGGGTGTGGAGAGGAACCAGTGGCAGGGAGAAGGGGGGATAATGGCACACACCAGATCCTATTTCCTCCGTTTCAACCCCCTTCCACTTTCTCTCCTTGAAGTAAACCACCAAAAGAGACCTACAGGCTGCTCCAGTCCATTACATGGGGGGAAGTATAAATGTTTTATATTTACCTCCCTTTTACCCTGGATTAGTCCTCCTACCACTGGATGCTGTGTGCTCCCTTTTGGTTGGCCAGTGCTGCTGGTAGGAGATAGAATAGGGCTGTTAATCGCATGGGCTGTTAACCCATGTTATAAACCATGGGTTGCATGGTTGTTCAAACTACCCCTCTAGCAACCCCAGTATCACATTGGACACTACTTCTGCTGGAACTAGTGTTCCGGCAGCAGGAATTGCTTTACATCAATTGTATGGACCAAGGTGGATGCAACAGCTGCCATTGTTATTTGGTTGTCAGGTTATTCTAGGAAACGTGATAATTATGTAGTACAGTGGTTCCCAAACCTTTTAGCATTGGGACCCACGTTTTAGAATGACAATCTGTCCGGGGCTTACCAGAAGTGATGTCATAGTTGGATGTTCCATCATTGTGATGCCAGAGCCTGGGGAAAAAATGCCTCTATATAGGGGAAAAATGTGTGTGTGTGTGTGTGTGTGTGTGTGTGTGCGTGCGTGCGTGCGTGCGTGCGTGCGTGCGTGTGTGTGTGTGTGTGTGAAGATACCAACAGTAACCCATTTAAAACCTTTAGGGAGGGCTAATGGTTTGCAAGATTGTTTTCACATTACTGTATGATTTTCTGCATTTGATGTTCATGAACAGTCAAGATTTAGGAGTGAATTTTTTCCATTGTGGCTGTTCAAAGGTCTCTATTCTGTGCTACCTTTTTTTTAAAAAAATGGAGAGATTGTGATTCTAATGTTGCTTCCAAGGGCAGCTCATTAAGTGCTTGCAAACGAAAGGGGAATGAAAGAAGTGAAGAATGCCAAAGAAAGATATTTTTTTTTTTGAAAATCTTGACTGAATAGAGGGGCAGAAAGAGATATTTGATATTCAAGTCTTGCAGGAAACCATTCCAGTTGCCAGTTCAATATATCCGTATCAATAGCAAAGAGTGACACTGCCAGGAAAGCATATTGTGTCTGTATTCTGTATTTGCAGCTATATGGGAACTGGGAAACATGCAGCAAGCATTAAATGGATAAATATGTATACAGATTGTATTTGGCTGGGCAAGATACGGAAGGCTGGCAGAGGAGATCTTGGTGACACAACACAGTGAGCACTTTGCGTCTTGTTGGATTAAGGACTAGATTTGTGTCTCAGCCAATATAATGTCATGTTGAGTTATGTAAATCCCATCACAGCAATGCAAACACAATGCAGCAGCAGCATTCTTTGGCTTGGCCTCCTCAGCTATTTCACTGAAAGCAATTTGATGTCTTGCTACAGATTGTTTTTCCCTTACGGCTAAACCACACTGTTCGTTTAGATGTAGTTCTTTTTTTCTTTTTCTTTTTCTTTTTTACCATTAGGTTTTATATGATAGAAAGTGCATATTTTATTAACTGGCATTTGTAAATGCGCTTGGTTAAGGCATTTGTTATGCCGGTGAAGGATAAGAATAGCATTGCACGGCGCAATATGTCAGTATTTCTGATTTAGCTATCCAGTATGTCACATTTTAAGTGCAGGACACAAAGTCGTCACTCATAATTTTTGGAACATATTCAAATGATGTTTTGGAGATGGTCTGCTTTTTTCCAAGGCCAGGCATACTCACAGCTATGTGTATTGCTAGCCTGGTGGTTCTTGCAATCCGTGTATCTTAATACTGCAGTCTGCCATTCGTTCCAAACTCATACAAGATGAGATACAGCCCTGTTTAGTTCTGTATTCTCAGACATTTGTCTAGTTTTCATAAAGCCCTCTATGCCTTTTTTTAACATACAATGAGGGTGAGGCTTCATAGGAGCTTTGCCCCCCTTTGGCCTGGCACTCCAAGCAAGCCAGGCTAAGGTGGAAAATTGGGGGCAGCTTGGATCCTATTGTCACTCCCTTGCACCCGGTCAGAGGCGGATCTAAGGGGGGGCAAATCTGTAAATTTTGCAAGAAGCCTTACCTTGCAGTGGAAAACACTCCTCTCCTGCACCGTTTTAGCCAATCCTCACAGGGAACAGCAACATCTTGGCGTTGCTTACTGGCTACAGCAGCAAGGGAGAGGAGGGATTTACATGACAGGGTAAGGCTTCTTGCAACACTTACAGATTTGCCCCCCCTTAGATCCGCCTCTGCACCCGGTACTCTGAAGTAGCCTACTACTAATGTAAGGAGGTTGCACAATCCATCATTGCCTATAGCCCACGATGGACTTTTCTTCCAGAAATCCGTCCGTACTGCCGAATTGTGTCATGAGTTACAAGGAATGCCAACTAGACACTTGCACTGTTCCCCCAGCCTCTTTCCTGGTTAACGGGGGAAAGATGATACTCTGCTTAAGTCCATCACGTTCAGTTCCCCATCCAGATCAAGCATGAAATAGACTGCATGTCCTCCACCCCAATTTTTCTTTCTCATCAGTGCTGCTCTGTCACTGACAGTGATGTGCTAGCTTGCAGGCCTCTGTGAGTTTGCCCACTGATTTCCTAATCATGAAAGAGAAGGCCAGAGGGTTTTTCATCTTCTAGGATCCCGAACTGTCATTGAGAAAGCAGTCGCACCATATTTCTTATTGAGACCTGAAGCTGGTTGGGATGGAGGAAGAAAAAAAGTACATTCTTTCCCTACGGGAAGAACCCATGTTCCCCTTCTCCCCACTGCCTTCTAGGAGCTTAGAATGGTACGAATCAGGGATTGAAACTATCCTCCAGCTCAGCTGCCTGAGCTGTCATTAGAAAAGCTTCACTTTCTAATTGACAGTTGGGAAAGGGGAAGAGACACCAACTTTAACATTCAAGCCCTTGCAATATCCTTTAACAGAAAATGACAGAATATTTTAATCAGATCATGAAACAAATCTTGATGTTTTGGGGGGTGGGGGAAGATCTAAAATAGCACAAGTTGCCTTTGCTAGTTGCATTCAGACAATACAAGCCTTCCAAACCATGTTGATATTTGTCGCTCGGATAACATCTGAGACCAAAGGGCATACCAAATCTATTCAACAGAGGATGAAATATAAGAGAAGAACAAGAGAAAATGGGTGAGATGTACTGTAAATTAAGCCCAGTCTTAACTAACTTTGTAGCACTGATGCAGCTATGCCAACGGGGCACCTGCAGCCTCCTGCAGTGGAATCCTCCTCAAGGTAAGAGAACATTTGTTCCCTTACCTTGGAAATGCATTGCGACTGAATCAGTGCTGGAACATTGGTTAAGACTGGGCTGTTAAAAAATCTTAATATACTGTAAATAGTGACCAGTTTTCACAATATGTTTACCATACCTACATTTAATCATGACTTGGAAAGCCAACTAATAATAATAAAATAATAATACATGTATTTATATACATGTATTTATATATGTATTTATATATTTCTTAAAGTCACTAGATTTATCTAATGATTACAACTCAAGGCGGTTTACATAGGCAGACTTTTTCACAAACCCGAAGGTTTTTACAATTTACAGAATGTTCTATCTTTCAAGAACCACATTCAAACAGATCTTTCTTTCTGGATTTAGCCTTCTTTCTTTAGCCACCCGTCTGTCGTCTGCTGACTGATAAACAGCTTCCCTGCTCTCACCAGAGATGCAGCTGCGTTCAGCACACTCCTCCCACGGGCAGCTGAAACTCAGCTTTTAATCAGCCGCAGTTTGCAAGGTCTGCCGCTCACACAGACTTCCGGGAGTCTCGAGCTCACGACCTTGAGATCTTTAGTTGTTATCTTCGGGCAAACGGAGGCATTAACCCTCTCGGCTAAATCTTCTGCCCTCTCGGCTAAATCTTCTGCCCCTCGGCTAAATCTTCTGCCATACATATCAACTACATACATAAACACCCACCCACAGAAACTGCTCGTTGGCAGTGGCATCACTAGGGGGCTTGGGGGTTGTGGACCAACTGGGTGACACCGTTGGGGGTGACAACGGTGACAACTGTAGTTGTACTGGCCAAAATTGTGAAAATCTTGTATTTTCCAATAATACCATCATGTTATATTTGATGCGGAGCGTCATGAGGCAAACTGTGTTGAAATATCAGTATTCTAGCAAAACCTATAGCCAAATAACCAGAAAAGGAAAACCCAACTGCCTTATGTAAGTGGATTGCCTTAACTCAAAATGGACCAATGAGAAGGATTGCTCTGACTGCCAATGAGGTGTTATGATGGCACAGCAGGGAATCAATAAGGTATTAGTATGAGTCAGCTCTCATTTCCCTGTATCAGAGCAGTGGTTCCCAAACTGTGAGTCGCAAGCCAATTTCAGGTTGGTTGCAAAACACCTAGAGCAGCCATATTGAAAATATGGGAAGATGAGATGCTGGAAATGGGGAGGGCTATGTGGCTGTTTTGTTTGTGTCAATATTGTAAATAGAAAGCATTTTCTTTCTGATTTCCTTTGCTATTGGAAAATGGCTGACAAATAACCCAACTTATTGCCGCATTCTCAGAAAAGCAGCGGGCTCTGGCATCACAATGATCACAGTTGCATCACAATGATGGTACTTCCAGCCATGACATCACTTCTGGTGGGTCCCAGACAGGCTGTCATTGAAAAGTGGGTCCCAGTGCCAAAAAATTTGAGAACCACTGTATCAGAGCTAATACTAGAAAGCTTAATCAGTTGTGTGAGTATCATCAAGTAGGCCAATGGGTTTTTTTTTCCTGTTGGTTACTATTTATTGGGTGACTTGTATTCTTCTGTTTTAAAATAAAGTTAACGGAAGGTCTGCCAACCCTAGTGATGCCACTGCAGTTAGACTGTGCTTATTATATTGTAATTTATACGGTCTGGTCCAGGAGGATGGTCCACCCCCATCATGGGGGTGATGCAATGAGCTCTTGCACTGGGTGATGCTAATCCTTGTGATGCCTCTGCTCATTGGAACTCAGTTCAGAAAGCAGCCAAGCATGATGAGCTGGACAAATCTGTATTCGGAATCAGGCCATAACACTACATTTTGGTGGGGGGGGGGCACGTGGCCTTCTTTATGTGAATCCAGAAGGTTTGCATTTGATGTAACCTTAGGGGAAGCAACCCAGCCTCTCAGCTGAGCTCATTGTATGCATAATATATTTCCTGTACAGCTTGTAAACAGAATTCATGAAAGCTCTGTCTTTAGGCTCGGCAGCGCTCCTGAGCGGGCTTACACTAATGACAGCACATCAAGATTATAGCATAATCTTCTTAAACTATACACAAACTGGAGTTTATTTCCTTTCACATAATAGCAATTATGATTAAATAGCCTATCACTGTAGAAACACGAGCTTAACTGCATCTCGTTTTCATTGTATATTGTTCTCTTTCCACAGTGTTTAAAGGTCTTGCATCTTCACATGTCAGATTTTACTTGTCCTCTCTTAGCTTGCTTTTATCTATCTATCTATCTATCTATCTATCTATCTATCTATCTATCTAT
>JAJKFI010000003.1:34619618-34643125 GCA_029204185.1 Lerista edwardsae
TATCTATCTATCTATCTATCTATCTATCTATCTATCTATCTATCTATCTATCTATCTATCTATCTATCTATCTATCTATCTATCTATCTGGCAACCTTACATTAGTGACTAATAATTTAGGGTAAAATGGTTGATTCAAAAGGTTTTCAAATTTGCAGCCAAATTTGAAGTCCTTTTTGAAATATTCAACACACACACACACACACACACACACACACACACACACACACACACACGGAGAGAGAGAGAGAGAGTGAGAGAGATTTTAGAATTTAGATCCTTCTGTTTTGGTGTCCAGTCCTGAAAGCAAGAACCTGTAAGGTGAGGCAACTTGCCAGGAAAAAGTTGTCCCAGGAGAGGCCAGACGGGAAATCTTTAAATGCCACTGTTAGGAAAGAGTCCAACAGTTCATGTAGTAGCCAGTAATTGTCAATCAGTCCTGAGCCTGACTGAAGACTACAGTAGGTTTCTCACAGGGTTTCTCACACACACTAATGCAGCCCTGCCAACAGGGTTTGCACTACGTTCTGTGGTGGTGGTGGGCACTGGGCAGTCGTGGGCTTACCTGACCTCTTGGTAAGGAAACATTTGTTCCCTCATCCCAGAACTGCATTGCAGTAGCATCAGGACTGAAAAGTTGGATAGGATTGGGCCCTAATGATATTTGTTGTTTGCAGATTTATAGATGTATTAACAACTAAAGTCTGCAGGACTATAATGGCTGGATGGGCACACTGAAACTAGCACAAGAAACTGTCTGCAAGTACAAAACATATAGTGCAAAAAATAAAATAAAATAGAATCATGCTGAGAAAATCAGAGTCACCATATGAAAAGGATTCAAAGAACTATACAAAGGGAGAGCTCATTTGAGTCCTGAGTCAATGCATGTGCTTTTCAGCTCAGAAATCACTGGTCGGAGGACACAGGTGAGATAATCTGGTTCGACAGCAGATAATAGCTTACATTTGCTCTGTGTAATATTACAAACCATCATACAATGATCATTCAGATCAAATTTGCCCCTATGACTAATAAGGCCACTTTTTGTTCGATGATGGATCATTTTCCCAAGACAGAATTCAAATAATTCAAGCTCTGGCCAATGTTTCATATAGTTCATGGGAACGGAATAAAAATACACCCAATTTAATGGTGTTAAGAATTCATGGAGAAAACAAGAGAGTTCCAGAAAAACATCTACCTCTGCTTCATTGACTATGCCAAAGCCTTTGATTGTGTGGATCACAACAAACTGTGGCAAGTTCTCGAAGAGATGGGAGTACCAGACCACCTTAACTGTCTTCTGAGAAACCTGTATGCGGGCCAGGAAGCAACCGTTAGAACTGGACATGGAACAACTGGACATGAAACAAGCACTTTTTATCATGCAGTTTTTATTTTTATAATTATCATGCGGGCTACCCGTTCAGCAGAGACATTTCAGCACAGTTCAGCGGCTGATGGTGGTGCTGAGAGAGCCTGAGGGCTGAAGAAAGAGCTTCTATGGGTTGTATCTGGGCCCCAGGCTTTATGTTTGACACCTCTGTTCTAGCTACTTCACACAGCCTTTCCTTCTCAAATGAGATGGTGCGCATTGCATGTGCACTATTAAATCAATGTGTGAAGAAGCAACCTTGGAAGTATATAACTGCATGAACATTTTTCTGCAAGCCCTTATGCACGTGTCTGCCATACCTACTGCCTGTGTAATAATTACTATATGTTTGTGTCATCAGATCTGCGAAGCCGCACTCAGTTTTTTTTTCTCTACCAGTCCACTCATGTATTAATCTTGATAACTAATTGATAAATGCATTTATACATTATCTAAATCATTTAAATTAAAAAAAATACATGTTCTAGTCTGATGTGCCTTCGGGCACAATAAGGCGGGGTACAAATCTAATCTAATAATAATAATAATAATGTGCAAGGAGCCTGTGCTTCATACAAGATCTGTTCTGCAGCTGAGCAGACTATGCTGTGAATACCCACATAAGCAATGGCCTTTAAGCTGAAACTGAGAAGAAAATTTCATTGGGGCCCAGAGATATTATTGTTATTGCCAGAAGTACATGGGATCCTTCGCTGGCTTGCGCTGTATATATTTGATATGCAAAAGAGACTGCTTGCCCTGCAACCATATTTGGCATGGTGCAGTTTTGCTCCTACTTCCTTGCAGATATGCTCAGACACTTTATCAAAGTAAAAGGGATCGGGGATGATAGATTTCGCAACCCGACAAGTAGGCATGAACAGTTGACCTAGTTTGGCATGGTGTCAACAATCTCTATTCATCATAGTTTTTCTATGCACCAAACTAGATGAGGCCACTCATCCGTCACACTAAAAAGTGCCATTTATATTTGCATTGCATATTCAGTAGCAGAAATAAGTAGCTGAAGGGTATTGTGTATTATGAGAAGTTCCTTTTGTTTATCCTTGTTCTCTGTAGAAGCAATGTTTTGCTAAAAAATATCTTCCCTGTGATTTTCTTGGAGTTGGTGGTTGCCAAATATACCATGGGCCCGCCACTGGTTTGGTGCCGGAACTCGCTGTGGATACTCCAAAAATGCAGGTGTTGAAGTCCGCGGGTAAAATGGCATAAATTGCATAAAACTGTGTGCGTTGCATCACATAAATTGCGCTAAATTGTGTGAATTGCACAAATTCCTAACATAAATTGCATAACTCATGAAGAAGGCGACACTGCTGGAGAGAGATCTGTGACATATTGGGAGGCTACAGCAGTATGTGCAATTTTTTGCAGGGTATGTGGAATTTTATTTTTTTCAAAATAGGTTTTTGATCCATGCTTGGTTGAATCCTTGGATACGGGACCTGTGGATACAGTTGCTTCACTGTATTCTTACTCTGTTACTCACATTCTGTGTGTGTGTGTGTGTGTGTGTGCACGCACACAGGCACAAGCCTAGGAAATAAGTAGTTATGGAGCTGTGAGGCAGGCGAGGCTGACAGATAGTAATAGTCATGACATGAAATGAATAATGATTATGACAAAGTAAATAGGGAGAATGTTTCCCACAAGGAATGGGTTATGTCAATAACCTCCTCTGCTATTGCTCATCTGCACATAGAACTCAGTGACATACTGCCCCAGCTTTCGTTGACTCACCTGACATCAGGTTAAAACCTACCAAATGGGTCCTGATCCACAGTTTGAGAAACACTGGCATATATCATACTTATGGGTTTGTCCCATTTGTGTGTAAGGAAGCTTTAAACAGTCTTGGGTCACTTCCAGATAGGGCCAAACCAAGACTGAAGAGATATGCCAATGTCATCCTTCTTATTTAGTGGTGAGCCAGTCCTTGGCTCTCTTCACTTCTCCTCCCATTCCTTGAATTCATAAAAGGAAATGGGAACAGAGTGGAAGACGATGCTCCACACCTCCATTCTCACTTTTTTTCCCCTTCAGATTTAAGAGTGGTGGAAAAATAGTGGGATCAGGCAGGGAGATGCCATCTGCCATCTGAGACAACTGCCTCAGTTGGCCTCCTAGAATCACCGGCCCTGAATTCTGTATGGAAAATTGCTTAAAGCTACTGAGAGCAGTGAGGTACACGAGATCCTAGTTTTGCTCCCTTCCCCACAGTTTCCTACTTGTTTAAAGCATTAGCTCCTCCCCCATTTTATATGTGAATTGGGAAAACTGCATGTTTAGCATACATACAGTTGCCCCATATGTCTAGTGTTGCCCCTGAGAAAATGGAGTGCTGGCTTTCGAAGCCGTGTTAGTTCAATAAGTGGGATTTGGCATCTGCTCCAATGTGATTGTGGAATAAAAAAAAACCCATACAGAGAACTGAATTCCTGAGCTTGGCTGAAACACTGATATTGTGATGTGTGTGTGTGTGTGCACGTGTGTGTGCACATCTATGGGGGGGGAATAAATTTTTTACTCTGATTTATAAACCTCAAGTAGAGACTTAGGCCATTTGTTTGGCAACACGAAATCTTGCTATCATAATTTTCTGTGTGCTTATACTTGTTGTTTTTTTTGTTTAAGAAAATCTTCTCCCACCTACAAAACAAAAGCTTAATTTCACATTCAGCTGAATTGCTCATTATTGCCTCTCTTTTTGCAGTCTTAAGATAAAACAAATACTGTGCCCAAATCCTATCTATTTTCCTGCCAAGTCCTCTAGTAATACTTCGGGAATAGTTTTAGGAATTAGTTAGTGCAGTACGAAGCATTTAATTAGTTCACTTCACAGCCCAGTGTTTCAGATTACATGTGTCTATTTAGCTGTGAATCATAGCACGGAGCTCACATCTATGGTTTTTGTCACCAGCAAGAATTCCTTCTGCAGTGCAGGCAGGGTTTTCATTAAGCTACCATGCAAACCCCGCGTTTAACTCTAGCAAGCCAGGCTAATCATTGCTCTTCAAATTAGTCCTGCTGAGCAGGTCTTCCTCTTAATTAAAAACTCCATGTATGATTCTGCTGGTTTAACATAGTATATCAGCAAGTCGTGTCTCTTCAATAAATACAGGACATTGTTTTCCAATTAAGCCCAGAACCCATTTTATGTGCTTCGGGAAAAGAAAACAATGTTTGCTTAACTTTATTACAAATAAACAGATTTTTAACAGTCCATCTTATCTCAGAGGCTTGTAGCAGATAACAGAAGTATTGATTAATTAAATTTTGGGCCTGCTAGGAGCGATCCAAGGGCTTACAAATAAAGTACAACAGTGGTATTCAAACTGTAGGTCGGGACCCACTTGGTGGGTCATGACCTGATGTCACGTGAGTCGCGGAAAGGTGGGAGTAGCCATATTGGAAACTGCAGACCTTCCTCTTGCTATATTCCTTTTGTGAGTTTGAATTTTCAAGTGAGGGTTTTTAAAATTTTTGTTTTTAATTATTTTGTTATAATCTTGCTTACTGTCAAGAATGTTTCATAGTTGTACAACTGCTGCAGCCCACGAATGCCAATTTGCATTTCAGGAGTGTCATTTTATTACGTTACAATGACAGCACTTCCTGCTTAATGATGTCACTTCCTGCCACAATGTCACTTCCAGGTTAATGACATCACTTCTGGTGGGTCCCGACACGAGTGCCATTCTAAAAAGTGGGTCCTGGTCTAAAAAGTTTGAATACCACTGAAGTACAATATTACATAGAGTGAATAAAGTTATTTGTCCCAAAAGGCTTACAATATTGCTATAAGGGAGAAAACACAGGCAAGGCATATGAGGATATGTTCTTGATCTCTCTGCAGTACAATCCAGGTGACACAAGTCTCACAGCCGCTCTAAACCCTTTATGAGAACAAGTGGAAGACTAGGAATTAAGTACTTTGAATAACAGCTACTCACTCAAAGTAAGTGAACATAAATGAGCTGGAACAGCACTTCCCACTTTGGGAACTGCGGTATTTACAGAGGCGGGGTGGGCCCCCCTAGTGGGTGGGCCCACCAGGACCAAGGGGCTTTTAAACTCACCTGGCCTCCTGGGGGTCTGGGAAACTCACAGCCCCCTTTGCAGGCCTCCCCACAGCTGCCAATACCTCCAATTCCAGAGCCCACTTCCAGTTTTTGATCAAAAACTCCCATTTTACTTTCTGTATGCAGGCAGTCAATTCAACTCAGAGCACAATCCTAAACTGGAGTTAGGCTGGCATAAACTAAGCGAGCAAAATGTGGCCAGCACAATGGTCCACCATAAATGGACTATTCCCGGATTCAGGGAGGATGGCTCACGTCTGTGTGCTGGCCTCTCTGACTCCAAGAATGGTCCAAACATACTTTACAGTGCCCCTTGTGCTGGCCAAACTTTGCTGCCTTAGTTTATGCCGGCCTAACTCAGTTTAGGATTGCGCTCTCAGAGAGCCATGCCCTCTGCTCAAGTTCCCTTTGTTATTGTGATATAAGAACAATTGAGCTTCAGTGTAGGCATCTAATCCAAATACACTGCCTCTCCTAGATTTCCCAGCCCATTTCCCCTTTTGTTAAGACCTGAGAAGGTGGCAGGGACTGAGACTAGGATCTAGTGCAGTGATGACAAACCTTTTGAGCTCGGTGTGTCAAAGCTTAGGAAAATGCTTAACTTGACTCTGCTGGCATGTCAATCCCCCTCCCGAACAAAAGAGAAACAATTCTTTATATTCATTTATTTAAACAAAAAATACAGTCCACTCATATATGCTGCTATGTACTATACAAAGAAACATCAAATAATTACAAAAATGAAAAATGAATAAAACAAACTCAGTTTTTGTCAGGCATTGGTGAATGCTGGTGTGTCACCCCAAATGTTGTGGTGTGTCACCTTTGACACGTGTGTCATAGGTTTGCCATCACAGATCTAGTGAATGAGAAGCATGCACTATGCACCTTTGACAAATTTTTAGAGTGAAGGATTCAAAAATTTTGATGTGCAGATGTAAAAAGTGGAGTTCAAACATACCATCTGACCACACAGCTATCAAAGTGTTATTGTTTGTCACGTTTTATGACAATAAAGATTAATTAGAAGGCCAAGTTTGGTTCACTGTTTTGATTATGTGTCCACTTACAGCCTGATTCATTGATCCAATTAAATTCAATGGGATTGACTTTAATAACAAGTTTTTCGGGCTCAAAATGTTCAGTGGCAGGCAAGTCTTGCAAGTCAACTGCAAAGTGGCTCAGGACTGGAGAGCCAGGATGGTGTGATGGTTCTTGAGTTCTGGGAGATGCAGGTTCAAATCTCCACTCATATCAGCCATGAAGCTGAACTTGGGCCAGTCACTATCATGCAGCCTCAACCCACTGAGGACAAAAGGAGGGAAAGAACCATGTACAGCAGTGATGTGCAGTGTGGATGTGGCACGTGAGGCCACTGCTGCCGGGATCCTGCAAACACTTACAGCCCACAGGCTCCAGCTGCTCAGAGTCCTTGGGTTGTGTTTGCAGGATCACAGCAGTGGTGGGACTTTTCAGTGGTTCTGCCACACCTGCACCGCAACTCAGTGCTGTACACTGCCCTGAGCTCTTTGGAGGAAGGGAGAAACAGTATAAAAATGTGAAAAAAAATAAATCTATTTGAAGGGAAGCTTTGCTCACACTCTTTACCCCACTTATGTTCCCCAACATCACTCCATCAGCTACTATCCCCCAACTCAATGTGGGAAACTCAGGATTGAGGGCACAATCCTAACCAACTTTCCAGCATCAGGGTAAGGGCAATGCTATTCTCAGGTCAGGGAACAAACATTCCCATACCTTGAGGAGCCCTCTGTGACTACTACTACACTCCAGGATGCAGCACATGCCTCATTGGCACAGCTATGTCAGTGCTGGAAAGTTGGTGAGGATTACCCTCTTTTAAAAAAACAACAAAAAACAACAAAACAGCAGGGATGGATGTGAAAGACAGACCTCAGGAGGTAAAACTCGCACACGAGGACCAGGCTACAGCCTGTCTCTCAACCCCTCCTGCAGGTCCGTCTGGAGTACAAACCAACTTGTGTAGCGCCCTGGATTTAGCCAGCACCTGGGTTCACTTCCCCAAGAATACCAATGTACTCCAATCAATTCACAAGCCAGAACTTTTATTAAAAGAAATAGAATCAAAACTTGGCTACAAGGAAATTATAGGAAAATACAGTATAGCAATAAAAACAACAAAAACTAACTTAAGCTAGCTTACACTTTAACACAGGCTGTCCTTAAGATACTTCCCAAAGCTGGATGGTCTTCAATTGCGCGCATCAGCTTGATTTCTTCTAACTCCCAGGCAGCATGGTTGAAACAGTCTCAGCCAGAAACTGAATACCAAACTAGAAACACAGGCCGCTTATTATAGCCCAAAACTACCCTCCCAGGTTCTCCCAATTACTGTTTCTGGCTAATATCAAGATGGACTCATCAGAGGATTTACAGCAGCTGTTTGGCATTTTTAGGGCGGCCATCTGGCCGCTACACTTCCGGCCTTGAAGATTCCTCCCTTCCTTTCTCACCCTGATAGCGCCAACAATCCTGGCGTCAATTAATTTATGAGCGCCACTTTCCCACAGCCCAAGGGCTTACCCAGAAAGATGGAGTCAGGCCTGCAACCTGGTTTCCCAGAATCCTTCACAATGGAGATGCTGCAGGGGAGGCCTTCTCTTCTACCTGTGGATTCTGCCTCTGCACGTCTCACCACCCTGTCGCTTTATAGCCAAGGTTTCTTTCTTGTGTGTCTTTTCTTTCCTGCTGACCACATAGATTGGCCCTGAGGTTATTCTCTGACATAACACTCAGAGGCATGTTCTCCTGGTGTAAATGTCAAACCAATAAATTCACCTTTGGTTCTATGCAATTCAAATCTAAAATCCAAAGGTCTGCATTTGTGTTTTTCCTTCTGTACAACCGTTCAAGCGGTCTATATATTTCTTTCTAGAGATTTGCTTGTCAGCAAAGAGGTCAACTTATTTCCAATATTGGGGGGGGGGGCGGGGGGAGAAGGGAGGTTAGGAGAAGCAGAAATGTTATAAATGGCATTTCTCAGATTCCTGCTGTAGTTTTCTTCCTTGTTGTGCATAATATCAAACCCATATAGTATGAAAAAGAAAAACCCACTCCTTTTTAGCGAATATCATTACTTTCATTAAGAATTAGAGCTTTCAATAGGAATTAGTGGTCTATTTCTTCTCTATCTCATTTCAAGGCTTTGATGTGTTAGCTTAAACCGAGTGCTCTTTCATCTTGACAGCCAGTAAAATAAAGATTTTAAACATTTAAAGATTTTGAAATAATTTCTCTAAATTGGGCATTAGGGTGTTTTTTTGTGGGGGGTAGAGGAGAAGGGGGTTGTGTGATCACATCAAGCATAATAGGATTTTTGTCTTTCACTACTGAATTGCACCATATTTCAAATGCATAGGGCAGAACAAGGCATTGTGGGAGACGTGCGTCAAGCTGCCCTAAATGGCATCAACATGTCATGTTCCTTTTCTCTCTTCTTCTGTCAACTGTGGTAAGAAAATGTTTTGTCTTCACTTTCCCCACACCACTCTTCCAATTCCGCATCATTGGTTGCTGTTGGCAGGGGTAAGGGAATATCCAAAAAACATTACTCCATAGAAAGGATGACGCTCAGTGATAGAGCATACACTCTAAAGAGTCAGTCCTTATTTAATTAAAAATATATATAAAAAAGAGTCAATCCTTGCTATTTCCAGTTCAGAAAGTCGTCCCCGCGTCCCCTGCGCAGCCTCGCCATGCCCCCTGTTTCCGGAATTGCTCCATTTCGGAGCATAGCAGAGGCAAGGGCAGGCAGGTGAGCCCAATCCTGCACCTTTTTCTTCCGTGGTGACCCCAGCTTCCTCACCAGCGCCCATGGCAGGCGCTATACCGCCTCTGCTCCAGTTAGAGAAATCCATGCCTGAAACCCTGGTTAGTGTATTGAGCTAGATGAGCTAATAGTATGACTCAGAGTGCAATCCTAAACTGGAGTTAGGCCGGCATAAACTAAGCCAGCAAAGTGTGGCCAGCACAAGGACTACCAAAAAGCGTTTTTGGACTACTCTCCGAGTAAGGGAGGATGGCTCACGTCTGTGTGCTGGCCTCTCTGACTCCAAGAGTGGTGCAAGCATACTTTACGGTGGCCCTTGTGCTGGCCAAACTTTGCTGGCTTAGTTTATGCCGGCCTAACTCAGTTTAGGATGGTGCCCTCAATATAATGCAAGTTCCTGGGCAATCATGATTTCATAACACATAACTTCTCATCATAGATAGCTCTGAGTCCTTTTCTTGATGTAGAATTTGGCTCTGAAAACCTATGTTATTTAACAATGGAAAATAGCTTGGAAATTAAAACTGTATTATTATTATTATTATCATCATCATCATCATCATCATCATCATCAACCACCACCACCACCACCACCAAAGCTGTACATATAACAAGATAAATCAATAAATGATTCCCTATTCCCAAAAGGCTCACAATCTTAAAAAAAGAAAAAAGATGAAGAGACACCAGCGATAGCCATCACTGAGACAGCCAAAGCAGATGTGAATAAATTAATCATGCCTCATTAAAATAATCTCTACCTCTGATCCAGAACTCAGCTGTGACAGTCACAAAACCAAATCAGTCCTTTAAATGGCAAATGTACCATTCTCAATAAAGAAATTAGTTTACCAGTGTCCTAGCCTGGATTCTTCTATTAGGTATAATTTTGTATGACAAGGATGTGCTCCCAGTGAACAGAACATTGTAATCTGATCAGACACTTCCAGCAACCTCCTCTTCATGTAACACTTCTGTCTTCTCTAATTCCTCTTATCGAAATATAGGTCTGAGTGACGACTCACTTGCCATAGGGTCTGGGAAACGGGGTCTGGCCCTAGTGCTTTTTCTTTCGGCCATTCAATGGTTGGTATTAATGATATTCACCACATTTTATTCTGTTGATTCAGCAGCTTGGGAGCTTGACTCTGCAGGATGAGTTTAGCTTCAGTTCTTGCCAAGGGATCTTTGCCTTGTATCCTTTAATCTGTCTATACCAGAATGGATCTGTGTGGGTAATGGAGACAACCACTGGCACATTTTCAGCAGGCTGTAGGTTCCAAAAGTTCCCATTCCAAGGACTGAGTCACAGGAATAGCTTCTTTTTCATGCGTTACAGGAATAGCTTCTTTCAGAGTCATATCAGAAGGCCTGACAGCTTTAAAGACCAGAAACCAACAGTCCTGGAATCCATTGACTTTTGAAAAGTTGGCCTCAGGCCTCCCAGTTGGCTAGGCTAATATTTAGCTTAGTTAGTTTGAGAAGAATAAGTTCCCATTTGAAGAAAAAAAAAATCTATGGCACGCTTTATCAGGTCACAAGCATAATCCCTGAGTTTTGTTTTCACCCATCATGCTAAAACGTTGTAATGCAGTGGTTCCCAAACTGTTTGGTCGGGACCCACCAGTGGGTCATGAGCCAATTTCAAGTGCGTCTCATAGCACCTAGATAAGTCATATTGAAAATATGAGAAGACGGGATGCTGGAAAGGGGGAGGGCTGTGTGGTTGTTTTGCTTGTGTCAGAGTTGTAAATAGGCCTTTTTCTTTCTTTCTGAGTGACTTTGCAGTTGGGAAATGGCTGATAAATAACCCAACTGATTGCTGCGTTCTCAGGAAAGCAGCAGGCTCTGGTGTCACAATGATGGCATTTTCAGCCATGGTATCACTTGTGGTTTGACCCAGACAGATTGTTATTCAAAAGAGTGGGCCCTGATACTAACCGGTTTGATAACCTCTGTTGTAATGTATGATAGTCTCATGCCTCGATTCCTCTACTAATTCATATATTGCATGCTTTTTAAATATTGAAATACACGGAATATGGTTACTGGGGTTGTCTTAAAAAATGTTATTTTCCCTTATGTAAAATATGACTTGTCATATCCCTGTGGCCAGGGTCTCTAAGAGGAATTTTATCGGGGGATACAACATTTCTTTTCGGCCCCTTTGGGGTACAACATTTCTTTTGGGCCCCTTCCCTTCTCCATTTGATTATAATTTCGACAAATTAGAATATACAACATTATGTACAGTATGTTTACACAAAATGTGAGTGCTAGTCCTCACACAATATATGCCGACAAACATTTTCTGAGATCTCAGGAAATTTTCTCTTCCCCTCCTTTGGCTCCTAGGCCCCCTTTTTGACTCTGGGCCTGGGTACAATTAACCCCCTACAACCCTCTCTTATGGGCCCTGCCTAAGACCCATATCTTTCTACCTTTTTTATATTTTTATCTTTCCTGATTTCTTGGAGAAAAAAGATTGATTAAAAAATGATCCACTCTCAGCCCAGTCCTATCTAACTCCCCATGCGGCAAGGCAGCGGTGCCAATGCGTTATCTACTGCGTTCCATAGGGGAGGCTTTGCCTCTGAAGTCTTCTATGGCCAAGGAAATATTTTTCCATGCTCCACGGAAGGTCCCTGTTGCTTGGTGGGACTACTTGGCTATGCACCCGCTATAACGCCTAGTGCAGTGTTATTCAAACTGTGGGTCGGGACCCATTTGGTGGGTTGCGGTCTGATGTCAGGTGGGTCGCGGAACTCTGAGAGCAGCCATCTTGGAAACTGCAGACCTTACTCTTGTTATCGTCCTTTTGTGAGTGTTATCAGTTTGAATTTTCAAGTGAGGGTGTTTGTTTTTTTTCAATTTTGTTTTTAGTTCAGTGCTTTTACATAATTTTTGGCCTAATCTTGCTGTCGATCAGGGATGTTTCATGGTTGTACAATTGCGGCAGTCCAAGAATGCCAACTTGCATTTCAGGAGTGTCATTTTATTATGTTACAATGACAGTTCTTCCTGCTGGATGATGTCACTTCCTGCCACAACACCACTTCCAGTGGGTTTCGACATGAGTGCCATTCTAAAAAGTGGGTCCCAGTCTAAAAAGTTTGAATACCACTGGCCTAGTGGATCCATGAAGCTTCAACCAGCTCACTCATCTCTAATTATACCTGGTGAATTTGCAGTGCTTACTACTTCATGGTGGTTTAGCAAAAAAGTTCTATTTGAACACAAGGGAACTGTTTTAAATAGAAATGTTGCATTCTTATGCAAAATAGAATGAAGGATCACGTGTGGTGTCCTGTTCAGAATCATTGCTAGGTTACATGGTGATCCATGAACATTAGGACTTGAGCCAAGTCTTGGGACTGTGCTTGGAGGAAGCTTATAACAATGGCTGATCTATTTGCAGTGTCTGGAGACAATTGTTCTTATAAAGTGCAGTCATGGATTTCTGACTATCTGAGCTGAGTCAGAAACCCATGGTGTTCATTCTTGTTCACAGTGTGAAACTGAATGTGCCACATACACCGAAACATTTAACTGAAATCAGAAACCATCAACTGGCTGTGAATTGCCTGTTTCAACAGAATAGAAAAAAGTCCAGAAATACACAGAAATGTGATAACCCTGTAATCAGTCCCAAATAAAATTAGTCGCACAACATTCATCTTCTAGGGAAAAAGCATAGCAAATAGTTGCAATTCTAGCAAATGGCCCTTGATCATTTGTTGGCACTTACAAGTGCATTGAAAACTCGCATACAGGCACACAACCATAGGTTCACTTGTTTTTCACAATAGAGAAATGTGGTATACCCATTGGAAAATTGCATGCTTAGCTTATAAAACATGTTTCCAGCACCTATCCCACTATGCATGGGCAGGTGCATCACTGGGATTAAAATGACGTGCACACTAATTGGTACATGAATTGCATGTGCACAGCATGTCAATGTGTTTGCACAATCCACATTTTTTCTTTTTAACCCAGAACAGTGGCCTCAGCTTGTCTCAGGCCAAATCCTAAACTTTTCGTAGACAATCAGATTTAAAAAATGTACTCATTTTTACATTTGTACATGATGCATCGCTCATGATGTACTGCAAAAGGGTGAAATTGCTATCTCGAAAAAAGACATAGAAAAAGAAGAAGGGCCGAATTCTATGTGACCCAACACTGGCAAAACTAGCACACACACTGTTGAAAATGTGCTCATGGCACCAGCAGAATGGCCAGTATTAGCTTACTGGGGCCAGTCAAAACCCTGCATTCACTTGAGCAGGTAGGCTGTACATGGGCTGGTGGACAGAAGAACAAAGTTGGGGAGGGGTGTAACAAGGGGGGGAGAACAAGGAGGGGGCAGATCAGGCCTTGGAGGGGATGGGAATGGCTACCACCCTATTCTATCCCCCTTCCAGGGCCTGATATCCCAGCATGAGGCTGCTCGGACTCACTGTTCTATGGAAATGCTTGCAATAATTCTCTAATAATACATGAAAAGAACAGCAGATGTGATTGGCATCTGCTAAAATTGCACCCAGTAATAACCGTTCATTAAAATGGTTAAAATACAAACAGTTATTTTTATGCCTGTGACTCTTTGTTGACCTCTGGAGGACGTAAAACAGAACAGTGCCAAAAAGGCGACACTTGTTAAATGCTATATGCATTTGCTATAGAAATATCCCTGGGTATAGAGATAGAAACAATCATGGTGGAAACACTAACATAATCTTATGAATCTGCCAGTAGAATAATTCGGAACTCAGAAAAACCTCCAAGATGATCAATCATGAAGTGCAATAACAGGCTAATCCTACCTAAATGCTTGTGTGGCAATGGGCTACGCTGCATTCTGTGTGAGATTTTCAACTGCTGGAAGACACATTGGGGTAAGGGGACATTTGAATTCTTGCCCTGGCAGCCGAAATGGGTCAACTCAGTCTGTACCAGCAATATCAGGCGCTACTCCACATTTATCCATGCAGGGAGATCAGGCCCAGGAAGGGGGTCAGGGTTGGGCAAGCACCACTGCCGCTGAACGTGCCCCTTCTGGGCTGGATCTGCCCAATGCCACCTATCTCCTCCCTGTTCGAAGCTTTCTCCACCACCATTTAACCCACTTCCTGCCTTCCTCCTGCCCCAATTCATTCCTTGCCCAGGACTTACCTGCTGTGACAGGCCTCTGTCACTTCACCAGCATGCATGGGAAGTCTCCGGCCTTTCCACTGGCACACCAGCTCTCTGCACTGACACTGCTTTACTTTTGCAATATCCTACACTGGAGTTAGGAGAGATGGGCAGCCCAATCCTATGCTTCCGTGTGTTGGAGATGCAGCGGTAGCCAAATGGCTACCACTGCATCTTACTGGTACCATGCAGGTGCTGGAGGCAAGAGAAGGGGATGTTTGTCCCCTTCCACTGCAAAAGGGTGCAGGCCTCCCAATGGGTCTACTCACACCTGGCCAGCTATTTAGCCGGTGCAGACATGAGGACTTGGGCCATGAGGCCCTATGTTGGGCCATGAGGCCCTAGATGGGGGGGGTACGATCCGGTGATGGAGGCCACCACAGGTCCACCTCCCTCACCCAGTTCCACCCTCCTGCCCTGCCCAAAAAATGTGCTGCAGCAGCAGCCCCTGTACTCACCAGCCACTGGCATCACGTTGCCACCTCCAGGCACTTCTGGCTGGCATTGAACCAGTGGCTGCGGTAATGGCTTACTGTAAGCTCGTACCACCGGTGCAGAGGCCCATAGGATTGGGCTCTGAGCAGGTTCTGCAAAGTGAGTTATTAGCACTGCGGCTCACATCCAGGGTGGGCTGAACTGACAGCAGCCTTGGGGTGAAGGATTCTCTTGTTATCCCCTTGTCCCCCTGCCATCTTCCACTGACCCAAGCCACATCAGGTATTTTTTTTTCCTTCTCTGGGCCAGTTGTGTATAAGGATTCAATTGTATTGAATACATCACCCTCACTTCTGAATACCTATAATTACGAGGGGAGTTTTCAGCTCCAAATTCTGCAAAGACAAAAGAAGGCACTTAACGACAAAAAACCTAGCTGTGACACTGCACAGTATTGTCTCTTAATTTCAGAGATGGGATCCCTCCCCCCCCCCCACTGACTACCTGCCGATCTCTTCTTTTAATCAGATCTCATTTCTGTACAATTATCATTTCAGGGTTGTGTTGATTGCTTTTGCTAAGCATAATGAGTAAAAAGAAACACTATCTCATTGTGCCGAATATTGGGTTCGCTGGTGTAATAGACACAGTTGCTATTTTTTCCTTGCCCTTTGAAAAGTTAATTTTCTCTTTCATCAAATAACTAGTGGAGTACTAATAGCATATAAGGTTTTAGAGGGATTTGCATTAAAGAATGTAGTTGAGTGCCTTATCTGCGTTTGGAACCAAAGTGACATATGGATGTTCTTTTACTATTAAAACCTTAGGCAAAGTCTAACACTCTTGCTGAAAATTGCCCTAGGCTGGTTTTAAGTGAACAGAATAGCAATGTGCTTCATGCATCAAACACATCCACAGGTCACTATTTATTCAGCTATTTCGGCTGTAAGAGGCTTGAGACAGGGAAACTGTAAAGAAATAAATAGTTGGGATACCAGCAAGAGTTGATGCAGCACCATGCTGGTGTTAAATAAAAAAATACAATTGGAATGTTATGTCGAACATGAAAATGGGGTCTACCAGTTTCAAAAACAAAAGGCCAGATCCTATCCAACTTTCCAGTGCTGATGCAGATGATTCAGATGCGGCAGAAGATTTAGCCGAGAGGGTTAATGCCTCCGTTTGCCCGAAGATAACAGCTGAAGATCTGAAGGTCGTGAGCTCAAGACTACCGGAAGTCTCTGTGAGCGGCAGACCTTGCAAACTGCGGCTGATTAAAAGCTGAGTTCCAGCTGCCTCATGGGAGGAGGAGTCAGCTGCGTCTCTGGTGGGAGCAGAGAAGCCTCTTATCAGCCAGCAGAAGACAGAGGGGGGCTAAGAAAGAAGGCTAAATCCAGAAAGAAAGATCTGTATGAGTGTTGTTCTTGAAAGATAGAACATTTCTGTAAATTGTAAAAACCTTTGGGTTTGTGAATAAAAGTCGGCCTATGTAAACCGCTTTGAGTTACAGTCATTAGAGAAATCTAGTGATCTTAAGAAAGGTGGTATATAAATACATGTATTATTATTATTTTTATTATTTATCCTGCAGTGTGAACTGAATCTGAATGGCACTGAATCCTGACTCTTGGGGGCGGGGGGGGGAGTCACAGAGGCCTCCTCAAGATAATAGAACATGTGCCCCTTTTCCTTGGGGCTGCATTGCAGCTGCCCTGGTGCTGGAAAATTGGATAGGATTGGGCCCAAAGTGATACAAACGTGTCCGATTGCATTTAGGGTGCAATCCCAGCCAACTTTCCAGCACTGGGGTAAGGGCAATGCAGCACCAAGGAAAAGGAGCAAACATTCCCTTACCCTGAGGAGGCCTCCGTGACTACTACTCCACTGCAGAATGCAGAACATGCCCCACTGGCACAGTTAGATCAGTGCTGGAACGTTGGTTAGGATTGCACCCTTAGTCTCTGTCTGAATTCAACCCACTGCATGAAGATTCCTCTTTAATAATGTTCTCCTAAACATAAAAACATAAGAAGAGCCCTGTTGGATCAGGCTATAGTACAGGCTGTAGTCCAGGTTCCTTTAGGTCCAGCACATATCAGATACCTCTAGGAGAATACAATTGGGGAGGGGGGAGGGCAGTAGTGTCATTCACAAACGAGCCGCCGGAATGCGAGGCGGGACTTACCGCCTGATTGGCTGGCTGTTCGTGACACATTGCTACCTGCCCGACCGCTGCGCGGGCACCCCTTGCTTCGGAGGGGGTGCCCACTTGCCTGGGGGGGCGTGCTGGGTGCCTAGGCCAGCCGCGGAGGGGCGCGCCACCCGGAGGGAGCCCCTGCGGCGGGCGGGCAGGCAGCGACGCGTCAGGGACTGCCTGTCAATCAAGCGGTAAGTCCCGCCTCGCGTTCCGGAGGCTCGTTTGTGAATGACACTACTGGGGGAGGGTCCCACAGGAATGCTGCTTCTGGGGCTGGCCTGGGTGGGTGAGGGTCTGCTGCTTTTATATTAAACTATGGTGATTAGATAGGTAAGTAGATATTATTTATGTAGGAGCCTTGCTCCAAGAGTGATGGAATTTATCTGTCACAGGGCGCAATCCTAATCTGGCATTGCGCTTGCGCAGGACTCTTGCTGTCTGCTTGTTTGGGCCACGTATTCAGTCGCTGGGCCAGAACTAAGGGCATGCCAGGGGGAGAGCAGGAGGCATTACAAGGCGGAGGGAAGGCACGCTAGAACCTTCACAGCAGCAGGTCCACCACACGCACAGGGAGCGTCCTGGCCAGCAGGGGCGCCACTGGTCCCATGACCTGTGAATGCAGCCACTGACTCCAAGGCCAAGTCAGACATGTGAAGCAGCCGCCTCAGCCGTGCAACCGGCCAGTGAACCCGTCAAGGAAATGAGGCACATCCAAGCGTTGTTTTACTTCTTCAGAGCGATATTTTAGTGGCAAGGAAACACCAATTAGAGCAGTCCAGATAACAGTCCGAGGTCAGAAATACAGCCAGTCAGGATACATACAGCAACAGATGTTCAAAGATGGCTAGTCAGTCCGGCAGCGCTTCGCCCTTCCTCTCTCAACCCACACAGAAGGCTTCTGCTCACTGCCTTTTATCCTGCCTTCCAGCCAATCAGCACAGTGCTGAGTCATGGCTAGGTCTTCGGGCCAAACTGCACGGACGTCACTCAGACGCAGGTGCATTCAATCACCTCACTCAGTTTTCCAGAGCAAAAGAAACCAGAGCTGATTGCCAGTATCAACCCAAAAGTCTAACAGATCCGTGGGCGGAGAGTGGGTGCGGATGTGACAAGGCTGTTGGGACTCATCCAAACCCTTATCCCCAGGCTGGGCAGCCCCAATCTGGGCTGCTCCTGGCTGCGTGGGCTTGTGCCTGCTATTTTGCAGATCCAAGTAGCCCGATTGGGCTGCATATGGCTTACCACGGGGCAAGGGGGCGTTTGTGGTTAGGATGCCTGCCTGCCTCTTCCAGCACAGGTTAGGATTGCACCCACAATTGAGCCAAATTAGCCAGCTGAGTAATGTTTCATTGTGGAAACTGAAACATACACTTGCAGGGGCTTCAAATCAAGGTGGCCTAGATATTTGCAATACAAACTTGGTTGTTTCATGTCTGCCTAGGCAACCACACACGTGTGACTGCTACATGGCTTAATTGATGTGTGAATGTGTAGATTGGTTCTGAGATAGCAGCACATAAAAGAGATTCTTTCTTCTCTTTTCGCATTATTTGGAAGACCAATGAAATCTAAGAGCTCACTGTCATTAGACCTAGGAGATATGTCATTAGACCTAGGAGATACATTTAAAACTCTAATGATCAATTTACTTTCCTTCATTTACATTACATTTACACATTTAACTTCCCATACCTTCGATTTTCTGTTGGCTGCTTTAATTTTGGCTTTTCATTATTAGTGGCATTAAACTGCTGTCTAACGGCATCGATATAGACCCACATTTACCTAAATGAGAGCAAATGAGGTAAATCGGTGTATTTTATTTGATGTTTATGGTGCAATCAAAATGAGTCAGAAAAGGACTCATATAGGGTCTTAAACACATTCTTTAGGAAAGGATAGTGTAAATCAGCCAATATAGTACTAGCATCAGAAACACCCAACTGATTATTCACTGAGGCACTGTAGAGTCAGCAAACTTTACACAGAAGTACATTTTGGATCAATTTCCTGTTAAATGATATTAGATTGTCCAACACACTCTGATCTCTTCAGGTTATTGACTTTCATGTCCCTTTCTTATATATGCAATACTTTCCGTATCTGTGAGCGCAATCCAAGTTCCATGCTTGACTAGCGCACGTCCCTTGCGCTGGCTCAGGACTGTCATAAATGTGTCATAAAGCATGTCCGTGGCTTCTCGAGAGCCAGCTAGGCCAGTGCACAGAGGTGCAGGCAGGCCAGCATGGGCAGGGGCAGCGGTGTCATCCTACCGGTTCGCTGGGCGGAGTTTCTTCACTCGCTGGGAGGGTTTCCGTGGTGATCGGCAGCGAGCACGCTGCCGATCACCACGGAAACCCTCCCAGCAAGCGAAGAAACTCCGCCCAGCGAACCGGTAGGATGACACCGCTGGGCAGGGGGTTGGAAAGGGTGGCGGGAGAGTGGAACAGGGACATTTTGGGGAGGGAGAGGGCAGACCGAGGGCAGATCGGTGGGTGGACCAGGCTCTGGAGGTGACACCACTACTACTTAGCCTTCTGAACTGAGGAGAACAAACCCCTTTGCATTAGAGTTTCCTATTCCTCCCCGTAGCAGCTCCAGCAAGGGGGAAGTACATGGTTCCTGTTTTTCCTTCTGCCAACAGAGCATAGGTGGTATCCAAGGGTGGTTTTAAGCCAATGTGACCAATGTCATCATATTGAGTCCCTCACTTTGGGGGGGCCCTGCACAAGCACAGCGAGCCTATCACTGTCTGCTGTAGCCAGGATCTCTATGAACTTCAAGTCAGCGGAGTAAGCAGAACAGCTTTACCTTGGGCCCTCCCACCCGCCCCTGCCTCCAAACTGCCAGCAACTATTTCCAGGTGCTGCACATGGCACCGCAAGTGCTTTTGGGGGATGAGGAAGGGGGGTCCCCATAGGAATACCCCACATTGGGCCCCACTGCTCCTACAGCTGGCCCAGGTGGTATCTGTCAAAAGTTTTCTTGTGGGTTCCTTTTGAGCAAGATGCTTACCACTCCCCTGACACACCAGACATTTTAAGATTAAAAAAAAGAAAAAAAAATGTATTAGAGCCATATGGACACTATAAAGAAGAAATCAACATTCTCTCACCACCAACACAGTGGTGAGAATAAAATTATATACTCTTGAGGAGACATGCCCATGTAACAAAATAAATGACCTTTACATACTTTTAACCTTATTATTATTATTATTATTATTATTATTATTATTATTATTATTATTTCTGCCCATAGGCACGCAAGGCGGCTTACAGCAATGGCAATAAAATACAATAAAAATTACAATTTCACATTAAAAATTATGTACTCTTTACATCAGTAGCCTAGGTCAGTTGTTAATCTTGTCTCACTTGTTCTGCTCCAAGATGCAGTACTTCCAACTAGATCACACCATGGTAAGCTGGCCTCTGGTTGAGCTCCCAGCCCATTTTTAAATAGATCTTAGTCTCTAACTCTTTTCAACATCCAATCATTTGTTTTTCCTCTACACAGCAGATGCTGACTATCATTCTCCCAGGTGACAATTATTTGCCTTCATTCTCTACAAGGACTCCCTCCTTAATGGCCCAACTCCCAAATCACTCAAATGTTTTACTTAATTCTTTCCTATCTATGACAGTATCCTTAAATAAAGACTTCTCACCAATTATACTAATTACAATATTATCCAAGGTACAAAGTGTGTGTGATCTATTGGATTAATCTGCCAACTCTGTTAATTCACAGATACTTAAATCAGCAGATCAGTCCTGAGATCCATCAAACCATTCATCCACAGCATTGGTCAAATCACTTAATTGGTTTTTTGTTTGGTAAACGTATCCTATCTTTCTCAGCAGTGTAGCATATTAATGCCTTTCTTCACAACAGTATTTCTGGACACAGTTATATTAATTTTTTTCTGGAATTCAAATACTGCAATGTCAAGTACCGTAAATAAACAAACATCGGAGAGTATGCCTTTAATATAATCCAAGACGCCTTGGAGTAACTAATTGCAGTAAATAGATCTTCGGACAGATTCCTCACATGACCATTGCATTGCAGGGTTATTGAATTTCTCTTGCTCAGTAAATCATGGCATTGTGTAATTTGATTACAGCCTATAAAAACATGGCAGAGGAGTTATTCTGCAATAATTAAGCAACATGGTTTTCCAACCTATGAAACTTGTACCTGCAGCCTGATCCACTCAGCAAGCATCTGAATATGTTCCAAGTGATTTGGATCATCTCTTCGTGCTCTCAAACACAATTTGTTTTATGGCAGTAGGGATGGATACATTTCAATTCAAAAATGAATTGGTTGTTCCAGTGCCAATGGGCAAAGGCACACCAGCTTAATAAGCCCGACCAAATGGTCCACAACTTGACAATGCAGGAATTGTTCGGATATCCCTCTGGGTGGATATTTATTGAAAATATCATTATAACCAAAAGAGACTGGAAGATAAAGAAAATACTAGAATGCAATCTACCAGATCCTCATAAAAATCACTACTGCCATGTCCCATAGAGCAATTGCTTCTTTTGATGGAAGAAAGGATGACAGCTAACATTCTGACTAGCTAAGCCTGTAAGCAGATACATGCAAGACTTGAAGCCCAGTCATATGCATGTCTACACAGAAGTAAGAGCACAATCATTATCCAACAATTGGGTAGCATAAGTCCCTTACAGTGGCCCAGAAGTATCGCAATGTAGGCTGGCGCGAGGATGTATGCTGGCCTCCTGGCACCAGCTCCGGCTCCAAACCTGGTAAGTTTGCACAGGCTGAAGAGGGGTTGGGGAGGATGGCAGGAGGGGCATGTTTGGACAGGCGGGAGGTGGACCAGTGGGTGGGGTGGGACTGAGAGGCAGGTGGGAGTCGCCTGGGTGATTCTCCTAACCCCCCTCCCAGCCACCCTGGTGTCACACTAGGCTGCTTGGATCTGCACAAGTGGTTTGGCTGGTGCAGATATGAGTAGCATCACTGGGGTGGCTGCTGCGCAACATGGGGTAAGGGCAGTGATGTCATTCAGGGGGAACGGACCAGAACGGGCGTTCCGGATCCTAACGGGCTCCGTGGCTGGTTCCGGGTTCCCGACAAGTGCCAATCAAAAGTGAGTTCCTGTTCCTAAATCATTTGAATGACACCACTGGGTAAGGGGAAATAAATCCCATTACTCCGAGCAGCAGCCACCTCCTACCCTGCACTGGATGCATTGCAGGCCAGCTGGCCTGTGTGTTCCAGTACAGGTTAAGATTGTGCTGCCTGTCTTGTTTTAGTCAATAGATCCTACTCCCAAGTAAGTGTGGATAAGGTTGCAGCCTTGGTCTTGCAAGTAACACGGATTTAATTTAACATGGATTAATGTTCAGTAACATGGATTTAATTATGGCTCTTCAATGCAAAATTCATGTACTTTCCAGAACTCCGTTAAAGCAATGGAATCCAAAGTTGTGGATTGTTGTTGTTGTTGTTCAGTCGCTAAGTCGTGCCCAACTCTTCGCGACCCCATGGACCACAGCACGCCAGGCCTCCCTGTCCTCCACTTGCTTCTGGAGTTGGCCCAATTTCATGTTCATCGCTTTGGTGACACTATCTAACCATCTCATCCTCTGCCGCCCCCTTCTCCTTTTGCCTTCGATCTTTCCCAGCATGAGGGACTTTTCTAAAAAGTCCTCTCTTCTCATGAGGTGGCCAAAGTACTTGAGCTTCAGCTTCAGGATTTGTTGGATTGTACCCTTGTACCCTTGGTAAATGAACACACACACACACACACACACACCACTTTCAGGGTTAGAAACCTAGCCAACAAATTTTATGTATGTATGTATGTATGTATGTGTGTGTGTGTGTGTGTGTGTGTGTGTGTGCGTGCGTGCGCGCGCATCTGGCAAAATGAAGCCTTTTTGAAATGGTTGGACTTCTTATACATAATCAAGAATAGAATACAGCAGAAAATAGATGGGATTCTTTCACAAATTGAGCTTTTCATGGTTCCTGGTTTGCAGAGAGGCTGTTTCCCTCCTAACTTCTTTGATAACTTACAATAATATTTCTGCAAGCTTTTATATGTCACTAAACTCGGTTTATATGTCACTAATCTAAACTCAGATTAGCCTGATTTTTTTCTCTAAATTAAATAGAAGAGCTAGATTGATAAGAATATATATTCAATTTAAACATCACCTTCTTTTGCTTTGTATAACAAATTCAGTGGGTTTTCTTAACAATTTTTTTACACGATTCAGGAAAAATAGTGTTAATTCAATAATAGAAATCAGGGAGGCTGCCTTTAGCTGATTGTACCTCTAGATATTATTATTATTATTATTATTATTATTATTATTATTATTATTATTATTATTATTA
>JAJKFI010000003.1:34661647-34687638 GCA_029204185.1 Lerista edwardsae
AAAAAAAAAAAAAAAAAAAAAAAAAAAAAAAAAAAAAAAAAATGAAGGTTAAATCAGCACAGAAGTCATAAAAACATGATAAATCTTAAAACAACAGCAACACATTTCTTCAGTACAGAAAAGGAATTGTGTACATCTTTTAATAGCTTGCTAATGGTTTGATGAGAAGCCAGGAAAACATTTGTTTTCATGAACTTCGTTTTTAATGTGTAAATGATCTTTCCCTCAATATCCAGGAAGACGGCCTGACTGAGGCCTACCACGCCTTTTTCAGAGTCACTTCCTTCTCCTGTTCTATGTCAAAGTTTATTTCCTACTAAAAGACAAAGCAAGGTGATTGCCGACACTGCTCGTGTAAAAGTGACTTGTAAATGCAAGGCAGAACAGTAGGACATACGATGTGGGAATTCTTTGTTACTGCTGCTGAGTAAATACGCTCTTTATCTAAATACAGTATCTACTCCATTCTAGTTAGGTTTGCTGATTATGGTGCCATTTGGGAAATCAAAATTCATAATACATTGAACTCATCTATCTCTTGATGCCTTCGCTTGTGCTATAACACCAGGGATACTAATTCCATCCCTGCTGATGGACAGACACATTTATTGCATTCAGAGTGGAGCTGGGCACATATTTTGACCACTTTGACCCCTAATCTGCTTCTCTGCTGGTTTCAGAAGCCTTTCACCAATAAGCCTACCATGTCCAGCCCATGGGTGTGTCATTATTAAATATAAGAAGGTTGAAAACTGACAGCACAATCCTATGCATGTTTACTCAGAAGTAAGTCCCACTGGGTTCAATGGGATTTACTGCCCGAAAATATTATAGCATTACAGCTTGAATGAATAAGCCAGAGGTTTTCAAACTGGGGTGTCACGATGCCCCAGCCAGAGAACTCTGGTTCTGTCCCTTTAAGGTGTGGGAAGGAGAGAAGGCAGCAACATGAGCCCCAGAATTGTGCTGCTGCCTGGGATGACAGGGGCTTTGATCAACTTACCGGTCGAAGCACTGTCATTCTGGAGGTGCGGGGAGCCCCGTAGATGCCTCCGCATGGCTCCCCAGGCCTCAGAAACTCGAAAAAAGCAATTGCAATTTCTCTCTCAGAGAGAGAATAAATCAGTGTAACACTTTTTGGAATTTAACCCTTGACCCATGAAGGGGAAGAAGGCAAGATGGCAGTGGGTGGCAGACTTGGATTGCCCTCCTCTGTGGGCTGCAGATCAGCTGGACAGAAGAGGGGAGGAGAACAGCATCACTCTTG
The DNA here is from genome assembly GCA_029204185.1 of Lerista edwardsae. Lineage (NCBI taxonomy): Eukaryota > Metazoa > Chordata > Lepidosauria > Squamata > Scincidae > Lerista > Lerista edwardsae. The sequence goes on from JAJKFI010000003.1 coordinate 34,662,915, forward strand.
TTCCTTCTCCTCAACAGGTAACCACGTTCTGGGACATCGTGGGCTATAGGCCATGATGTGTTGTGCAACCTCCTCACATTAGTAGTAGGCTACTTCAGAATGCCAGATGCAGCGGAGTGGCAGCAGGATGCAGGCAGCTTGTTGTCTCGTGTGCTCCCTGAGGCATCTGGTAGACCACTGTGAGATACAGGAAGCTGGACTAGGTGGGCCTTTGGCCTGATCCCGCAGGGCTCCTCTTCTGTTCTTATGACATACACTGTCATCATCCTCTGCTGCCAGGCAGCTAAATTTAAGCTCCTCACTGGTCCTCACGATGCAGCTGTCACATATCAATGTGCTTGTGCCATCATACCTTCTGCTAGAGAAGACCAGAATCAAGTGTCTCCATTGCCTTGGTAACAGGAGTTAGTTTGGTTGTGGTTTTCTTGCATTGTGTGAGGCTTCTCATGGGGCTGATGTTACCCAACACTTTGCTACAGGGCCCATTGGTTGTTCCATTTATCATAGAGCCTCTCCATACTGGGTTGGTGGTCTCAGCACTAAACTAGTCCCTGACAATAAGTGCATCTGCTCCCTAGGCCTCTACAGCAGTGTGTTGGTTATGCCGCCTTGAGGGCCTTGTGGCGGAAAGGCGGGATACAAATCAAATAAATAAATAAATAAATAAAATATAGTTCTCCAATTAGCTATAATATTCTTCTTATCTTGTTTTATATACTGTATATTTTAATCTGGAATCGTAATCTGCTTTGGGATTTTGCTCCAGCACAGGAAAGACAGGCTATACATCTTTTAAATAAATAAAAATAAATATAGAACAGATAATATTGGTTGTCTGTTCTGAAAGGGAAAAACTGAGTTGATAGATTCTTTCACATAGAATAACTTTACCTCCTTTTTCTGTCCTTGCTCATCCCCGGTTTGAAGTCATACGTACAGTATATGTACTAGATGTTATCAGTGTGTATGTAGGTTGTGAGCATCTCTTCGGATTCCATTCAAATGCCTTGCTGGAACATCCTGAATGTAAACATATTGAACTTGACTTAACAAGTGCCACCATGTCACAGTGCTCAAACTCTTTCAGATTTGAATTAAAAGCAAATATTAGCTTGAGGCATGCATGTTTCTACAAATCCTGCATGATCATGGCATATATGTCAGCATTTAACTTCCCTGACAGTGTCACCTTCCTTGACAAATCCATTGGTACTTGTGATTTTCTACTTGCCAGCTCTACAACCCGGACTTATTCTATTCAAAGCACATGTCAGTGTGGTGGACTGAATTCCATTTGCATTCTCATTATGACCTCAAAATATCTTACAGCTGATGACATTTGGTGTTCTGTTTTGTTTTTGCGAAGTGCCGTCATGTTGTTCAAAGCTAGCATTTGACATACTGTTGCTCAGAAATATTTAAACAGACTCCCCCCATGCATGTGTGTGTATGTGCGCGCATGCACATGTGCATGCATGTGCATGCGTGGTGGTAAACAGCAAGCATAGATCCGAGGAATCCCAGGACAACAGTGGACGATTGCTACGGAATATATGAGCAAATCTTTCCAAATGTCCCCCTTCTGTGGTTACAGCACATGGTGCAGCTCCATTGTCAGGGAGGGGGGGGGGTTGGGTAGGATTGGGGGCTGTAAGCAAGCTAGGTTGTCCCATTTATAAACACTGAGAATCAGCATGACTGTTACCTACGCACGAGGGATTTCTTGTGTGTCAGCTATGAAAGAACAAGCATTATCAGGATGGTCATCAGGGGTGGATGATCAGGGTGGTCTAACTATTAGTTAGACCAGTGATAGTCAAACAAATGGAACATTGAGAACCACTATAAGTTGTTATGGGGGAGGCAGGATGGCAGCCATAAGTAGTGGTGTTCCTCTTATATTTAGCAGGGGAGAATGCTGGTCCCTCTTCATTTGAGTGGCTGTTGCCGGTGGGGTTCTGCATTTGTATAGATTGTGAGCCCTTTTGGGGCAGGGAGCCATTTAACTTTATTATTGCTATGTGCCTGTAAGCCACTTTGTGAACTTTGTGAAGGCGTTGATTGATTGATTGATTGATTGATTGATTGATTTGGTACTTTTTTTCTAGTTGTTAGGAGGCGTGGGGAGCCCTACAGAAGGGCTTGCAGAATCCCTAGACCTCTCAGGAGGGGTAAGTACTAAAAAAGACCCTTTACCCCCAGCAGCAGCACAATCAGCAGCAAACCCAATTGTGTTGCTGCCTTCCCCGCTCCCCTTAAAGGGCCAGAGACAGGGCTTTTCAATCTGGGGTGTCACGACACCCCAGTTTGAAAACCTCAGTTAGACCGTTGGGCCTCAGGTCCTCTGAAGGGTCTACTGCTGGTCCTTGAGGCCTATCCACCATGTGCTCTCGTTGACTATCATGTTTTTGCCACTCACCAGTGAAAATACAAAGCGACTGGGCCTGAAAATCCCAGAACAGAGACTTTTTTCATTTAAAGCAATCCGATAGCCTGGAAGGCCCAGGGCAATGTGATTATGTCATTACATCACCACCACCCCAAATATCCAGACCAGGTAAGTGAAACACTGGGTTGCCCCCACCCCAGGGATGCCTCTGGTCCATGCCTCAAACTTTCAGTTTTGAGTGATTATGCAGAAAGTAACATCCCCTTATGAAAATAAACTGTACAATGCATACAATAATTGACCATTTGCATTTTTATTAACCACTCGCATGAAATGTTTGTGTCCTCATTTGCCTTTGAGTTTAGTTTGTAACACTATCATCCTGCAGGTGTTAAAGATAAACAAAAAACCAATAAACACAATTTTTTTTTTGCGTGTGTTTGCATATGAAGTGAAAGCTGCTACTGATTTCCTTGACGAATTTGGGGGAGGGAGAAAAAAAGCTCACAGACTTATTTCTATTTTCTTGATATTTTTTTTGAAGTTCTCATTGTGAAAACTGAAGGGAGAAATGAAAGCCAAGAAATGTGTTCATCTGATAAGTAAAACAAAGTCTTGCTTTTGATTCTAGGCATGCACAGTTTCTCAAACAAGCATAGCTGTGGACATTTTGCTACCCAGAAAGAGATGGGATCAAGCACCAAATGTAGAGTTTCAAAAAAGTTTAATAACCCTTTAACAGGGGCTCTAAGGAATTTTATAGGGGGTACAAAGTTTCATAAGGACCTAAGAGGAGCCCTGCTGGATCAGGTCAAAGGCCTATCTAGACCAGCTTCCTGTCTTTAATTTCACAGTGGCCCACCAGATGCCTCAGGGAGCACACAAGACAACTAGATTCCTGCGTCTCATTGCCACTGCCCTGCATCTGGCATTCTGAGGTTGTTTACTTCTAAAATATGGAAATTGCACTACCCATCATAGCTTGTAGCCTGCAATGGACTTTTCCTCCAGAACAGTTTTGGGTTCCTTCCCTTCTCCATTGGATCATAATTTCAGAAGATCATTGGAGCATGATTTCTATGAATTACAATATATAAACTTGTGTAGACTTATACAATATGTGCATGCTAGCCTTTTATATACAAACATTTTCTGAGATCCCAGGAAATGTTCTGCTCCTGTCCTTTGGTTCCTTGGCCCTCTTTTTGACCCCAGGCCCAGGTACAATGAACCCCCTACACCTCTTCACATGGACCCTGCTCTAAATACGGTACTTTGCAAGTTTTACTTCATACTACATTATCTGGTAATCCAAATAACTGCTATTTGGGGGTGCTTAATTGCTTTGGATAGTGTGCCCAATAAGTGCTTTGGGTGGTGTGCTATGAAGGCCTTGTGCTGATCCCCAAATAAGGGGATTGTAGGAGCACGCATTCCAAGTTCTTGTGTGTTCTTCCTGCTATTGTTCAAGGCAAATTGATATGCTATTAACCCTCCCAACGTTTAAGAAAGATGCCCCAGGGACTGAAAAGAAATTTTTGACCTTATTTTCTAAGTGGTTGAAAGAGGTTGGCTCGTTTGCCAAATCTGCCATATAGGAGTACTGCCTTGATCTGATTTGATATGCTTGGGAGGGGACAGCTAGTTCCATCACAACGGGCAGGTTCCATGTAGGAGGAGAAGCAGCCACGACAAAGATGAGCAACACAAGGCATCAATTGGTCAAGAAAGCTTACCCCCAACCAAACATTCACAGCTTACTGGCTTGAGGAGCCTGTGAAGGGGGCCATCCTTGGGCACTGATAGCCTTATTGATCCCAAAGCTCACAGACTGGAGCAGGTGGGGTGGGAGATGATATTGCTTGGTGTCTCCTCAACACACCTTCACGTGGATTGTCTTGAGAAGCAACATGGACTAAATTAGGATTTGGACTAATCTGATATGCTGACCCAAGGTGAGGTCACCCAAACAAGGCAAATTATGTACCTTAAATGCAGGCAACACACACTAGGATGGGGAGGCCTATTAATGATTCTATCACAGGTACTTCAAAATAATTAGTACATTAGTAAAATGGTACAATTATAAAATTAGCCTTAGTTCAATCCATATTCTATGTCTCTCATGTCTTCATTTCAGTATGTTGTGGAAACATTTTTGCCCCTCTTGTACTTCCACAAAAAAGCCTAGGACTTTAAAAGCTACTCATTGGAGACCAGGAGGCCTATGGAGAGGGAAGTAAACGCGTTTTTACTCACCTCTCCTGAGCTGTCTGGTCTCCAGCCCACAGCATGTAGGACGTGGTCTCTCAGGGCCCAATCCTAACCTGGAGTTAGGCCGGCACAGTTAGGCCAGCAAAATTTGGCTGGCACAAGGGATACAGGGAAGTATGTTTGGACCATTCTCAGCATTGGAGAGGCCAGCACACGGGTGTGCCACCCTCCCTGACTCTTAGAGTGGTCCAAACATGCTTTACAGTAGCCCTTGTGCTGGCCAAACTTTGCTGGCTTAACTTTGCTGGCCTAACTACAGGTTAGGATTGCGCTCTCAGTGGTACTTCATGCTCTGGGCTGGTGGGGAATAGGATTGGGCTCTTAGTTATCTTCATGGAATCTGATTCTCATTTTAATAACTTCAGTTTTGTAAAATACAATACAATGCCCTTTAACTTGCATACATATGAGGAAGCTCTTGGGGTGGGTCCAGGCCAGGAAGAGGGGATAGGATCCCACATATACTAGTGCCACTGAGATGTGACCCCTCTCGCCCACTCACGCCCCAGTGCATCAGAATCCATATTCTAATCCACCCACAATACTTCCTGAACCGCTCTGCCAGCAACAGCAGAGGAAGGCAGAGATTTTGTAGGCTATTGGTGACCATGGGTGGCCCCCAGCCATTTGAACAGGCGTGCCTGGCCTACAGAGTGGTGGATCAGTTTTTGCACCATGAACCCAAGTCTTATGGTAGTGGATTATGAATAGGCCTAGATTGGATTGGAATATAGTATGCCTTGGATTAGAGGTCAGTTAGCATAGTTTCTGAGGTTCAAATCTGATGAATGACCAGGATTCCTTGAACCCTCCATACTGGTCAGACAGTTGCACTCCAAGATATTTTCAGCATGCTAGAAGCAACATATGCTCTACTGTACTTTGCTATTACAAGAGCACAGTGTTTCCTGCTGACTCTAAGAAAACAAACTTTCAGTTGCTTAGTGAACTTAAACTAAGATAATTGCATATTGGGGAAAGTTACATGCAACTGCAAATGCAGCCTTATAATGGGGACCGTTAGGAAACCTGTTTAAGCTGTAAGCTTAAACTATTTGCAAAACCTGTTATACACTGATTATTCAAAGTGGTGCAATTATTTGAATTTTCTGTTCTGCCCCATCTTTGAATGAGGTAAATTGCATCTTTATTATCAGTAGTTCCATCCATGAAGAACTGCATAGGCTGGAATCCCAGCTATTAGAAAGGGGTTTGGGCTGGAACAGTGGTTTGAGGCTAAGGGTTTTTTTTTCCGTAAGCATCTTGGGTGGTCATCAGTAGCACTGTCCATTTTGAAGATGAGGAAACATAGGTACAAATAGATTAACCGATTTCCTGAGAAATAACATTGAGGGCACAATCCTAAACAGGAGTTAGGCCAGCATTGTTAGGCCAGCAATATTTGGCTGGTACAAGGGCCCCCATAAAGCTCCTTTGGACCACACTTGCAGTCAGGGAGGATGGCTCATGTCTGTGTGCTGGTCTCTCTGACTCCGATAGTGGTCCAAACATACTTTACGGTGTGCCTTGAGCCAGCCAAACTTTGCTGGCCTAAATGTGCCAGCCTAACTCCAGGTTAGGATTGTGCCCTGAGTCATAGGCTTTTGAGCATGCTGAAGAGAGCAGAGTTGAACATTCTCAACTCTATGTTGTCTCTGCCAGGAAAGAAACCACCCACTCCCAGAAGCTTCTAGGACCATTTCTACAGATGTGATGTCAGGGGTTGACCATCACACCCATCAGAGAGCCCATATGACCAGGCCAACCTTTGAATCCACAGTACCAGTGGTAGTAGTATCACCCAGTGCAACATCAGGGGGTGCTGTAGAGGGCAATGTGCAGGGCTTTGCCCCCACCCCAACCCCCAGCATCTTGGCATGGGCCCTGAGCTTCTAGATAACAGTAAGGTAAAAGTTTCCCCCCGACCAAATGGTCTTGTCGTGACCGACTGTAGGGGGCGGTGCTCATCTCCGTTTCTAAGCCTGTAGAGCCGGCGTTTGTCTGAGGACAAGCTTCCGTGGTCATGTGGCCGGCATGACTATACGCTGTAGCGCACGGAACGCCATTACCTTCCCACTGAAGTGGTCCCTATTTATCTACTTGCCTTTTTAGGTGCTTTCAAACTGCTAGGTTGGCAGGAGCCGGGACAAGCGACTGGAGCTCACTCTGTCGCGCAGTCTTGAACTCCCAACCTTCCAGTCAGAAAGCTCAGCAGCAGCGGTTTAACCTGCAGCGCCACCACGCCCCTATAGATAACAGTAGCTGGCAATAATGTTCAGAGATGTTCATTAGCAGCCTTTGTGGAAACGATCAGGATCCAGAAACTGTACAAGCGAGTGCTTTGAATGTGTCCTCTATGCATGAACTAGTTTGCGCAGCATTTGCGTTTTCTGAAGACATGTTCTCGTTTTCAATTACACCAGAAGTAGAGTTGTCTGCTTGGTCTTTCCTTGCTGCATTCTGTGTTCAAATTAGTATCCTTAACAAACAAGAAAAAATATATTTTAGATTCATTATTTTTCTGCCTTGTGCAGCTTTGTGTAATGCTTGATCAAAAACGTTTCTCATTAAAGTGTGACAGTGCTTTATATTAGCGGCACATAAAACTCTCTGGTTATTATACCAAAGGGGGAAAAAAGGCAAATGACAGTTGGTGTCAACACTAAACAGCTCAGGGCAAACTATTTTTTCTTCAATACCTATGTAATTTAATTGAAGTGCAATATTTCATGAATATTAGGAAGCAAGGTTTTATTAAAAATGGCAGGGAAAAGTGAACGCCTGAGTGTTTAAAGTAACAAGCGGTACAAATTTATTCATTCAATACATCACTGAATTATTTAAAACTCGGCTTAAGCACAAGGTCACCGAATAATTTTGGCAAGTGCGCACTTTTGCATGATACATTTCCATAATTCTACTGCACCTATAAAGTTAATCACAGCTTTGGCAAGGAAGCTTTTTTTTACAAATAGTAAACAGAGCTAGACTTTTTTTTTTTAAAATTAAATTAAATTCTAGGGGTGGACTCACCACCGATGAAAATATTTGTAAATTTCAGAACATCGCTTCCTTTTTCATTTTAATAATCCCGGTAGCTTGTGGAAATATTACATTCACCACCATGACATTTCCGAATACTGCCAATGGCTCTCATCTGGCAGTTGTAAACACCTATAGGAGTCCTGATGAGCTTCTTGAACACAATCCAGGAAAAAAAAATTAATCACAACTCATTTCCTTGGAAGTAATAAACAGAGACATAAGCCCTGCCAGATCTCTGCTCTCCATGGAGAGCAAACACGAGGGGCTCAGAAAGATTTCACCTACTAACCATGACCCCTCACTACTGATGTGCTGATTGATTGCGCACACACTCCACATTCAGCATTCGTCTTCAGAGGCAACATGGGAAGCTGCATTATATAGGTAATCACTATATGTTTATGCGTTTTTTAGTTAGTTATTGATGTTTAGTTTGCACTGATGAATTAGACCTGCGGTCCTCAAACCTTGGGACTATTGCGTGTTGAAAAAGGCTTCCCTGTTGTGCGCAGTGCTTACCTTTCCACCATGCAGTGTCTTATCTTGCCAGTCGATCTCTACAGGAAGTCACTCTGTGGCTGCCTGGAAATCCAGGTGCAGAACCTGCTGGGATGACGGGCAGTGGAAACAGCTGCTTGGTGTGACTTCCTGCATGTATCTCATAGTGGCCCACCAGAAGCCTCAGAAGGCACATAAAACAACCAGACACTTGTATTCTGCTGCCACATCCTGCATTCTGAGGTAGCTTATTACCCTTGCACCACCCCTAAGGAAGACACCAGACTGCAGTTGGGGTTTAGCTTTATTAAACACAAGTGACCAATTTTTAAGTCATGAAACCTTCTGACACACTGTCCTTCCCTTGCCAGTCTGGGGTAGGAAAAAAACCACTATAATGGTCTTTGTGGAACATGCTAACAGTCTTTATTTCAATTGATGCCCCTGATTCTGAATTCTGCGGTTATGGGGAGATGCCTGTATACACGTTTGCTATGTGGCTCAAGAAATTGGACGTTTTACAGGCTGGTAGTGTGGTAAAACATTGTTTTACTCAAAACACTTTCTGTTCCTTTAAAGCATAGTTGGAGTCACTTGGTTACAAACAAAAAGCAGAAACAGAAATGACTGTTGTGGTTTCCTTCACTTGCTTGCTGCACAGGGGACTTGGAAGGCATGCAGGAGAGCGAGAAGCTCACGCTGTCAAAAATCTACATTGCAAGCAAACTCCCACAATGTCTGCACAAAGAGCAGCATTAATGTATAATGAAACCCCATTAAAACAGCCTGATAGGTTAAAGGTATCTTAACGTGGGAGCTATTCTGGAAATATTATAATATGTAATTTTAACCCACTTGAAAGCTCCTTCGCACTCGGAAAAAAGGCTTTAATGTAAAGGATAGCACCAACATATTATTTTATTTAGCCTTGCCCAGAAAAAAGAATAGGACCATACCAATTGGTATACATAATTCTGTTTGAGGATGTAATGGCTTTCAACATTGGAAGATTCACAAGAGGGCTTGTTCTGAGATAATGTCAACATTTGACTCGTGAGCTCAACAGGCAACCTCTTGAGGCAGTCTGGTAAATAGTTGTTTTTGTAACAGTGCAAACCTAAGCATGTCTATGCAGAAGTAAGCCCCATTGAATTCAGAGCAACTTATTCCCCATAATTGTATCTAGAATTGTAGCCTAAGCCAGGGGTTTCCAAATTGTGTGTTGCGGCATCTTAGGGCATTGCAGCATACTCAAAGGGGTGCTGCAGGATATCCCTGATGACCGCTCTTACCTGTTCCCCCAGGTGCTGCCCTCTTGGATCTCGCGAAACCCCAAATGGCGGTGCCCAATTATCACAAAAGCTGGACGTCACCATTTTGGATCTTGCAAGATTTTGTGAGATCTAAGATGGTGGTACGTGGCTGAGCTGGGAAGAACAGGCTGTGGGGGTATCGTGAGCCAGGTAAGTTTGGGAACCACTGGCCTAAGCCTTTCTGAGCCTTTTATTTGAATGGGCTGGTTGCTCATTGTCTACATTCATGATGGAGGACAAATCTATCTTTTGTCATAGATCTAGTCATGGTGGCTATAGGCTAGCTTCAGGTCCAGAGGCAGTGTGCCAATAAATACCAGCTGCGGGCAAGCAATGATGGGAGAGGAGATGCCTTCATTCCAGATGCAAGTGGTAGGAACAGGATACTGTTGAGATTGGCCTGATTCAGCAAGGCTCCTATGTCCCTATGTCTTAACATTCTGCATACAAGTGCTGTGACGATTCTTATTGCTCCTGTCTTATTGCTAATGATTTGTTTCTTGTCTCTATATGTTATTTTCTGACATTGGTTTGCAGCTTTTATTCATAGTCCTTGTTCCATTGCCTCAATTGAACTGGTGAAAGCTGGTTGATAAGCTTTTCGAATCAATTGCTAGCACCCCCTTACAATCGAAGTAATGGCCCGTATCATACTTTGTTAATCCCTAGTGATATATGCAAATCGCTGTGCCATGCCACAGGTGGACATAGTCATTGCTACATTTTGAGTTAGCAGGAGCTTGGATCAACATCGCTGGAGACATTATTCTTATATGCTCATATCTTTCAGACATACAGCAGAAATTGTTTAATCATTACTCATCAGGTCTAGTGGAGATGGAATTGTGGCCATCATGGTATCATCCTATAACACAATGGTCCCCACATTGTGCATCATGGCACCTGAGAGCACCATGATGCAGAAGCACAAGGGTGCCACAGGATTGTCCCTGGTGGCCTTCCTGACTCTGCTGGATGCCGCCATCTTGGATCATACTGTACATCCAAGATGGTGGTGCCCAGGAGAACTGGGAAAAAAAGGACGCTACAAAAGAAGGGTGCCATGACTGCAATAAGTTTGGGAACTACTACCATAACTAGTGATTATTTCTACAATGGTCATGTTACTCCTGTGGGTACATATCAATCAATCAATCAATCAATCAATCAATCAATCATATATATGCACATATAAGGTGCATTGTTAACGTTTCCTTTCTTTACCGACACAATGTTCCTGAGCCCCATAGCAGCCTATGGAATAATGAACAGATGTTTAAAGATCATCGGCCCAGGCTCTGGCGGCTCTGGCAGGAATATATGGCTCTCCTGCACTTCAACGCCTTCAGAGTTATGTTCACAGTTCCCATTAATGCTAATGGAGTAGTGTTAAATCCTTGTAAATCAAGATAAAAATGCAGAAGCACTTAAAAGCCTGTCAGCTGGTATTTAAATACCCTTGATCTGTAATATTCTGTAGTGACAACCACCCCTTTGACAACTGTCTTGCCAGGAACCAAACCAAGACAAATTTCGGAGAGGTTAATAAGCTCTATAGTACTTAACATGAAGAAAAAAAAAACTATAACTACTACCAAATGGAACAGGAGAGAGAAATAGCCAGTTCAGTTTCATTTGGTTTGATGGCGCTGAAGATTATTCCTGAGTTCCTAGTTGCAGTTTCTGTTTTGTTCTCCAAGGCAGAGATACAGACGCATCTTCAGTAAGGTACTAGGACTTTGGAAGGACCGCACCCTAAATCATGTGTCCATTAAAGCAGAAGATGACTTCCTGTGAGATGCACTACCAGAAAGTTGTACATGCTAAGAATTTTCTTTGGCCTAGAGATCTCTCAGGCACAGTGTTTCCAGGATGCATTAGCTATATTCAAGTGTCCCTTAAGAATGCCAGTCCTTCCTACTTATTATAATGTGTGACAAAGGAGCCTAGCTCATACCCTCTTGAGTGCTTTGAGCAAGGTGGGGAGCAAAGCAGCTGTTGCAGATTCCCTCCTCCTTCTTTCTTCAGTGTGTCTCATGTCATCACTGCGTGCACATGCATTGTCTACAGCAGTGTTTCTCAAACTGTGAGTCACAACCTGAAGTCAGGAGGATCACTAAAAGCTGGGAGCATCTATCTTGTAAGCAACATACCTTACTCTTGCTATATTCCTTTTGTACGTTTGAATTTTCAAGTGAATTTTCAAGTGAATTGAATTTTCAAGTGAGTTTTTTAATAAAAGAATTGTTTTAGTTAATGTTTTTACATAATGTTGTGCCCTCTTCCTCATCTCTGACATTTCTGTCAGAGATGTTTCATGGCCATTTGATTCTGTCACAGTGAAATTACAAAATAATGACATCACTTCCTGCTTGATGATATCACTTCTTGCTATGACATCACTTCCAAGTTAACATCACCACCTCCAGGGGATCCTGATACAAGTGCCATTCTAAAAAGTGGATCCTGGTCTAAAATGTTTGAGAACCATTGGTCTAGAGTCTAGGGCATATGATTCGGCAGCAACTCTGCCCCCTTCTGGGCCCAATCCTCCCCTTGGTCCGCCATCCCTCTGCCCAGTTCTGCCCCTCCCCACCTTCCCCCTGCCCTCCTGCCTTGAGAAGATTCCCTGCCACCTGGCAGAGATACTCACCACCTGGTGCTACTGTCCTGCATCTTGCTGGCATTGAGGCTCAGCACCAGTTGGTGCTGCTCTCTGCTAGCACTGACTGTTTCCTGCCGTCAGAGTGCCTTACAACATTTAGGCAACATTCTGCAGTGACGGTAGGGCTGGAGTACCAGCAGTGTGCCCAATACGATCGGGTTGTTAGAATCCTATTCTCATCTAGCTAATACCATAAACGTACTGCCTTATACTGATTCAAACCCTTGGTTCATCTAGTCCAATATTGTCTAGCCTGACTGACAACAGTTATCCAGAGTTTCAGGCAAGGATCCAGACCACTGAACTTGTGGTATGCCATAGAGCTCCATCCCCCTGCGTAAAATTGCACGGTAAATGAGCTTAAACACTTTTCAACTTGACCAGATTGCAACTCTGCGTGCGTACGTCTTGTTTCTATTTTAATACAGGGAAAACACACCCCTTCCTCACAAGCCTCTTAGCTCCACTATCCTGTTTAATCAGATTGTGCTCTTATATTTTATCAGCCCCATTAAAGGCCTGTAATGGGTTCTCTGTTTCCCTCTGTGGAAGCAGCATTCTGATTTAGTAATAAACTCAATGGAGCTTCAAATCCAAACTGATCATTAGCTCAGTTAAACTAGAAATGCCCAACAGTACGTGAATGTCATGTAAAGCTAATTATTCTGTGCAATTGTTTGCCTCTAGTGTCCTTTTTGTTGGAATGAAGGGGAAGGATCACAAGAGACTGCCAATCTCAGCTGTAACCTGAAATAAGTTTCCACGCCCCTCTAAACACTCAGCTCACACAGTTGTGCTGGCAAACATACTTTGATGCACCTGCTTGATCTATGCAAAATATGTACCGATTTTGCATAAACAGAGGATGCTGTCATGCTCTTTGCTGCAACATGCGCTGGCCAGCATCTCCTGAAGTGGAGCAATCTTTCTCAACCAGGCACCATACTTTGCTACACTTGGATTGAAAAAGCAGATCATATTCCCGATAGAAAATATGGCCTTGTAACAATTTCAGATAACCCATCAGCTTGACGTAAGTGCATCCTATGCATTTTTTTTTACTCTGCCTGGAATTAGAAGAATGTAAATGCTTTAACAGAAATATCCTATCCTATCCAAAGCTGATTGCAATGCAAACTCTGTACCAGAGTACACTAGTGTGATGCAGTACACGATTCAAGGACAACCTGAATAATTATAAGTTGGATCTATCCAGTACTTCATGCTCTTTATAATGGAAAAAATCACTTTTACAGCCCAATCCTATGTGGCCTTATGCCATTCAGGGTGCAATCCCAACCTGGAGTTAAGACGGCACAGTTAGGCCAGCAAAGTTTGCCCGGCGCAAGGGACACCGTAAAATATGTTTGAATCACTCTCAGAGTCAGAGAGGCCAGCACACAGACATGCATCATTCTCCCTGATTCCAAGTGTGGTCCAAACACACTTTACGTCGGCCCTTGTGCTGGCCAAACTTTGCAGGCCTAACTATGGTGGCCTAACTCCAGATTAGGATTGTGCCCTTAGTGTATGCTCCTTTAAAACTGTTGGAACTGGGTCATCGCTATAACCAAGGAGTGGCCATGGCAGTGTGGCCTCTGCACTGGTAAGTCTGCACAGGGAGCAGGAGGGAGGTGAGGTGGGGAGGGCAGGGAGAGGGAGGAACAAGGAGAGATTGAGGCTGGGAAGAGAGTGGATTAGGGTTAGGAAAGAGTTACTGGTGACAGTGATGTCACCAATATCCTATCCCCTGCATCGATGCTTACCCCCAGACAAGGGAACAAATATTCCCTTACCCAGAGCAGATTCAGCTCCTGCCCCATGCAGGATACAACCAGTTGGAGACCCAGCCAACGGGCCACCCAGGGAGGAGGAGGTCCACTCCCTCTGCAGTTTCCCCACCCCTGTACATCGCCCCAATTCGCCCCCACACCATGACAGGCTCCATTTTGGAGCCGTGTGATGGCAGGGAGGGGCGGGAGGGCCACAAAGTGCTCACATCACCGAGAGGCAAGTTGCCTCATCATCTCTCTCCTCCCACCCCAGGAGCTTTTGCCTCCCACACACAATGGTAGGTCCACGACTGGATACAACGGTCACCATTTTGGCACCACCGCATCAATGGGGAGGTAGTGGATAGTAATTCTACTAACTGGTTTGTCATGTGTTGCAATACAGCTTCCCACCCGTGGCTTGTTCTGGAAGTGAACTGATCTATTTGAATATTTCTTTTCTCTAAGGAAAAGCCCTTGACAACCCCCATCTTGGAGCACAGCAGGGGCCAGACTTCAGATCATATAGCTCATTTCTATGTGCCTAAACTGTGGATGCAAGCAGGCAGAAGCTCATGGCTGAGCAGTACCTTGTTCTGTGAAATGAATATATATTTTTCTCCCAAATGCATTCGTTTTTGCCTCTGCCATTCAACTGCGCCCACTCATGCTGCCTTGGGATATGGCACATCTGTCAGCACAGACTAAGGATTTCCCTGGTTAGCTATCATTGTTTTAAACGGGTTATTCTTAACCTGGCCTTGCAGTTTTGCATCAACGGACTGCTACAAAAGAAACCACTGCAGTCTGCAGGAAAAGAAATCTGTATGGCCTCCCTTTTGGACTGTCAGATCACTCCATTCATTATTTTCACAGCACAGACATTCAAAGAGACAACTGTCAGAAGCCAACTTTTAAAATCGTCAGTAAAAGGTGTAATAAAATGGTGCAGGCTTTTACAAGGTTAACATTTTTGGAGCCCATGACAATAAGAGAACCATCCAGTTCTCTTTGTGAAGGCAAGAATAAGAATGGACGGTGTTATTGTCTTTTGATCCTAATAATGTACAGTAGCATAGCTTGGGCACCTGGGCCCATAAATTTTACCCCACCCGTTGCCTCAGAATGCCTCCTATAGGCTTATAAAGCTAATTCCAGTTTGTACTAACCTGGAGGTAGGCCAGCACAGTTAGGCCGGCTAAGTTTGGCCGGCACAAGGGACACCATAAAGCACATTTGGGCCACTCTCAGAGAGGCCAGCACACAGACGTCACTGACTCTGACTCTCAGAGTGGTCCCCACGCACTTTACAGTGTCCTTTGTGTCGGCCAAACTTTGCTGGCCTAACTGTGCTGGCCTAACTCCAGGTTAGGATTGTGCCCTAAAACTGGAACGGCCTTTCTAAGGCCTCCAAATTCGCCATTGGGTTGAGTTGGCACACCTTTATGGCATGGTGCCTGGTGCAATTGACCTCCAGCCCCTCCTCCTTAGCTATGGCACTGATAATAGGACGCAATCCTAACCAACTTTCCAGCACTGACGTAGCTGTGCCAATGGGGTATGTGCTGCAGTTGGGGGGGCAGTCATGGAGGCCTCCTCAAGGTAGTGGAATGTTTGTTCCTTTACCTCAGAGCTGCATTGCCCTCACCCTGGTGCTGGAAAGTAGGTTAGGATGACGCCCTCAATGTGTTGACAACTGCACTGGACTTAAATTTACTTGATAAAAATTTCAGTGTCAATAACATAAAATAAAGGAAGAGTAGGTAAGTTTCAAGAATCCTTGAGCTTTCTCTCTGCTCTTATATAGCTTTCTAAGCTGGCCTAATAAGATTGATCCTGAGACCGTGCACGAAACATCCATCAGTTTCAGTTTTCCAGTCAGCTGGAGAAGTCAACTCTATTCTGTTTCCTTGAATAAGTCTGGTGGCTTGACTGAGTTCATGGATCATTAACTACTAAGAAAGCTTTTTTTCTTTTTAACCTGTAAACCAGACTGGGGACAACCGGGGGAGGTTATTCACATAGTTGAAATAAACCGATGCATTTGGCTGTGTCAATGTCTAAATATTTTGTAGAAAAAAAGAGCATTAACTCTCAACGAGAGTGACATCTCGGAAATATTTTTTCTTTGTTTCTACTTTGTTTCTGGAGACCCCAAGGAGGTTTCGAATTCTGTGCAAAATTCAAATGCAAGATCTATAAAAATCACCACTACACCAAAGCTTAAAACACACAGTGACAAAAATCAACAAAACATAAGAAAACCAACAGAACCGATGGTCAGCAATACCTTCATATCTCAAACACACAGCCACAGGCCTGTGTAAACAAAACAATTTTTAATAGGACCTGGAATACAAAAAGGGAGAAAGCAATAAGCAGGGCTGGTAACTATCATTAGGCCAACTAAGCAGATGCCTAAGGCACAGACCTCAGGGGGGTGCAACACTGACCTTTCAGTTTTATACAGTTTTATACAGATTTTAACCCATGTAAAAATGCAACTGACAATTTGTGTATGTGTGAACATTTGTATACACACACACACACACACACACACACACACCACAACAATGCTATGGAACTGATGTGTGTGCATGTGTGTGTGTGTGTGTGTGTGTGTGTGTGTGTGTGAGAGAGAGAGAGAGAGAGAGAGAGAGAGAGAGAGAGAGAGAGAGAGAGTGCAAATAAGTATCCTGGCCAAGGGCACAAAATAACCTGGCCCTGGCAGTATGGACTTCTGCAAGGAGGAAGATCCACAACTTTGGATCAACCACTAGAGCAGCTGTTCCTAGCCTTTGCCGTCTTATGATGCCCTGCATGCTGTTAATGCAGCGTGCAGCTTCCAGAAGTGACTGGTTATATAGAATTCCACGTTTGCTAAGGCCATCCCCTTCTTTTGTCCTCACAACAACCCTGTGAGGTAGGTGACGCTAAGAGATAGTAATAGTCATGTCACAAAATGAATAATATTAATGGCCAGAGAATAAATGCAGTGAATATTTCCCCACAAGCAATGGATGAACATCAGTGCCCTCCCCTGCTATGGCTCCCCCTGCACATAGTCCTCAGTAACATGCTGCCCCTACATCTGGAGGTCTACCTACCCCAGACTGGCGAGGGAGGGATGGGTGTTCAGTAGGTTACATGATTTACATTTTGCTTAATAAAGTTGAACCCCAACCTTAGTCTGGTGTCTTCCTTGAGGATGGTGCAAGGGTAATAGTCTACTTTAAAATGCCAGATGCAAGGGAGTGGCAACAGGATGCAAGCATCTTGTTGTCTGGTGTGCTCCCTGAGGCATCTGGTGACCACTGTGAGATACAGGAAGCTGGACTAGATGGGCCTTTCGCCTGATCCAGCAAGGCTTTTTCTTATGTTCTTAGGTTCTTAATGTAGCCATCATACATAATGTTACATAAGACGGTTGTATTTTTGCCTTTTTGGGGTTTTGGCCATAGCACGTTTGATAGGATGAAGATATTACAGTCCAGTTTGTTTCATTGAATTCCTCGTGAAATTGTGCATTGAATAGGATTTAACTGCCAGGGGATTCTGCAGCTCCCCTGGCTGGTTTCTGCGGCCCACCTGGAAGCCATGGCTCACAGTTTGGGAACCTCTGCTTTAGACACTTGTGATAGTCAAGACCTTTACTACTGGGTATATGCTGACTTCCAGCTTTAGCTTCAAAAATGGTAGATAGTAAAATCATTTGCGTTAAGAGCAATATTCTACACTGAACGGAATATGCTATATCAGGGACCTACATTTTTTCAGAGTGCAATTCAAGGTGCTGGCTTTAAGCTTTAAGGGCATAAATGGCTTTGGACCAGAACATCTGCGGAACTGCCTCCACCCCCTCCCATGAAACTGCCCATTCCCATCATCATATGAACACGTTCTAGGACTTGCTTCCCAAATGGTGACTCAGGAACGGGTCTTCTCTCTGGTGGCCCCCATGGTATGCAACGCCCTCCCCTAGAATGGAGGTGAAGGTAGGGCCATTACTGCCCTTTCAATGCCGACATGAGACTTTTCTATTTCGTTCTGTCTTTGCTGTATGTGGAACTGATGGGTTTGTCCCACTCTGCTATTCTTGCAGATGTCACTCTTTCTGCAATTCTTTTTTTTCCAATTCTGCTTTGATCTTAGTGTATTATAATTGTATTGTATTGTATCTTAGGGTGCAATCCTGACCAACTTTCCAGCACTGACTTAGCTGTGCCAATGGGGCATGTTCTGCATTCTGTAGTGGAGTAGTAGATACAGAGGTCTCCTCAAGTTAAGGGGATGTTTGTTCCCTTATCTCAGAGCTGCATTACACTGGTGCTGGACAGTTGGTTAGGATTGTGCCTTTACTCTTCTTTGGAAGTCATTTAGAGCACCTTTCTAGTGGGAGGAGGAAGTGTGAAGTATAATTTTTTTTATCTTATAATGATTGTAATGATACATAGTTGAAAAAGAACCCAAGAAAAGTTTCTCCTTACACAGTTACACTCTAGTTCTCTGAGAGTAAGATAGCAACAACAGACAAATTCTCTTGGCACATCAGGCTAGGGGGGTTGTGCCATATAAACTTAAAAGTTGAACTATAATCCCTCAATCTGTTGGAAGATAGTTTCCATTAAGGATAATATGCCAACCAGCTATACCTTGGGGAACCGACAAAAAGGGCTTTGTGATAAAGCACAGATGGTCCACAATCCAGCCTAATGGTAGCTGAAAAGTTGGAGGGGGGAAATGTGGAAAGGAGAATTGGCAAAACTTCAGAATAAGACGAAAACATAAAGCAGACTGAAAATAACCTCAGGCAACAATTACCTCTTTAAAAAATATGTGTGTGTGTGTGGGGGGGGTAAATAGTGAGACAAATGGCTAAATCAGTATAATTACTGTAGCGAGCCTTGGAGGATTCCAATTGGCTTTATCCTTCATATTCTCTTTTTAATAATATAGAAGAGCAACTTTGGCAAAGTAGAACGCAAATAGTTTTAAAGGTAAAGTGAATTGTTCGTAGAATGCCGTCAGAGGTAATCTACAGGGAAGGATGGGAAGGAGTGTAGAAAATTATACAGGGAAGAAGATGAAGGAAGGCTGTATTGTCCCAAAAGTGGGGAAAGTGAAAGAAAGAACAGCCATGCTTTAAAACAAAAATGTATTCCACTTTAGATATTTATCATGTAACTTATAGCGCAATCCTAAATTGCACTGGATTGGTGAGGCTGGCAGGCCTGCGCCAAATCCAGTGCACCTTAGATGTGCTGGAGAGCCTCCCGGGGGCAAGGGCACATTTGTCCCCTTGCCCCAGGGGAGGCTCCGGCCGCCCCATGGTGTTCCTCGGATCTGCACCTGCTATTTAGCAGATGCAGAATGGAAGAAGCCACGCAGCCCAAATCAGGGCCACGTGGCCTCCCAATGGCGCCAAATGGCCACATCCCAAGCCAACCCCCCTCCCCGGCCTGACACGCCCACCAGCACACTGACCACTGACCACCCACCCAGGCACAAGGGTGGCTCTCCATCGTCCCGAGAGCTCTAGCGCCAATGCGGGGGTGCCACTCAGTGCCCCTCCATCGGTGCTATGTCGAGGGTGGAATTGCGTCCTTAGGAAGAAAGCTTAGGCTTTATACGACTACATTGTTCGTTCCTCCTTTGCTTCTTGCACTTTACTATCTTCTGACTTGTCTATCCTTTCCATATTTTCTTGACTTTTCTCTCTTTTGATAGGGTCCAAACCTATCCAAGTTTCCAGTGCTGATGCAGCCAGGGTTGGCTGGGGGCTGAATAAAGCCGTAACCCACACCTATAGAAATCCACATAGTAATGGTCATATCCCATGGAATAAGGTTCTTCTGTCTCTTTCACTCTCTTTGCCTCCATTCACTGTCTCTGCTGTCTTTCTCCTTGCTATCTTTGACCGTCCTGCGCCCATCCCCTCCTCTTCCATTGACTTACCTGCTCCAGTGGGTGGCCAAAGATGTGGATGGAAAGGCTCCTGTCGGCTCCCGTCACCTTCCCGTCGGTGCTCCTGAAGCGTGCCAGAGCACACTTTATGACTATTGTATGGAACCTTCATTGGCATAGAATAAAATAAATACAAACACAATGCAATACATACTTTATAACTGTTTTTCAGCAGCTGCAATCAGCAGAATGTGCATTACACTGAGGCTTCAGCCCTCAGGACTCGGCAGTGATACACAGTGGTCTTCCTTGTTATTGCATTTTATTGCTGCATCTCTGCCCTATCCAAAATTCTTTCTATAATGCAGGCATTCACAAGATGGGTGTGCGGGTGATCATTCCATCCAAAACTGGATCATATGTTTCATATTTAATTTACGGGTTTGTGGTCCCAATGCACACAATCAAATGTTTCCTTTCGTCATCCAAATGACAGTTAATGCCTCTCTTGGGCTGATTTTTATCCCACCTTATAGAGCAAAGTCTCACCAGACGACCAACAATGAAAGAATAAAAACCAGCTAGTTGAAAACAATAAAACAGAATGAAAAAGCAGCAGTTAAAGAAGAGATTAAAGCTAGATTTGATGCCATTTAAGACCGTGCCAAATAGAAATGTCTTTTTGACCCAATATATTGCCACTTCCATGGTTACTATATCTAATGTCCTCATCCTATGCCTTTGGGGCCATTATTATTTTTACCAGGTAGGGATCATAAGAAGAGCCTCATTGGATCCAGCCAATCTAGTCCAACTTCCTGCATCTCACAGTGGCCCATCAAATGCCTCAGGGGAGCACACAGAACAACAAGATACCTGCATCCTGTCACCACTCCCTTGCATCTGGCATCCTGAGTTAGTCTACTTTTAAAACCCGGAGGTTGCAGATACCCATCATAGCATCTGCAATGGACAAAGATGTATTCTCTGGAAGTGTCTCAATTACTTTCAAATGCCAGTTAAAAATGATATTTTAAAAAATTGTGTGTGTATTCAGGAGGTGCATTGAAATTGCATGGGAGGTAGACAGATCTATACACCCTAATCCTAACCCACGCTGGAACAGCCAGGCCAGCCAACCTGCACAGAATCCCATATGTGTTTGGGGCTAGCTGCCATCTGCCGCAGGGCAAGGGGAATTAATTCCTTTTAGCCTGTGGCAAACTGCAGCCTCCCCAATACGGCTACTCCAATCTTTGCCAGCAAAATAGCTGGTGCAAATCCAAGCAGCCCTGATTGGGTCGACCGGGCCGGGGGTTAGGATTTGGCCTAAGTACAAGATCCTGTCCCTATCCCCTTCCTGGGCTGACCTGCCCAGTAGGCCGCCCTCCCCCTGCCCTGTTCCACCATCCCCACCCACCCCATGCCCATTCCAACCACCAGCACCAGTCTCTGGGGGGTGTTGCAACTGCTTGCGCCTCCAAGCGTGGTGCAGATGTGCCTTATGGCATGTTCGTGACACTCCTAGGCTGGTGCAGGGGACATGTGCCAGTAACTATCAGTTAAGACTGTGCCCTTATTGTATATTGGGCCATCTTCCTTCCAGTGCTGAGAGCTTTGCACATGTTGTTCATATACATCAAAATACTCCAGAAATAGGGTGGCATTTCAGATGTCATTAACAAGTGTCATGGAACTGCATTTGGTCATTTATCCCTAATAAAAAGGGTCAGGAAGCTGTTGATGTAAACAACTGTGATAATGCCAGAGCAATTTGACATCAGTTGCAATTGGGCAAGGTGATCTTTCTCCGGTAATAATCCTATCATAATTTCTCCTGTGATAATCTTTCCTCTGATAGGCATGTTTACTCCCCTTGACATTGCAGCTTCAAGTGGGGATCTGACATTCAGATTTCCTCCCCTGTTCTTTTGTTTTTATCCGGCGAAGGTAACTGGTTTACATGGTTGTCTACATGCAAGCTTTCCAAATCAGGTTATTGATCTCCATTTTGTTAGCTCATTAAAGAAAAAAAAAGGTGACTTGTATAGGTAGGACTAGTTACTTCAGATGAGAAACCGCACATTTTGTTGTCTTACAAATGATAGCTGTAAAAGCAGCTGTTCCACCCTGTGGGAGATTTTATTCAGTATTTTTGAAGATCACCTTAGCAACTAGAAGTTATCACATATACATAAGACACAACATAACCAGGAGGAGTTTGAAGATTCTATGGTCACACTATTCAAGCATGGAATTTGATACAGTTAATAAAAGTTACTCTTACTTTTTTTAAAAAAAAAAGTTTTTTAAAAAATATTAATACATCTGAGGGTACAATCGTAACTTGAGTGGGGGCAGGCAGGCCAGTAGGATTGTGCTGCATCCAAGCTCAGGTTAGGACTGCACTGGAACTCACCACGGGGCAAGGAGATTATTGGAGCTATGCTTGCTATTTAGTAGATGCAAGTCCAAGTGCCCTGCTGTGGCCAGAGCCTAACAGCCTGATCCTGGATCCACCCCCGCAGGCTGCTTCGCCCTCAGGACCAACCTCCCTCTGCCCCGTTCTGCCCGTCCTTTGCACCCTCATGCCTTGACATTCCTTCCCCTTGCCTTGAAATGGCCCTGCACTGGCCCAACACGCTGGCAAACCTCCTTGGTGGCCTATGTGAGTGACTGCACACGCCTAGCATGTCTCGTGCTGGCTGTTTGTGACTGTGCTTGGCTATTTGCAACAGTAATGGGCTAAGATGGCATGCATCAGCCCAAGGGGGGGGTTAGGATGGCGCTGCCCAACAAACAAACAATAGGCAAATAAAAAAGAAATAAGATTTAAAATATTGAAAGCATGTTTGGAGTATTACATGTAAGAGTGCAATCCTAAGTAAGAGTTAAGCCAGCACACGTCCCCTGCTCAGACCCAGGAGTTTACAGATGTGCCACAAGGCACAAGCCACACTGGCCACTCCGGGAGGCATCTGAGCCGACACAAGCAGTTGCAGTGGCCTGCAGAGGCTGCCGGAGACTAGGGGAAGCGGCCACCAAGTTTGGCTGGTGTGGGAGGTTAGGAAGGGCAGGGAGAGGTTGGAGGGAAGATGGAATGGGGCAGGGGCAAGGCCCATGGGCAGATTGGCACAGGGAAGAATGGAAGCAGGATCCGGCACTTAGGCCAGATCCTAATCCCCAATTGCCATGTGCAAAATATAAATAGCCTATATAATATAAAGAGTAAAAAGGATTCCTTTGAAGAAGTAAAATGTCTTGTAAGAAATGGATAGTGTAGCAGAACCTTCCAGTCTTATCTAAAATTCCTAGT
Source organism: Lerista edwardsae (assembly GCA_029204185.1). Classification (NCBI taxonomy): domain Eukaryota; kingdom Metazoa; phylum Chordata; class Lepidosauria; order Squamata; family Scincidae; genus Lerista; species Lerista edwardsae. The sequence goes on from JAJKFI010000003.1 coordinate 34,686,091, forward strand.
ATATGCATCATGACATTGTATTCATATACTATTCATTCCTTTTTGTCTACCATAATTTCTCATTATCCCCAAAGTCTTATCCAGGACTTCTGGCAGAAGATCATGTGCTCTGCCTCTATACTTCCTGGACCAATGTCATGAAAACTGCACCACTGTCATGTGCTCCAAGGACACCAATGCAAATGACTGTAGGCTCTGTACATGTGACCAGCAATGCATAGATGCCCCGTGAGAACATGCAGATAGGGGAAGATCTTGGTGGCAACCATGCATGCTGAGATGCCAGCTTCCATTTCTCCACCCTAAACTGCCCTGATTCTTCTCAGACTTACTCCAGCTAAATAGTTGGCATTGGTTAATGAAGCTCCATTGGACAAAGTGACACAGATTGTTACTTCTCCTGGGCTGCCTGTCCCCGCCCTCATTGCATGAAGCATACACTCCATCAATGGTGCTGTGTGGTATGGGCTGGAGGGGCATAGGATTGAACCCCAACTAAATGTCTACCAAATGTTCTCTATCAAAATAGAATAAATCAGGCTTGATCATGGTTTGAAGACTTGTACAAGTGATGTGTTAACTTTGCTGACTCTACTCACAGGATCAAAACCAGCCCTTTGAACTGCACTTGGAAATTGACCTGCCACCAAAGTAGCTGACAAAGTAGAGATGTGATGTGTTCATCAAGCCTTGTGCCAGCCAACAATTGTGCAGCTGCATTTTGCAACAAGTGACATTTCCAAACAGTCTTCAAGGGCAACCCCATGTTGTGTGCATTGCAGTAATCCAAAAATAATGTAACCTGTTTGTGGACAACCATAACCAGGGTTGACTGGCACCAAAACATCACAGATGGAGAACCAGCCTATGTTGGGCAAAAGCACCTGGACCATAGCTGACAACTGGGCATCCAGAAGCGCTCCTAAAGGTTTTAGGAAAGCATCTGAACAGGATATTGCCTAACTTATTCTTCCAAGAGAATAAGCTGCGAAACAGCTGTTGCAGTGAATACAATGTGGCATTTCTACGTGAAGTTTTTATTCAAATTGGTTTCAAGATGAGCCTTGTCACACCAGCTGAAAACTGGCTTAGAGGCCCAAAGTAAAGGTTAATGAAAAACAACAGTGTGTTCAGTTTGGTGTGGAGCTATCAATTAGAAAGCCAGCAATCAATATGTCAGCAGCATCAGTCTTGAATACAGTGATCTGAGGAGTGGGATAAACAGCCTGCTTAATTAAATTTGTGGAGGTGATAAATGGAGGTGGGTGGAAGGGGTCCTGGGAAATGCTGGGAATATTAGGGATGATGGAAAATCATACATAATGACTTGGTCTCCTTTCTGAATTTACATGTTCTTACTGTATGTATTCCTAAACATTTTAGTATCAGCCATTCCCACACCACACACTAAAATAACTTTTAAACCTTTTTAAGTTCAGTGGGGATTTTGTTTTTGAATGCCAGGAGGAGGAATACTACTAGTACTGTGATGACAATGGCGAATAATAATAATAATAATAATAATAATAATAATAATAATAATAATAA
>JAJKFI010000003.1:34687648-34742109 GCA_029204185.1 Lerista edwardsae
AATAATAATAATAATAATAATAATAATAATAATAATAATAATAATAATAATAATAATAATAATACTTTTGTAAATTAACTGTTTATCCACCTGACTAAAAAATGGGAAAAAGAGCAATTTTATTAAAAGTAGACAATTTTTGTGATGATATCGCGTGCCTGTTTTTGCATAGTTTCAGCACTTCCAGAAAAAAAAAATCAGGGGTTTTCCCCTCGCTGTGCCCTGCCACAACTGGTGCCTGGAGTGCCCCCCCCCCCCACAGGCAACACCCTAAATATACCTCTGGTTCATTTCCCTGATCACCACTACACCTCTCACTACACCCCCCCCCCCAACTTTTCACATGAAATGTTAATACTGAAACCTGGCCATAGAAAAGTTGACAGTAATATCAAAGGAAAGGATCAGATTGAAATAATCTCTGAGGGGAAGGATAGGAATTCACTTGATCACTTGTGTTCATTCTAGCAAGTTGTTGCAACATTGTAAAAGACAAGAGACTTCACTGCTCAAAGATAAAAGACAAGCAATCAAAATGGTTAGACAATTTATAGGAGAAAACTTTAGGAGATGACTCAAAACACTGAAGAAAAGAAGGGTTATTGAGAGGCCTGATGAAACGTCTATAGCACACTAAATATTTGAAAACGGTCTTGATGTCAAAAAGTGGCACTTTTACCTGCACAATTCTGGTATGTTTCATCGGCAGAAATTGACAAGTAGAGATTAGCTGCCCCCAAATGAATGAAAACATGTGATACAAATGAGAAAGAAATTGCAAAATTATCTGGCACTCCAGGATTATCTGGTGATAGAATTATCACTCAGTCTGGTAGCAGTTAATGGAAACTCCAGGCAAGTGATTTCTGAACTGTCTTTACCATTGTTAATAACTTGTCTGACAAAAAATGAAGAGCTGTGAGATCTAAATAGGATTAAATAATTGAGAGTCTTCTGATAGATCTAGCACACCTGGTTTTATTCCTTTGCAGAATTATGGAAAATCCTTGTCTGGGATAACCAAGCTCATGTATTCTAGGAAACCAGGATGCAATAGAAATGCATTTAAAGGAGATTTTAATACTGGATTGTTAAGTTTCAAGAGGATATGCAGTTGTATTCATTGTTGATACTCTTAGAAAATTATTGTTTTGTATTTTGGATTGAATATACATAGAGTTGTTCCATAAAAGAGTTGATCAAAGAACTAGAGTATGTTCTCCATTCTGTATTTATTAGTATCCCTTGTAAAGCTGAAAGATCCATCAGGACAGATGCTGCAGACTTCTCACCCGAAAGGTCAGAGCTGCCACTCAGCGTTGACAAACTTGGCCTCTTTTTCCTGATCTTCAGTTCTTTGTGAAGTTTATCCTCCTCAGAATGTTGGTGCCACAATTGATCTCTGGAGCTATGATAACTCCTGAGAAGATGATCCCAGCAAATGATCCAGATTAGCTGCTGCTAAAAGGTCTTGCAGCCTGGTCAAAACAACATGTGAAGGAAAGAGGGATCTTTATGCATCTGGCTGACAACTCAGCTCCCAACATTTGTGGAGATGCTTAAAGACCTAAAACTGATCTCCGTAGAGTGCTTTCTCCTCCACTGCACATGTGCACATGCAGGCATGTACATGCATCTGTACATGTGTGAGCATGCACATGCACGCACGCGCACACACGTACATGCACACGCACACACCTCTTACTGTATACTGTGCACGCACATGCACATCTTAGTTTCTCAAACACAATTAAAATTCACCGCCTGATTCTTCTTACCAAGAACCATTTTTGAAAGTGGGCCCAAGGGCCAAATATTAAGACCATTGGCCTTGCAGTTCCATAGTAACTTGCAGTTCATTTCATAGTAACATTCCATAGAGAACGTTATGTGGAAAGAAGGCACTCAAGTTTGTTCGCAAAGAGTGACTCAATGAAGTCTGGCCATATTGGGCATGCAGTTGGTCTTATTGGTGAAATCCCATCCACCTCTTTTTATTGCACACAGACCCCAGGAGTGGGGGCTTCTATATACGGGCATTTACACTCTTGGGCCCAAGTTCAAATTATAGCCCAATCCTGTCCATTTTTCTCCCACTGACGCAGCAGCACCAAAATGGCTACTACTGCCTCCTGTGGTAGGGGAGCAGCTGTAACGGTCCCTTCTGGATAAGTCTCCATGGTGCGGGGGTTTGTGATGGTTGAACATGCCCTACCTATATAGCTGGCACCGATGGACCCATATCATATGATTAGGTTCGGGAAGGGGGCTAGGATCCAGTGCCTGCTTCTCAAACCCAATCTGTCCCTCCCTGCTCAGTTTCACCCCTCCCTAACCCATTCCACTCTTCCCTTCTCTCCCACCTCGCCAGCTGACTTACCTGCTCCAACAAGTGGTGGGAGAAGCAACGGAAGGATGCAGGCCTTCCAGCTGGCAATCCCTTCAGCGCACTGAGTAGTGTACAATCGGAGTGCCTTGTGGTGCTGAGTGCTTTACGACAGTCAGTGCCAGCGGTAAGGTGAGTATCAATAGGACTCTTCTGCTTAAAAAAGTATATGTGTGCTGTGGAAAGATACCAGAGCACATTCTCTTCCCTGCCAGAGGTCATAGCCTACTCACTTGGAGCATGGGTGAAGCAGTCCCTCATTTGAGTTGCTGTTATATGAACTGCCACACAGTCTCAACTTTCAGAGATGGGATATGAAAATCTTGCTTTTGCCTTTGTCTGCCAGGCTTGAAAGATGCTTGACCACCACAATGGATAACAACAAAAGGCACAAACTATGATGGGGAAGAATCACCCTCTTTTCCCTTGTTACCAAATGGAAGCGAGAAAAGCGGATGGGAGAGAGCACAGATTTTCAAAATCGTTTTCAAAGTTACTTGCAAAATCTGATTGGGGCCCAGGGGGAATAAGCCTGCCTTCATTTGTCTTGATTGAGGCGGGGGAAAGAGCGGTGGACTTAAACATGTTTCTTAATTGGACTTTAGCAAATTGAGTCAAAGTAAAACAGATGGTGTGGATTTTTTTTTTCCAGGACTGAAGACTTCTGCTATAATTATCTTGGGGTCTGAACTTTCACAGTTCCACACACATAAATACCATTTTAATAAATTGGACTTGCAGCCTCAGACTGGTGTGAGGCATGGTGACCCAGGAGAGAATATTTATTTCAGCTGCACATAATCAGTGCCCAGCAAATACCCATCAAGAATGGCCACCACGTTGAATTGTTTCGATTACTCCACTGTCAAAAATGGTTTGCCTCAGAAGCACAAGCTTATTTTCTTGTTTCGCTTCCATATTGTAATAATGGAGAAAATAGGCTGGCTGGAGGTACGTCGTTGACTAGATGGAGGTCCTGAATCTGTTGTGCTTCCCCATTTACTACAATATCAAGAGTTGTTCTGCATTGATTATGGGGATTTACTCAACTAAACAGCATGGGCTGAATGGGGAAGGAACTGCCAATGCAGTAGTCTGACACAGAGCGCAATCAATCAAGTCGTAGTTATATACCGCTTTTCAACACAGTGGTTTACAGGCAAAAAATAAAGTCAAATGGGTCCCTGTCCCAAAAGGGCTCACAAAAAATGCACACTACCACCAGCAACAGCCACTAGAAAAGACACTGTGCTGAGGTGAAGAGGGAGAATTTACTCTCCCCCTGCTAAATAGAAGAGGCGCACCACTTGAAAAAGTGCCTTTTGCCCAGGTAGCAGGGGTAACAATCCTAACCTGGAGTTAGGCCGGCACAAGTTAGACCAGCAAAGTTTGGCTGGCACCAGGGCCACTGTAAAGCGTGTTTGGACCACTCTCGGAGTCAGGGAGGATGGCACACATCTGTGTGCTGCCACACCTTTCATATAACCATATTATTACCTCATCCTTAATTAAGCTGTGGAGCAGTGGCTTAACTCAGGTTGGCATGGAGCATACATTGCCCTGGGTACCATGCACTGAGGGGATGCTAACTCACATCCCAGGTGGCACATCCTGAGGCAGTGAGGCCTTCTGTGGCCTTCTAAGGCCCGAGAAAGCAGCATACGTCGTCCCCAGGCCTCAGAGGTCCTCCTGGGGTTTTTAGAAATGCACTTCCATTTTTTGCCATGGTGTATATGAGGGGCATAGAGGTTGCCAAAAGCATATGTGCCCCTAGGTGACACAGGCCCTAGCTACACTATTGCCATGGAGTTTTATACTCCAAATTTGGCCTGTTTACTCCTTAAATGTAAATTGCATTTGATTGGTCAGTTCTTTTGGTGATTCCGTGGCCTCTGTTGGAGGCCCTCAAGCAGCCACCTCTTGAGGCTGTTGTACCTGTGGGCAGCCTGCATAGGCAGGGGGGGCTAGACTGGACGATCTTGTAAGCTCCCTTCTAGCATGCTATGAAAATGATGCATACAAATCCAGGCCCCCTCAATTTCCTCCCTGAATACATTCCATGTGCCTGTTTTCGGCTCAAATATGCAATGCCGATAAGGAGTAAAACCATTTAATATTTACCTTTCCACAGGTCATTGGATAGCTGGTTTGAGAGGCTTTTTTGAATTTCCTGTTGGCTGATCAAAGTATCTCCAAGAGTGATGCTGACAGGCTAGACTCCAGAGCTGGGAGACGAGGTGATGCACATGGCTCAGCTTTCACTCATCATGGGAAACTCCACGTGCAATGAGAAGCAAAGCAGAGCTAGCCAAGTGAGAACCACTCTTGGCTTTTGCGCTCCGCTTCAGTGCTCCTTGTCTCTGTCTGTGAAAGTTATTCCCTCATTTGGCCTATCAAGGCTGAAGTGATCAAATAATAAAAGGTAAACTGTTCATCGAGTGACAGAGCAAAACCAAACAGTAAGCCTGGGATTTTTTTTTCCCTGTCGTCTTCTTCAAATATTTAGTTAATCAGATGTTGGTTGAAAAACTAATTTATTACCTGAAGTCGAAACAAATAGCTTCTCGATGCTTTTGCAAAACGTTTATTTTCCTACAGGTCGAAGTCCTGTGCAATAGTTTTTTAAACTGTTCTTACAGAAGAGAACTCTCACATACAAATGCGTACATACCTACAACAAAGTATATGAAATTAAAAAAAGGTTTGTAAACACGCGCGCATGCACACACACACACACACACACACACACACACACACAGAGAGAGAGAGAGAGAGAGAGATTTTAAGCATTAGCACTGAGACCGCCACCCTTTTTGAAAAAGAAAAAATGGATTTTTTATAAATAATAATAATAATAATAATAATAATAATAATAATAATAATAATAATAATAATACTTAGTATTTATATACCGCCTTTCTAGGTCATTAGATTGCTCTTTTGACTTTATTCAAGGCGGTTTACATAGGCAGGCATTTCTGAACCCAAAGGGTTTTTACAATCACAAATAAGTTCTAATCTTACAAGAACTGCTACATTCAGATGACACTTTCAAGTCCAGCCTTCTTTCTTAGCTGCACGATTGCCTTCTTCCCGCCGGCTGATAAATGACTTCTTTCTCTCACCAAGAAACAGCTGAGCTGACACAACTCCTCCCTCACAGGCAGCCGGACACAGCTCAGAGCTTATCAGCCGCATTCTTGAGGTCTGCCGCTCACGGAAACTTCCGGTGATGTGGAACTGGCGACCTTCGGATCATCTTCGGGCATGACTGCGGCTTTTACCCTCTTGGCTAGACGTCCTGCCCTATATGAAATGGCTTTTCTTAACAAGAATCATTTAGAACCGGGATGGCCAACTGTACTCCCCCAAAATACCTTTTATCAAATTGTCAGCCCAATCTTATGAGCTGATAATGACAGCAGAAGTCACCTTTTGTTGCTGCAAGTGCATCACTGTAAATGAGGTGCTGCTGCCAGGCAAATCAGAGCTGCCAACACAGGTCCCTGCTGACCTAGGTAAGTTGGTGGAGGGGCAGTTCATGGGTGGGGAGGGGGAAGCAGCAAGGAGGTTCTGGGTGGGGAGGGCAATCCTCTAAGAGTGCAATTCTAACCTGGAGTTGGACCGGCACAGTTAGGCCAGCAAAGTTTGGCCAGCACAAGGGACACTGTAAAGTGTGTTTGGACCACTATCTGAGTCAGGGAGGATGGAGCACGTCTGTGTGCTGGCCTCTCTGACACCGAGAGTCTTCCAAACATACCATTTATAATCATGTATAAGTCAAGAAATTTATGCCTAAAAATTGACTAGAAAAACCTGGCCCCAACTTATATGCGGAATAGTACAGTAAATACTTTAAAGTCACACACGATGGTTGGATGGCTGAGCTGTTTGGAGTACTATGTTTGTAAGCCAGGGAGCTGCAGAGCCTTGTGAGGAAAAAGCATTTGAGGAAAATGAACGGAGTCCTACGGAAAGTGAAACTGAGCCACACTCACGAGTAGGCAGCCATGCCATGGTGCATTCGCAAGGGCTGGTTGAGAGGAATGCAACACTGCCAAAATGGTCCAGTCGAGAAGGAAGTCCCTCCCTCTAAGCTGAGAAGTATTGAACCTTATGGAAAGTGAAACTGAGCTACAGGGTTGCTTTTACTTGTAAGCAAGTATTTACTGCAATATGTGAGCTAAATTCAGAAGGGCTCTTCAACCACTAGGTGTGAGGATTGTGCATTCACATGTGAAAGGTAAAGGGGCTGCTTGGAAAACAGGCAGAAAGCTATTGGGCAAGCTCTTTTCAGGATGAGCTTTCAGACCATATACTCTCTTTTGTTCCAGACAACTGTGCTGCTGAGGTACTGTGCAAATTATGGGGGGGGGGAGAAACGGCTCTTTTATTACTCCTAGGCAGGTATGCTGCTCTTCTCTCAAGAATCTGAGGGAATCTGAGGGAAGAGGAGGCAACACACACACTGTTCCCTGCCTCTTCCTTGCAAGAACATAACAAACCAACTTAGGGGGAGGGGGTAATTGTTATGGAAATTGCGGATTACCCCAAGGAGATAGGGAATAGTATCAGCAGTGGCCCCTTGTCTGTCAGCCAGGAATTACAGGCGATGGGGTTAATAATAGCTTTTGCCTGCAGCTAGTTCACAACTGCAGCCAGTTGGGGATAACAAGGGCCCTGGGGATAAAATGAGCTCCTGCGAGGATCAGTGATGTTGGTGTAGAGTGTTGGGAAAGGGGAATAGTTGAGGTTGTTGGGATTGGGATTGTGGTTGGCACTAAGGGTGCTCTGGGAGACTGTGGGGAATTATTGCCATGCCCCTGGAGTCACCAACTGGAGGCGGAAGGGGGAACTCTGTGGCTGAGTAGGCAAGCTGACTACCCTTCTCATGCATGGTGGGGTTTAGTGGTGCCTTGTGCAACAGCTTGCTATGTTGCTGTTTTATGTTGTTGTTTTTCCCTGCACTTTAATAAATACTTAGACAGTACAGTTCTTAGGTAACAATTACTGGTAGATCATTTGTCAGAATCTGGTGTTGGGTAAAATCAGACAAAATGATCTAATTCAAAGAATTGCAGATGCCCTTAAGTCTTCCCCTCGATTTACCCATGGGGCATGGCAAATTCCATGATTTTTGACTTAAAACGTGGCCTCGACTTATCCATGATGTCGACTTATACTCGAATATATACAATATTTTACAGTGTCTCTTATGCCAGGCAAACTTCACTGGCCTAACTGTGCCAGCTTAACTGCAGGTTAGGATTGAGCTCTGAGTCTTGGAACCAGGTGGGAGAGATGCCCATATGGAGGAATAGACTTTCCTACAAAAAGCAGAATCCAAACAAAAGAGGGTTGGCGTTTTCTCATTTTATTAGAACTGCTGCAAGTCTTCCTACTTGAGCAACAAATTGTGGTTGTTTTCAATCCAATTTGACATGTCCTTTGCTTTGTTGGAAGATGTGGAGGCAAAGATGGAATCTAAATAGGTCCATTAAATCCTGAGGGACTGTTTAAGGAAGAACGTGTGTTCCTTTGCCTATTGGTGAAATCATTCCATCTGAGTGTATGTGTGACAAGGAGTTAAAAGAGGTGCTGAAACCTTCTGGGAAATGCTACTTATTTTAGTGAAACTTCTATTTTGGGGGAGGGGGGTTCTGTGGAAAATTCTTAGATCCTTTACCTTGGAAGATAAACCCTCAAATTGGCTTTATTCGACATATAGGTACCAACCCTATTTTTCAGTCCCATTGAGTTCAGTGGTGCATACTTCAGTCAGGTTAGTTGGCTCAGCTTGAGCCCAGACCTGGGATACTTCTTGCTCTGGGTACACGAGTCTTGGCATGAGGCCTGTCTTCAGATGCACCTGTGTGCATCGGCCTCAGAGCAGCAATCAGCTAGCAACTGTGGAAAGTGCCTACGTGCAACTTAGCACATCGCAAGGCTGCGCGTTATAAAGATCTGATTGGGCCCACAGTAGTATTTAAGAGCTGAGCGAGCTGACCCTCAGTGTGGGTTGAGGTAGGAGGAGGGTGACATGCTGCCGGAATGAAATAGCATCTGAAGATCTATCTGCTGCAAACTTTATCTGACTGTGTACTGGAATTTTTGACCTTGGACTGTGTATCTTGACTAATCTGACTGACTCCTAAGAAATTCTAATACAACCCCTCTACATGGTAAAGTTGTGTGTTTGTGTCTCTTTACCTCCACGCTGGAATGCCGAATCTTCCACAGTCCTGCCTCGTTTCCCCTGTTTAGACAGGCGGGTTCTCTGGCAAGCTACGGGTCCCAGCAACTGGGGAGTCTCCCTAAAGGGGAGTTAGTTACTGGGGAAACTTCCCAGTTATTCCTGTTAACTTTCATCTGAAGTTAACTTAACTTCTGATGTGAGTACACATCAGATTTCAGCCTTTGTTTGCTAAAACATGATTATATGAATTCAGCTCATCACTGTAATTCCTGAGACATGTCAGGTCTGTCATTTGCCATTGGAATGCAAATTAATTTTAATGTATTTGATTGGAATTTTATTGTTTATTTTTCTGTTCACATTTCACCAGACTTTTATTTTTGCTTTGAATTTCTTTTTTGAGGCTATCATCTGGAATTTGTTAGATCATTTAATTTCAATTTCCTCCTATTTCCCATTTGCATTCTCATTTTGCTGTTCACTGCAAATACGTTTGGATAATAGTGTTCATAGTGCTTACGGTGTCCAAATGGTACATGTCCAATCTGTAATAGAGAAATCAAAATCCAAAGAAAGGCATCTGCTTTGATTCAGTGTGACCATTTGTGAATAGACCAAAACAAATATTTTTTTAGGGGGGGGGGAGAGGAAGATTATTTTTAAAAACCCATGCCTTTTAAGATGAAGAACTTAGCCTTGGAGAGGTAGCAGGGACTTAGAAGAACTAGGTCTGTGAAAATGCTGAGCGTCTTTTCATCGGCAGCAGACAGATCCTGGGAGAGCAAATTGGCAGTGCTCCACATATGTGCTGATGCTGTCAGTTACATCACAGTTATTCTTTGCAAGTGTGTCTGGGATCCAGCCTAAACTGCCTGACTGGGCAGGGTAATTGGGTTGCAGAAGGATGAAACAACCCATCGCTCTGTGGTTGCGAGAAAAGGCAAGGAGGAGAGAGCAGTGATTGGCTCTCTTGACCCTGTGAGACACTGCTGGAGAGAAGCCAGGTCTGATGCCCCTGATTGGGTGATAGCCTCTCCCATAGACGTTGAGACCCAGGTTCTGGGCACCTGGGCAGGCTGTGCCTGGCTATTAAAGCAGATGGGGAAGGAGCGCAAGGAGCAAATGAGGCTGATGGCTCTGCCCTGAGGTGTAAATAGGTAAATAGGGTAGATCACACAAACTCCTTCCCTCTTCACAATCTGCATTGCTGGGATTAGCAGGATAAGATCCATCCCAGGGGAGCTACGTCCCCAACCCTGCTCACTGACAAAGTATATTATGGCCCAATCCTATGCGAGTAGGACTAGCATCCCACAGGTGTAAATGGCCCTACAATTGCACAAAGATGGCACGGCTGCTGGGCCCATTTGATACTGCCGCCACAAGATGGCTACAGTGGTGGATCCCCTCCACTGGATGAGGCCAGGGCAGGTAGGCTGGCACAGAGGGCAGTTTGTGGGCGGGATGGGGAAGGGCAGGGGAAGTACTGAGACTGAGAGAGGGAGGATTGAGTGTCTGTGGCAATTGTGGATGGGGGCGGATCCAGCAGCAATGACTTTCAATGAATCCTACCCCATTTTCCAACCTGACATGTCCCCTTTCCTCAAACTGGTACCAGGAAAATAGTTAGTGTGGGCAATTAGGGATGCTGTGCATGTGGGTTTGCAACTCATGGGAAGGATTGCTCTCCAAATACATTTGTGTTTGTAGACGAGCACTTTTTAAATGTTTGAAACAAACACGGCAAGGAGCACTTTGCAGTACGAAAAGGTGGTGCTTAGCCCCACCGTCATGGTGATATAGCACTACTAAACCTGACCTCACCCCATCGTCAGGTGTAGATGGTTGAGGTGGTGATGCTCAATTGCTCCCAATTGGGCCCCATGCCTAAAGGGGCCCAAGTGCTAGGATAATCTATTCTAGTCTTGTGTGCAATTCTATATTAAAATCTGCTTAGATCTATTTGGTCCACTGACTCAGAGCGCAGTCCTAAACTGGAGTTAGGTTGGCATGCACTAAGCCAGCAAAGTCTGGCCAGCACAACATGCCACCATAAAGCATTTTTTGAACTACTCTTGGAGTCAGGGAGGATGGTTCACATCTGTGTTCTGGCCTCTCTGACTCTGAGAGTGGGTCAAACTCACATTATGATGGCCTTTGTGTGGCGAAACTTTGCTGGCTTTCTTTATGCCGGCCTAACTCAGTTTAGGATTGCGCCCTCAGAACACAATCCTAACCTGGAGTTAGAACAGCACAGTTAGGCCAGCAAAGTTTGGCCAGCACAAGGGCCACTGCAAAGCACATTTGGATCACTCTCAGAATCAGGGAGGATGCTGCACGTCTGTGTGCTGGCCTCTCTGACTTTGAGAGTGATCCACATATACTTTATGGTGTATGTTGAGCTGGCCAAACTTTGCTGGCCCAACTGTGCCGGCCTAACTCCAGGCTAGGATTGTGCCATCATGTGCTTTTTAAGCACACATGTTGGTTGCTTCCATCCTACCATTGTTGTTCAGTCACTAAGTCGTGTCCGAATCTTCGTGACCCCATGGACCACAGCACGCCAGGCCTCCCTGTCCTCCACTAGCTTCCGGAGTCCACCCAATTTCATGTTCATCGCTTCAGTGACACTATCTAACCATCTCATCCGCCTCCTTCTCCTTTTGCCTTCAATCTTTCCCAGCATGAGGGTCTTTTCTAAAGAGTCCTCTCTTCTCATGAGGTGGCCAAAGTATTGGAGCTTCAGCTTCAGTATTTGTCCTTCCAGGGAGCAATCAGGCTTGACTTCCTGTAGGATTGACCGATTGGATCTCCTTGCAGTCCAAGGGACTCTCAAGAGTCTTCTCCAGCACCATAATTCAAAAGCATCTATTCGTCTGCGCTCTGCCTTTCTTATGGTCCAACTCTCACATCTATACATTACTACTGGGAAAACCATAATAGCTTTGACTATGCGAACCTTTGTCGGCACGGTGATGTCTCGGCTTTTCATTAAGTTGTCTAGGTTCGCCATAGCTTTCCTCCCAAGAAGTAAAGATCTTTTAATTTCATGGCTGCAGTCACCATCTTGGAGCCCAGGAAGATAAAGTCTGTCACTGCTTCCATTTCCTCCCCTTCTATTTGCCAGGAAGTGATGGGAGTGGTGGCCATGATCTTAGTTTTTTTAATGTTGAGCTTCAAGCCAATTTTGTCACTTTCCTCTTTCACCCTCATCAGCAGGTTCTTTAAGTCTTCCTCACTTTCTGCCATTACAGTGGTGTCGCCTGCATATCTGAGGTTGTTGATATTTCTCTCAGCGATTTTGATTCCAGTTTGTGAGTCATCCAGCCCAGGCTTTCTCATGATGTACTCTGCATATAAGTTAAATAAGCAGGGTGACAGTATACAGCCTTGTCGTACTCCTTTCCCAATTTTAAACAAGTCAGTTGTTCCATGTGCAATTCTATCTGTTGCTTCCTGACCCGCATACAGGTTTCTCAGAAGACAGATCAGGTGGTCTGGTACTCCCATCTCTTCTAGAACTTGCCACAGTTTGTTGTGATCCACACAATCAAAGGCTTTGGCATAGTCAATGAAGCAGAAATAGATGTTTTTCTGGAACTCTCTTGCTTTCTCCATGATCCAACGAATGTTGGCAATTCGATCTCTAGTTCCTCTGCCTCTTCGGAAACCAGCTTGTACATCTGGTAGTTCTCGATTCACATACTACCATACCATACAGACAGACATCCCACCATACAGACATATAAACAGTGATGTCATGCACCCACTACGCACCACTACGCGAGTACCGGTTTCTAGAAGTTGAGCTGGCCTAAATCATTATTTGTTTGGCATTTGGACAAGTGCCAATCAAAAGTGAGTACCGGTTTCTAAATCATTTGGATGACACCACTGCATATAAAGTATATAATACATTTTATGTACAACTCTAAGATTCTACAGACCTTGGCTATGAACCTGGGGATACCCCCCCCCCCGCCAGAAAAAGGTTTCCAATTGGGCTCCCGCAGCTCCTACAACCGGCCATGTACAAGTGGGCAAGTGGGCAAGAGTGAGCAGTGGGCAAGATGTGACTTGACCAGTGGGCAAGATGCGACTAGGCTGTTGACCCTTCAAAAAGAGGTGTGGTTTGGGGAAGGAAGATGCAGACCCCCCCCAACTGAAATTAACTCTTGAGTGCATCTTCCATTACTGCTTACAAAAGTAATTTCTGAAAATGATGGCAATTAGAAAAATGGTACTTGCAAAACAACAATGCAATCCTGATGCAGTGTGGTCGGCGCATAGAGTGCTACATACTACAGAGCACATCAGTGCTGGGGTGGGATTTTTGCCAGCATATCCACATTTCCTCTGTAACCATAGACATTGTCACTGACTGCAACATAAAGGATGATTGTTGAATGATGAATATGGTGGAACGCAGCTCAGAGATCATTTCTTTTTGGCCGTGCTTCCCGTTTTAATTTGAAAATGTGTCAGAATGGTCTTTCTTGCATTTTCAAACTTAGCGTGATTTTTCTGTCATCACATTGTCATCATGCCTGATAAGAACATAAGCACGTAATGTCCACCAGCTGTCTAATAATAGTTATTCCTTCAAAGATGGGGCCAAACTGAAGAATGGTTTCATTCAGTCATAGATGGGCGACCCTTTGAAAGTATAGTGTGATTCTGGAGAGCAGAATTTTAGGCTGAACATTTCCAAACGTCAAAAAAAAAGTCATCTCAAAAAGTTTTTACATATATTTTCTGAACTGTGAATTGATGCAGGAGTAATTGGGAACTACATGCCCTTCCTAAATAAAACAGAATCACCATGGCCCAGAATCTATTTAATCGCAGAAAATTTAACTTTTAAAAAAATAGCTTGATTGTCATTTACAATATGGATTGTATCAATGTCAACAACCATCAAGTAAGTCCAGTGGAATTTGGGGGGATATGTTTTGTATGCACCCCAGGAAGGGCTGGATTTAACCCAATTTTGCAGTTTCTATGCAAGTCAAAGCTATGGTTTTCCCAGTAGCAATGTATAGATGTGAGAGCTGGACCATAAGAAAGGCAGAGCACTGAAGAATAGATGCTTTTGAATTATGGTGTTGGAGAAGACTCTTGAGAGTCCCCCGGACTGCAAGGAGATCCAATCGGGCAATCCTACAGGAAGTCAAGCCTGATTGCTCCCTGGAAAGACAAATCCTGAAGCTGAAGCTCCAATACTTTGGCCACCTCATGAGAAGAGAGGACTCTTTAGCAAAGACCCTCATGCTGGGAAAGATTGAAGGCAAAAGGAGAAGGGGGCGGCAGAGGATGAGATGGTTAGATAGTGTCACCGAAGCGATGAACATGAAACTAGCTGGTCCTTACCTGGCGTTGCCCAGGTATTTATTTATCCCAAGCTTATATCAGACAGGAAAAGGAATGAATTCTATCTATAGTGTAAAATGGAAGAAATTTTATGTACAGGTAATTAAAAGTATAAGTACAGTATAGAAATTATAAAGTAAAATCTTTTACAAATTCACTATAATATTAATTTAACTCAAAACTTGATTATAAACAACATTTTTAGTTTCACCTCCAGGAGCAAGAATAAATAAAGTCTTGGGTGAATCCAGCCTTGAGCAAGCAACATAAAGTTGTCCATGGGAGAAACATGGCGATCTCAAATCCACTCCGCAGTACTTAATAGACTGCCCCTGTGACTTGTTGATCATGATCAAGAATGCAAGTCTCACTGGAAATGGCAATATCTTAAAGTTAAAAGGGAGATCCATTGGAATGAGTGGTATCCATAGGATAAAAACTGTTTCACCCTCTCCCTTTCTTGTTAAGATAGTCGCTTCAATTACAGTACCCAGCATCTTCTTGACACACAGCCTTGTGCTGTTGCAAAGTTTTGGTGGGTCGAGGTTCCATAGTAATTGGAGATCCCACTGTAAGTAAAAGACAACGTGGTGGCAATGCAGCCAGATCAAGTGAGTTTAGGAAGTCTGATGGGAAACTGACGACCTCATAGGCATCTACTACAGTATCGATAGACTTGTATTCAGTGACTAAGCCTGGTCACATGGCAAGTATTTTGATTAGAGTCCAAGACACATCCTCCAGAAGCATAATGATTTCTAAAAATTTCCAGAAGGTTCTACAGAGTTCTATTTGTTCTATTCGACTACACTTGGGCTTCAATGTCATCGGACTGTCCCCAATCAGCTTAGCAACCCCGAAACCTATGGATTTGACACGAATGTCGGCCATTTCGGACATTTTATTGTTCACCCCTTCTTACCCCCCATGCTGATGGGGGCTGAACGTGGACTTAAATGGCATCGGGAGCATCACCATTCATCTCAGCGACCCCGAAAACTATGGATTTGACACTAACGTCGGCCGTTTTTGATTATTTTTACGTCACTCCCTTTGCTCCCCCATCCCTAGGGGCACTAGGGGTGTCTTACCCTCACAGTATTTCTTTCCAGATCGTAAGGCATATGTGTTACCAAGTTTGATATAAATCGCTCTAGGCATTCCAGAGTTATGCTGGAACACACACACGCACACACACACAGACACGCGTGTGCACGCGCACGCGCGCACGCACACACACACGCACACACACACATCTTTTTTCATATATATAGATAGGAGCTGTGGTAAAAATGACCAGGACAGTAAGTCAAGAGTGTGAATTCTTTCCATAAAGCCAGAATGTGTTTGAATAGTGTGCCACAGCTATTAATTTATCCGTGACCTCTGATCACATTACACTTTCCAGATTACATTAGAGACTCTGCTCTGGGAGGCAAAAGCCATCTTTTATCTTCAAAGGGCAAAATTAGAACGCTAATTTGATTGCTCTGACTACAACTTACTTTCCCAGTTGGGAAGTTAACAAATCAAATCAACCCGGAATAGTTTCATCGGAGGAAGTATAGGTGCATCTCTTGCAAACCAAGTCAAAGTAGTATCTTTGGCCAGGCTCTGTCTTTGTATTTCTTTTCCTCTTCTACTGGAATATATACATATCCACATATACATAGCTGTCTAAACACCAGGGATGGATCGTTGAGTCATCAGGATAACTTGATTTGCTAAAATACTGGATGTTTGCAACTTGTGTTAAGTCATGGACATCATTGACTCAGACCCGACTTGAGTCCCAGGACCAGGACTTGGAAAAGAATCATGACTTGAATTTGACTCGAGTCCTGACTCTCTTTAGTGTGTGCTTTATTGATTACATTTTTTCCCATTGCTTCTGCATTGCCCTGAAAGATCTCATGGGTAGAGGTGTGGATTTTTTGAGTGATATTTTTTTCCAAACTTTCTTGATTAAAATAGCAAATTGTGGTGTTATGTTTTTATTCTACATTCTCAATCCATACATATCTCATTTTTTAT
Source organism: Lerista edwardsae (assembly GCA_029204185.1). NCBI lineage: Eukaryota > Metazoa > Chordata > Lepidosauria > Squamata > Scincidae > Lerista > Lerista edwardsae. The sequence goes on from JAJKFI010000003.1 coordinate 34,703,635, forward strand.
TAATTTTAAATGATTTAAAAGTGTACTAGGTAGATGATACCAGAGGATCTAAGATCTTCCTCCACCCTCATGGCATTTCGGCATAGGCTTAAGACTTTTCTATTTCATCTCACATTTTAATGTTGATATGTCTGTCTCTTGTAACTCTGCAGCAAAACCTGCATTGTAAATAGTTTTGCACCCTCCAATCAATTTCTCTCTACTCAGTTTTTATTTATATTTTATTGCTTATTTTATTGCTTTATTATTTTTATGTACTGTACTTTTTGTTTTTTCCCTCTCCAATAATTGTAAGCCACCTTGGGCATCTGCTTTGGCAGAGGAAAGGTGGAGTATAAATCTCTTAAATAAATACGTAATGAATAAATACAATGGCACCAGATGCAGCCACAGCATTATTTCTAATTGGAAAAGTAGTCTAATTTCTGGAAAATATCTTAAAGCACCAAAATGCTGTGTTTTGTGTTTTTATTCAGATATTTGAACCGCCAAAAGGCAGTTTTCAACAACAAAACCCCCCACCCCTACTCATGGGTGATCCAGAAGCCATCCTTCAGACCAATGGCAGGAGCAGACATAGTGGGAAGAGAGTAGGTAGTTCCAGAAGAAGGGGCTAGGGGATTGAGAGGAGGAGGAAGGCTTAAGGGATCCTTTTTTGCTCAGCAACTTGATTTGTTTCTCGAAATGACTCAGGATTCAAGTCAAAATGACTCATAATTTCTGCAACTCAAGTCTCAACGGGTACACGCTGTGACTTGCAAGTCAAGTCACAGGGTTGCTGACTCGTGACTCAATTTGTGACTTGGGCTCAGTGACAGAAGCACATCCCTGCTACACACACACGCACACACACGCGCACACACACAGAGACAATCTCGCTCTTTCTCTGTCTCTCTCTGTACATATCGAGTGATCAGTATGCTGCAAAGAGCAATACTGCATAGGAACCTGGAACGTCAGATCTATGAATCAAGGTAAGTTAGATGTAGTCAAACGTGAGATGTCAAGGCTGAACATCGACATCATGGGAGTTAGTGAACTAAAATGGACAGGAATGGGAGAATTTAATTCAGATGACCATTATATCTGCTACTGTGGGCAGGAATCCCTTAGAAGAAATGGAGTAGCCTTCATAGTGAACAAGAGAGTGAGAACAGCAGTACTGGGGTATAATCTCAAAAGTGATAGAATGATTTCAATTCGGATCCAAGGCAAACCTTTCAACATCACAGTAATCCAAGTCTACGCCCCAACCACTGGTGCTGAAGAGGAAGAAGTTGACCGTTTCTATGAAGACCTAGAACAGCTTCTAGAATTAACACCCAAAAAAGATGTCCTTCTCATCATAGGGGATTGGAATGCTAAAGTAGGCAGTCAAGAGGTAATAGGAGTAACAGGCAAGTTTGGTCTTGGAGTACAGAATGAAGCAGGGCAAAGACTGATAGAGTTTTGTCAGGAGAACACATTAGTCATAGCAAATACCCTTTTCCAGCAACACAAACGGCGACTGTACACATGGACTTCACCAGATGGTCTACATCGAAATCAGATTGATTACATTCTTTGCAGCCAAAGGTGGAGAAGCTCTATACAGGCAGTAAAAACAAGACCTGGAGCTGACTGTGGCTCAGATCATGAGCTTCTTATTGCAAAATTCAGGCTTAAACTTAAAAAAGTAGGGAAAAGCACTAGGCCCTCCATGTATGACCTAAATCAGATCCCAAACGAATATACAGTGGAGGTGACAAACAGATTTAGAGGCTTAGATTTGGTAGACAGAGTGCCTGAAGAACTTTGGACGGAGGTCTGTAACATTGTACAGGAAGCAGCAACTAAAACCATCCCAAAGAGAAAGAAATGCAAGAAGGCAAAGTGGCTATCTGAAGAGGCTTTAAAAATAGCTGAGGAAAGAAGGGAAGCCAAAAGCAAGGGAGAAAGGGAAAGATATACCCAACTGAATGCAGATTTCCAGAGAACAGCAAGGAGAGATAGGAAGGCCTTCCTCAATGAGCAATGCAAAGAAATAGAGGAAAACAATAGAATGGGAAAGACTAGAGATCTTTTCAAGAAAATTGGAGATGTCAAAGGACAATTTCATGCTAAGGTAGGCACAATAAAGGACAAAAACGGCAAGGACCTAACAGAAGCAGATGAGATTAAGAAGAGGTGGCAAGAATACACAGAGGAACTCTATAAGGCCGATCTCAATGTTCCTGATAACCACAATGGTGCGGTCACTGAGCTTGAACCTGACATCCTGGAGTGTGAAGTCAAGTGGGCTTTAGAAAGCCTCACTAACAACAAAGCTAGTGGAGGTGACAGCATTCCAGTGGAATTACTGAAAATCTTAAAAGATGATGCTGTCAAAGTGCTGCACTCCATATGCCAGCAAATTTGGAAAACCCAGCAGTGGCCACAAGACTGGAAAAGATCAGTTTACATTCCAATCCCAAAGAAGGGCAATGCCAAAGATTGTTCAAACTACCGCACCATTGCACTCATTTCACATGCTAGCATGGTCATGCTCAAAATCCTACAAGCTCGGCTTCAGCAGTATGTGAATCGAGAACTACCAGATGTACAAGCTGGTTTCCGAAGAGGCAGAGGAACTAGAGATCAAATTGCCAACATTCGATGGATCATGGAGAAAGCCAGAGAGTTCCAGAAAAACATCTACCTCTGCTTCATTGACTATGCTAAAGCCTTTGATTGTGTGGATCACAACAAACTGTGGCAAGTTCTTGAAGAGATGGGAGTACCAGACCACCTTATCTGTCTTCTGAGAAACCTGTACGTGGGCCAGGAAGCAACAGTTAGAACTGGACATGGAACAACCGACTGGTTTCAAATTGGGAAAGGAGTACGACAAGGCTGTATCCTGTCACCCTGCTTATTTAACTTATATGCAGAGTACATCATGAGGAAGGCAGGGCTGGATGATTCACAAGCTGGAATCAAGATCGCTGGGAGAAATATCAACAACCTCAGATATGCAGACGACACCACTCTAATGGCAGAAAGTGAGGAAGACTTAAAGAACCTGCTGATGAGGGTGAAAGAGGAAAGTGCCAAAATTGGCTTGAAGCTCAACATTAAAAAAACTAAGATCATGGCCACCACTCCCATCACTTCCTGGCAAATAGAAGGGGAAGAAATGGAAGCAGTGACAGACTTTATCTTCCTGGGCTCCAAGATCAGCGCAGATGGTGACTGCAGCCATGAAATTAAAAGACGTTTACTTCTTGGGAGGAAAGCTATGGCGAACTTAGACAACTTAATCAAAAGCCGAGACATCACCCTGCCAACAAAGGTTCGCATAGTCAAAGCTATGGTTTTCCCAGTAGCTATGTATGGCTGTGAGAGCTGGACCATAAGAAAGGCAGAGCGCCGAAGAATAGATGCTTTCGAATTATGGTGCTGGAGAAGACTCTTGAGAGTCCCCTGGACTGCAAAGAGGTCCAATCGGTCCATCCTACAGGAAGTCAAGCCTGATTGCTCCCTGGAAGGACAAATGCTGAAGCTGAAGCTCCAATACTTTGGCCACCTGATGAGAAGAGAGGACTCTTTAGAAAAGACCCTCATGCTGGGAAAGATTGAAGGCAAAAGGAGAAGGGGGCGACAGAGGATGAGATGGTTAGATAGTGTCACCGAAGCAATGAATATGAAATTGGGCGAACTCAGGAAGCTAGTGGAGGACAGGGAGGCCTGGCGTGCTGTGGTCCATGGGGTCGCGAAGAGTCGGACACGACTTAGCGACTGAACAACAACAACAACCTGCCAGTAGCGGCAAGGTTTTATGATGAGCAGAGTGATTCTTTTGCTGTTTTACTAGGTAAATTATGTATGTCTTTGCACTCGCCACCAATACTTCCTATAAACCAGGGGGGAACAAGTTAATGGACTAAAGCCCATAAATACTGTACCATTCAAATCACAACGACAAAGAGTTTGCTATCAAACAATGTGCTTCTCAATACTCAGCACTCCAACTAATCCAATAAATTCAGGGGACATGTCATTTGCATGTTTACAATAGGAATACATGTTTACAATACATGTTACCTGTTTACAATAGGAAAAATGTGAATGCCACGGATAACATTATTTATAATTTCCATAACTTGCACTCTAAGAGTTGGCATTCAAGAGCCAAGGCAAAAAGCCAAACCATGCAAAACAACCCTGCCAATAATTGTATGGCATTTCAACTTGATAGCAGAATGACTTATCATTTCCTGGGGTGAAGCAACGGTTCAAATTCTGTTTTCTTTTGCACAAGCCTATTCAGACTTTATGCCACCAGAATAGCAGAATCAGATGTACACTACCTTCATATGACATACATGTCAAAGGATGGAACTAACTAGCAAACGTTTACAGTGATCTAACAACACGATCACGGCATCCTAATGGAACCTTAAATGTGTCCTGACTGCTGGTGAGAGATAGGGATGGGCAGCGGTGTTATGCTGCCGGAACGCTGGGCGGGACATCCGGGTGATCGACAGCCCGCCCGTCGCGTTCCTCAGCGTTACACCATTTGCGTAACGTACGCAAGCGGCGTAATTGGTTACGCAAACGGCGTAATGCTGCAGAACGTGATGGGCGGGCTGTCGATCACCCGGATGTCCCACCCAGCGTTCCGGCAGCATAACACCGCTGGGGATGGGGATGGCTTGATACTGAATTTGCTGAGATAATCCTGCAAGCATAGCACAACTGTTGCTGGCATGCATTATTTCTAGGGGTGTTTGAAAATTTTTTTGTGTGTGCACATTTTGTGATTTGAAAGGCAGAAAGTGGTGTTATGTGTTTTTATTCTAAGTTCTCATTCCAAGTTCTAGTTTTTATTCGTTTTAAATGCTTCTGTGTACTAGGTATATGATATAGATGATTCAGGGCTCAATCCGAACCTGGAGTTAGGGCAGCACAGTTAGGCCAGCACAGTTTGGCACAAGAGCCACTGTAAAGCCCGTTTGGACCACTCTTGGAGTCAGGGAGGATCGTGTGCATCTGTCTGCTGGTCTCTCTAACTCAGTGAGCGGTCCAAACACACTTCACGGTGTCCCTTATGCCACCCAAACTTTGCTGGCCTAACTGTGCTGGCCTGACTCCATTTTAGGATTGTGCCCACAGTGTCAGCAGATGTAGACACAGTAGTACGGTATTTCTAATTGGAAAAGTAAAATATTTCAATTTCTGGAAAATATCTTAAACACCAAAATGCAGTCTTTTGTGTTTTTATTCAGATATGTTATCACCAAAAAGGCAGTGTTTTGTGTTTTTATGTGGTTTCCACCAAAAAAAAAACACCCCTAATTATTTCACATTGCTTTGCTTTGGTATATCCTATGTTCTCATTGCCCTACCAAGTTGTATGGTTTCATCTGAGCATCTGCAGAAGTGCATCTGTCGGAGCTTGTGGTTGTTCTCCTGTTGAATCAATGCATTTCAAATATTTGCATGGTTTGACTTTAACATATATTCCTGGTGTCAGAAATAAATGTAATTAATTTGTTGGATTTCAGCTCATTCCAAAGGGACAGAATGCAAACAAGAAGTATATTTTTTTGGTAGGAGGACTAAATTAAATGAGCTTAGGAAGCCTCTTCAGCGCAAACAAAATGCTATCTCTGAGGGCCATAGTGTGGGAATGCATCTTTCCCAGGAAAGGAAACAATTGCTTCCTTTTCCTTTTAATTTGTTTGTTTTGGATTAAGAAACTAAGCTTTAATATGTGAACATTTGATGGAAATAAATTAGTGCCGTTCTCTTTAACACCGTGCTTATGTTTTCAATTTCAAGAGAAGAGTTGAAAAGCAGGGAAACAAATTACAGTCCTGCCTCACATTTGTGCAAAACTACTAATACATGCACGCGCTTACGCACACGCACACCAGTATTAACTGACTTCAGTAAATTGTGTTGTTTGAAGAAAGCTCATTAGCACCTTGTGTTTTTAGCATTGCCTCTATGGAAACTTCATTTTCAGAAGAGTTATTGTAGCAGGAGCAAAATCCCTCTTGCAACTGGGCACTCAAAGATTCCCCAAAGCCTTTGAACTAAGGAAGTCCTATGTGGCAATGAAGGGGATGGATATCGCACCAGAAAGGGAGAAGGTTTTACAAGGTGGTTTTTATGGACAGGGTTGTGTGAATGTTGCAGCCGTAGCGCTCCAGAAATCAATATTGGTGGGTTGCTCATGAGATGCCTCAGAGATTGAGCTCCAACTCAGGTCTTTCTTTGCCTTAGGCAAGCTGCTCCTTCCCAACTGCAATATGGGGATAGCAATATGTATCTTATAGGGTTGTTGTAAGGATTATCTCACTATATTAGAGCAGTACAGTGTTTCCCAAACTTTTTAGCACTATGATCCACTTCCAATTCCCAATCTAAAAAGAACACTGCCCCCTCTTGGCTCTGCCCCTCATTACCTCCCCACTTTTTGTGCCTCCTTTGTTGCCTCCCTGGGGGAAAGACCATTACCACGAATCCTCCCCTGTACTTTCTACAGAACCTCTCTTAAGTTGGCACCCAAAAACTCAACCTAGGAGGGCTCAATTGCCTCAAGGGTTGGAATTTGAGATACAAACAAGCTTTGGGCCTTTAAGGTCTCTGCCAGATTCAGGGATCAATCCTAACCAGATTTCCAGCACTGACATAGCTGTGCCAATGTGGCATGTGCTGCATCCTGCAGTTGGGGGACAGCCACAGAGTGATACAGCCTCCTCAAAGTGAGGAAATGTTTGTTCCTTTGCCACAAAGCTTACACCAGAGCTCCAGCATATGTGCAATGCTGCTGCTGCTGAAAGAGTTATCACAGGATTGTAGTACTTCAGGTTAAGAACAGAATGGGAGGAAAAGAAAGTAGAACTACAGATTTCTGGAAGAAATGTCCATCACAGGTTACAGGCTGTGACGGGTGTGTGCAGTGGTGTCATCTAAATGATTTAAGAACAGGTACTCACTTTTGATTGGCACGTGTCGGGACCCGCCCACCGGAAGTGATGTCATAAGCCAGAAGTGATGTCGTGGCAGGAAGTGACATGAAAAAAGCCCTTTTTGAGGCCTCAGATGATTTTAAACTGACCCAACAGTTGCACCAGTATTCCACAGCACCCCCAGAACATGTTAAGGAGGCCTGGCATCATGTTAAAACCCCAGAGCAACTCATTTTTCAGTGGCAAGGAAAGGAAAGGCTCCGCTCGCTGCCTGCCTGCCAGCCTGGCTCTGAGAACATGCAGGCAACTCAAACATGCAGGAAATTCAAATGTTGCAGAGGGCGGAGTCGACAAGTGGGCAGGCGAATGGGCAGGGCCAGCTGTAATCCTAGAAACCGGTACTCGCGTACCCCCGCGTACCCCCTGCATGACATCACTGGGTGTGTGCAACCTCCTGGTTTTAGAAGTAGGCTCCCTCAGAATTCTAGGTGCTAGGGAAGGGGAACAGGGTGCAAGTATCATGTTGTCTTATGTGCTCCCTGAGGCATCTGGTGGGCCACTGTGAGACACAGGAAACTGGACTAGCTGGGCCTTTGGCCTGATCAAGCAGGGCTCTTCTTATGTAGAAGTCCTAGGTGCAATGGCAGAGAAAATGGAAGGAATGCATTATGCCACCAAGCTCCTTGGAACACATATTCAGGAAACAAACAAACAAACAAACAAACAAACAAACAAACAAACAAACAACACTAAATGCTTTTCTGGGTTCTGGAACCACCAGAAATTGGTTTGCAACCCACAGTTTGGGAACCACTGTATTAAAATATTTTTCACACCCCAAAATTACTGCACACATGCTAGGTCTATTACTGTCACCCAAAGTCTATTGATGAGACACACTTCAAATTGATGGGGAATGAGGATTTGAACTATCCCCATTCGAAGAGCAGAGCAAGGATGGGTCCAACCTGAAACGACATGTTTGCAGTTGATGCAAAAGAGTCAACTCTTCAGTAAGCATCAAGTTCCAGGTTCATGCTTCGGCACATCAGTGAGACCTGGGAAGGTTTCCTGTCTGAAAACTTGGCGGAACAGTGAAGATAGCACTGATCTAGACCGGTGTTTCTCAACCAGTGATATTCGAACCATCTGTACGACTTGAGGTGGTTTCCAGTGATACATGTGACCTCCCAAGTGCCCCACTGCCTGGCAATGAGACCAGTAATGAAGCAGGAGCAGGAAGCTCAGTTCAGCAGGCAAAGCTCAAGTGTGTCCTTTTTGCTCACTCGAAAAAGCCCTACTGTCTGTCTCTTACTGGACTTCTCAGGGCATCTGGCCTCTCAATCCAGAAGTGATTGGTGATGACATCATAGCCAATTACTTCCAATGTTTCTTCCAGTAGATGGACTGTGTGAAGTGGTATGGCAAGGGACAAAAGTGATATTATATGCTGACCTAGAAACACTGATCTAGACTCAGTACAAGGCAGTTTCTTATACTAACCTGTAGTTTTATCCTGCAGCAGCCATTTTCTTATTAGAGAGATTTAGGGATAAGGAATGGAAAACATTGCTCAGAGAAGCATGAAGCAAATTGCAGCTTAAAAAAACGATATTTGTCATCTGAAATGGAAAAGAAAAAGCTCTTCCTTGTTTTCTTCCTCCTTCAAATACAACATCAAACTCAATCTCACCTACGAGTTAGGGGCTATTCCTGCAGGATGGAAATTCCCATATATCGATTTTATGAGCCATGCTTTTGTCTCTTCCTGATGAAAATCAGAGGAATGGTTTTGATCATAGAAATTTTCCATCACTGAGAGAATTAGAATTATTTTTCTTTATTCAGATAGAATTTGGGGGATGCAAGCCTTGCTTGAACCTGTTCTGAGCATTCAGGAGAAGAAGAAAAACAAGCAGAGCTCTGTAAGTGTAGCCTTCTCACCAGTTTGTCAAAATCAGTGATCATGCCAGCTGGAAAATTATTGGATTGATTACAACCTGCAGTTGACTAACATTCTACAGGCTCACAGATCACCCAATGTCATTTACAGCCTGATCCTACCCCACACTGGAATAGGCAAGCCGGCTGGCCGCAGAGCCTAACCAGCGGTAGCCATTTGGACAGTGACGTGCGGTGAGGGTATGTCTCGTGAGGCAGAATTGTGATCCCGCAAACACAATCTGTGGGCTTCAGCTGCTCAAAGCCTGTGGGTTGTAAATGTTTGTGTGATCACAGCTATGGAGCACCTTTCAAAGAACTCCGGTTGTGCAGTTCTGCCTCACCAGACACACCCTCACTGCCTGTTGCTACTGTTCTGGATAGGATTGGGCCCTTAAATTTTGAAGAGCTATATCAGGTTAGGTTATCTGATCACTTTTGGAAGACTGTCTCTGCTGCCCCCTCTCCTCCCATTAAAAACAACAACAACATGTTGTGTTCTCTGCTTACACACTACTCCATTTGGCATGGAAGGACAGGAGGAAAAGGTGAAGAGGTAGCTGGCGTTTTTCAGCAGTGTAATTGACTGTAACAAGATTCCTTTACAGCAGTACTTAAAAATATATTTCATTCATCACTTTGCAAAGAAAATACTGTCATTTCTCCACTGGAAAAACTGGCAACAGTCCTCCGAAAAAAGGAAAAAAAATAGCCCGTAAGGCCTCCTAAACCTTGTGAAAAATTCATTCCCACCCACCCCATCGTTTACTACTTATTACCTAATAAGAAGTAAACACAATTCTTTAATCAGTTCTCTAGCCCTTCTAATTTTGTCAACAAAATAATTCTCTAATTTTCCCCTCCATTCAACCTTTGCAGGCAAAAATGGATAAATATATTGTTGTTTGTGCAATGTATAGTAATTATACAGTGATGATCCGTAAGCAAATACTGAACTTCCGGTCCAATCCTAGATATGTTTAGTCAAAAGTAAGCACCATTATAGTCATGGGGCTTATTCCCTGGTAAGTAGGAAAAGGATTACAGCCACAAGGAACAATCCTATCCAACTTTCCAATGCTGATGCAGCTGCAATGCATCTCCAAGATCCCATACTTTGAAGAGGTCTGTGACTGCCAACTTCACTGGTGAAGACAGCCCACTGGTAGGAGAAGGTTTTTTCAGTGATCAACACAGAACGCTAAATAATGAGATTTTCTACTGAAAACACTACATAAAATGAAATTGTTGTCAAAGCACAAAAAAATGTTTTTGCTTATTTTTGTCAGTCTGACACAAAAATAACACCACTTTTGTTTATTTTTGACAGTTTTGAGGAATCCATAAATAGTTTTCAGTAAGGGATCAGGAGGAGGAGTGGCAGAAACAGGAGGAAGCTTGTTTAAACTTTGATGAACATACATGTCCGTAGTTCACAGTGCATGCTGGGGCAACTTTACTCAAATGTGGAAGTAGTAAGTAGCAGTTTCTTGACACTCCAAGCAGCAACCAGAGTGCAGCTTGGGAATTTTTGAGCAGGTTATTTTGGGTTGATGTGTGAGTGTGTGTGTGTGTGCACGCACCAGTAATTGCTTGCCTTTGTAGGGCCATTCATCCTTATTTATTGCGCTGTTTGTACAATTTGCAATAAAAATTTGGATAAAAACACAAAACAGCGCAATTTGATATTTTAATCAAGAAATTTTGGAAAAAATATCACCAAAAAACCCCACCCCTATCCATTGGCATGGCTACATTAATGCTGGAAAGTTGGATAGGATTGGGCCCAAAGTTGTATGATTTCATATTTCATTTGCAAACAGGTATCTTGATCTGTTCTGCACGTCATCTACTTCATGGTGGCGTACTGACTGCTCAGAACAAATATACGCAGTGAATATTATCGTCTGATTATTTATCCTCGGTTGCGTTTTCTAGTCAGCCTCATCTGGGTGAATGGCAGCATGAAGTCGGAGTACTCAGCGCAGCCTCCAATTCTTTTGTTTCTTGCTATTGAAGCTGACAGATTCAATATACTGTCAAGTGGTTTTTAGCAATGCTTAAAATTTACAATGGATCTGTGATAATTTGCACAGATGTCTGGGAGATCTACAGTCACAGAGGTAACATCAATAAAAGACAACATTATTTGGTTAGCTAGAGCAAGTATTCTCTTCTTCCAGACATTGATTAATAGCTAAGGGTTTCCAGAAGATTCAGCATGGAGAAAGATTTAAGATTCAGGCATCAATTCAGAGTGTCATGACCACAGTGCTCAAGTATGCATACATTTGAATCCATCGCCATTTCAGCTGCCTTGTCTTACATCACCATATTTTCTGGTGATATTCCACAACAGAGTAACTGTCAACTTACATCTTTCTCTTCCCCATGACTTCCCTCGGAGAAACTGAGACATGCCTAGATAGGAAGGAGGAAAGTCGTTCAGGAACCAAAAGCAGATTTTCAAAGTTAAGAAGTGACAAGTACAAATTTCCTGGCCATAGAAAAATAACTAATTAATGTCTGCAGTTTGGAGACTAGTTGTCAAGTATATGTCTGGCATCTTAAAAATTCATAATATATGATTACTTTAATTTGCTAGATTAGTCTGCCAATAATCATGTATATTTCATGTAGATGTATTTTTGTGGTCTGTTTGTATTAACTATGTGTATAGACACAGGCTCAGAGAGCCCTGAGCAATATTTTGAAGCAAAATAAGGGGTTTGTGCTCCAACAGTGTGCTTTTAATCTGCTTTTTCCATGGTTGTTTGGAAACATGGTAGCCACAGAAGAAGTGAGTGCAGCACACAGCTCAGGAAGAACTGTGCATTGTCAGCATAGAACAGAAAAGATGGTCACCCTATTCTCAAGGTTCTCTGCAGATGATGCAGCATAGATTAGATAGGGAATGATCAATTGGGAAAGCTCAGAAGCAGAGTGCATGCATTCTCTGCATACAGAAGATCCCAGGTCCAATTCCTGGCATCTCCAGGAATATCTGGGGAACAAAACCTCTGAAACTAAACCGCTGTCTCCAAACCACAGGCCAGTGTCTTAAGAAATGTTTTCTGGGCATGGCATGGCACTTTCTGTTCCATGCCAGTCAATCACACCAGAAACACGCACTGGGTAGCTGCTTACACTGCTTGTCACAACAGCAGGTTATGTGCCTGGATTTCTGGGTGGAAGTGAATGCCCACGTGAGTTTATGGGGTGATCAGCTGGAAAAATCATGGAACGGAAAGTGCAACTCCCAGACAACTTATTTCTTGATGCCAGATCTGGCTGTGGTTTGGAGCCTGCTGCTCCAAAGAGCCACTGCCAGTAGAATAGATAAACTGGTGAAGATGGACCATTGATCTGATTTTGCGTCCTAAGTTCATCCTCCAATGTTCCTCTGTATCTAGTTTATCCCTATGCCATGCTGTAGGAGTGCAAGAAGGCAGCAAGGTGATTCTTGCCTCCAGCACAACTGGCTGATTTCATTCATCTTGGAACTCTGTCTTGAGAACCGACAAACATATTCTGGGGGGTCGCAGACCCCCAATGATATTGCTAACCGAGGATGGGTATTTCTGCCCTAACATTTTCTTTGTAAAAATGAGGGAGAGATGAGCAGGGAGTGATGCAAACTGATCCAGTTGAATTTTCACAACGGCAGGAAGGGTAAGGCTAAAATATTCAAGTCAAGGTTTCTGGATTGTCCATCTCAGTTTTGCTTACATTCTAACATCCCAATCCTAATGTCATCTTCGGACAATGTAGAACCCAGTGGGCTGGCTCAGAGTGTCACAAACATACCATAAAGCAGTGTTGTGCCAGGCAGCACAGGGGGTGGGAGAAGGTGAAGAGGGGGCAAACTGGAGGTGTTTCTGGGCAGTGGAGGGCAGAACAGGGGAGGATTGGACATGGTAGGGGGTGGGATCGGTGGTGGTGATACACCATACACCATATCCTAACCCCTGCTCCTGAGCCATGGGCTTCGATATGTGCCAGCTAAATAGCTGGCACAGTTCAGAGTAGCCCCATAGGGCAGGCTGGGGCTTGACATATTGTAAAGGGAATGATATCCCCCTTACCCTTATGTCACCTCCAGCCCCGATCAGGAAGCAGAATGTCCCCGAGGAGGTCTCACCTTTCCCTGGTGAGCTCCGGTGCCGCCCCTGCGGCCACAACGCCCAATAGGGCTGCATCTGACTCACACGGCAGGGGAGCAAGCCAATCGCGACCCTCCATCTATACGCTGGGGCTCGGCATTCCAACCCTGTGTTGGATACAGCACAGACCATGCAACTTAGCTATACCAGTGCAGGGCTATGAGTATACTGTTGATTTCCTTGCATCCCAAAAGTAAAGTATCCCTTAGTTTCCCTGTATCCCTCAGAATGCATCTTCTTGTCATAACGGCATGTATCTGCATAACATAAATCCAGGATGGGGCTTGATCTCATTGGTCTATGCAAATTTGTTCCACCACACACGATTATTCAGCATTAAGTGAGCTTTAGTCAAAAATGACCAATGTAGTAGAACTGGAAAAACTGAGAGTTAGACATACTAAGTCATAGTATACATGAGCTTACCTTTCTGTAATTCGTAAATATGCTCATAGGTATCAAGGCCAAATAATTCTTTCATTCTTTTTTAGACTTAGTATCAAGATTCATTTAAGAGATATACTATACACCAGAACAAGAAATATGCAAACTAAGGTGTTTCATCTTTTTATTAAAATATGAAATTCACACGCACACCAAGGATATAGCTCAATTATATAGCTTTGAAAATATTGATTGAAGGTTCTGGTACATTTCCAACACTGAATAAAAGATTTATACAAGATTTCAACCGTCTAGAGGGAAATACTTCCAAACTCTTTTTCGATATATTCTCATGAAAGCAGGGGAGAGGAAATGACAGGAAGACGGAGATCAATCATGAGGAAGCTACATTTGAAAACCAGAGTGAGAAGCTCGTAGTTAGCTGATTTGCTTTCCAGGCTGGACTCCCAACAGTGTAGTCAAAGCATCTCATTACATTGCCGCTCCTTACCGCTGCAGAAAGTGGTTCCTAGCGTTTCACAATCCCCAATCATAAGATAAAATTAGATCAAACTGTTCACAAGAGTTTTGAACTGTGGAGACAATTCCCTTTCCCCCTTTCCCCAAAGGCTTATTGAGTCTTACGAACATAAACACAGATGTTGGACTTGCCTTGATTGGCTTTGCAAAACTGAGCAGATTTTACTGTGGAACCCGAAGATGGAAACTACTCTGAGAGGTGGCTATTTGAAATGGCCAAAATATTACATATGCATATATATGTTAACTCTCTCATATATGCGCATATGTAATATATAGATGCACACATGCAGACGTATGTGCTGAAATTAGTCATTCATTCACATGCTAAGGAATGGTCTTTCATTGTTGGACTAAAAGCACCCCAGCTGGAATAACAACAAAATACACACACAGCCATCACAACCCACGAAAATGCCTCCCTAGACGTATTGAAGAAAATGTATTCCTCCTCATCACCTAGCTTTCTTCCAGGCAAGAAGCAGTTCATTAAATTCGTATTCCAACAGGGACAAGTGACATAGTGCTCCTTGGCTCCCTCCTACTGATTGAACAGAATAATCTGGCAGATAGTAGAAAGTCATATTGCATACAGTGAACTGTTGTAGTTAAACACATAGGATAGGACTAGATCAGTGGTAGTCAAACGTTTTAGATCGGACCCGCTTTTTAGAATGGCACTCATATCAGGACCCACCGGAAGTGATGTTATGAACCTGGAAGTGATGCGGTGGCAGGAAGTGACATCATCAAGCAGAAAATGCTATCAGTGTGCCTTAATCAAATGACACTCCTGAAATGCAAACTGGCATTCTTGGACTGCAGCAACTGCGCAACCATGAAACATCCCTGACAGGAAGCAAGATGAGGACAAAATAGGATGTAAATCATTGAACTAAAAACCAAATGTTTAACTGTTAACATTCACAAAAGGATTATAACAAGAGTAAGGTCTGCAATTTCCAAGATGGCTGCTCCAAGCTTTCTACAACCCACCTGACATGAGGTTGCGACTCACCAAGAACACTGGACTAGATTATCTCTTGGCCCAATCCTAACCCACTCTGGAATAAGGAGACCAGCCAGCCCGCCTCATATCCAGCGAGGGGTTGGGACTGCATATGGTGCAATTTGGAGTGAGGGGAATAGTTCCCTTCCCTATGTTGCGCCGCAGCAGTCTGAAAAAGGCTACTTGGGGCTGCGCCAGCAAAATCCATGATGTGTATCTTTGATAGATATATTAGACCCATTGAACTTACATAGTTACCTGGCAATTATTTCTAGGGATGCCCCATCATCCTGGTGAAATTGAGTCACGGGTTTATACTGTTCAAACAAATGTCTACAAAAGCTCAAGCTTCTGCAAACTATCATCCTGACATCTCAGAAAGGCTCACAATTTGCCCACAAAAATCCAGTCTCATGAGCAAGCACAGCTCACAAAGGTTTAAATGTTTGTGGGTGCATGTGTGGTCATCTCAACTCTGCTCACAAACATTCAAGGAATGTTTTAATTTTTTTTCCAGCTCCCCCAGTTGAATATTTGCTCCATTTCAAATCATTACCCCCTCTCAGAGACATATTTATGGTGCCATGAGCAGAGGCAGGTGCAGTGGGTGCCAGTTGCGTGGGGCGCAGCAGGGGAAAAAAAGTGATCCCTCCCTTTTTTGCACTCAGTATGTTCTTAAGAGCGCAATCCTAACCTGGGGTTAGGCTGGCACTGTTAGGCCAGGTAAGTTTGGCTGGCACAAGGGACACCATAAAGTAAGTTTGGACCATTCTTGGAATCAGAGAGGCCAGCACATAGACATGTGCCATCCTCCCTGACTCACAGAGTGGGTCAAATGCACTTTGCGATGGCACTTGGGCCAGCCAAACTTTGCTGGCTTAACTATGCCAGCCTAACTCCATGTTAGGATTGCGCTCTAAATAGAGTATGTTCAGTGATGTCATTCAGGGGGAACGGACCAGAACGGGCGTTCCGGATCCTAACGGGCTCCGTGGCTGCTTCCGGGGTTTTTTTTTCCCCAACATGAATTTGAACTCAAAAGTGAGTTCCTGTTCCTAAATCATTTGAATGACACCATTGAGTATGTTCCTTTTGGGTGCTGGATGTGTGTGGTGCTGCAGCCCGGGGTGTGTGTGTGTGTGGCATCGCTAGGGTAAGGTAACATTGCCCCACCCATGGTACACTTTGGCCAGTTACAGTTTTGCCTCCCAAAATGGAACAGCAATCTGTTGAGGCAAGAATGTGAAATATGCTCCAGAATGTCCGCAATGGTGACCAAGTATCAGGTGATGATTTTTCCCTCTGAAGCATTGTTTCTCCCCATGACTATCATTGATTATTTCAGTTCTTTTGAAATCAGTCCTTTTTCCAGAATATTCTGGAATATCAAAAATATTCTGTTTTTGATAGAAGAGGCAGGCATTAATTTTTAGAAGAAATACTAAGTTCTTGAAATGTAGCATTGCAACATCATACTCTTAACAGAGAGTTAGGGAAATGAAAACTTGTTAACAAAAAAAGTTTCACTTTGAATATAAAAAAGTTTTAGAAAGTCTGTGGATAATTAAGTGTATCTAAAGCATGCAACGCTTTTTTTCCATTGTTAAGATGGAAAAGGAATAATTGGAAAGATTTCTGTCAGTATGAGATGTTTATGCTAATGCACGGTCATTTACTTCCATGCCACCTGCTGCTACCAACTTGCATACTATATCTTGTCCCAGATATGCTGCTACATTTGGCTGTTGCTAAAAAGTATACTGCCTGTTCCTCAAGTTTGCAACTTCTGAATTCATGAAACGTGAACATATTAACTGGCTACCATTGACATTGTACCTCTGTGTAATGAGTGATGAACTGGGTTGATCCCAAGAGAGCACACCTGTATCTCAAATTCTGTATCCCTTCCAATTCACAGGATGGAATACTCCCCCATAATGCATATTTCTAGACCAGGGGGTGGTTTGGCCAGATTTAGGACACAATCCTAACCTAGAGTTAGGCCGGCACAAGGGCCACTGTAAAGCATATTTGGACCACTCTTGGAGTCAGGGAGGATGGCGCATGTCTGTGTGCTGGCCTCTCTGACTCCGAGAGTGGTCCGAACATGCTTTATGGTGTCCCTTGTGCTGGCCAAACTTTGCTGGCCTAACTGTGCCAGCCTAACTCCAGGTTAGGATTGTGCCCTTAGTAAGAGTAGTACTCATTTTCTCATTGCATTCCACTCAAGAAGCTAAGCACACCACTCAAGAAATATTGGACATAATCCTGATGAAGGGCTACAGCAAATCTAGGAACATAATACCAAAGGAAGAGCCCCACTGCATCAGGCCAAATGCCCATCTAGACCAGCTTCCTGTATCTCACAGTGACCCACCAAATGCCTCAGGAAGCACATAAGATAATACGATGTTTGCATCCTGTTGCCACTCTCCTGAATCTGGCATTCTGTGTTAACCTATTTCTGAAGCCAAGAGGTTGCACATATACCCTAACAAGAGTAGCTAAGAGGGCTGTGCTCTGGCCTCTCTGACATTGAGAGTGGTCCAGACAGACTTTACAGTGTCCCTTCTGCCAGTCAAATTTTGCTGGCTCAATTGTGCCAGCCTAACTCCAGGTTAGGATTGCACCCTGAAACACATGCGTGGGAGGATCCATCCAAACTCTTCAGGCACAATCGAGGTACAGTGAGCCCTTGATATCCTCAGAGGGTTGGTGCCATGAATCCCCCAATACCCGCCAAAAGTGGATGCTCAAGTCCCGATATCTGGTCTCCTTGTCGTGGGCGATTCTATAGTTAGGAATATAGAGAGGGGGGTCTGTGATGGATGTGAGGACTGCACAGTGACTTGCCTGCCTGGTGCGAAGGTTGCGGACATCACGTCTCGTCTAGATAGGCTGGTAAGGAGTGCTGGGGAGGAGGTAGCGGTCGTGGTGCATGTTGGCACCAACGATGTGGGGAAATGTAGCCGGGAGGTCCTGGAAGCCAAATTTAGGTTGCTAGGCAGGACGCTGAAGGCCAGGACCCCCAAGGTGGCGTTCTCAGAAGTGCTACCCATTCCACGTGCAGGGCCAGCTAGGCAGGCGAAGCTCAGGGGTCTCAATGCGTGGATGAGACGGTGGTGTCGGGAGGAAGGGTTTAGATTCGTTAGGCACTGGGGGACATTCTGGGACAAGCCAGGCCTGTACAAGAGGGACGGGCTTCACTTGAACCAGAATGGAACCAGGCTGCTGGCGCTTAATATTAAAAAGGTGGCAGAGCAGCTTTTAAACTGATCCCTGGGGGAAAGCCGACAGGAGCCGAGAGGCGTCTGGTTTGGAACTCCTCATCCCTACGGGAAGAGGAGGGTGGAGCAGTACCAAAGAGTAATGGAGGAGTAGGAAATAGAACTTCAAACCTGAGTGTAAGGGACAATTTGTCCAGTAAAAAGAGAGGAGGGGAAAAGAGATCAAAAAACAGTCCCTCCTTAGAGAACTCCGTATATAGGGGTTATTATGCGAATGCCCGAAGTCTCCGAGCAAAGATAGGGGAACTGGAATGTTTGGTGGCTAGGGAAAACATTGATATAGTAGGCATAACGGAACACTGGTGGAATGCAGAGAACCAGTGGGATACGGCAATCCCAGGCTATAAACTCTATAGGAGGGACAGGGAAGGGCGTGTTGGCGGAGGGGTGGCCATCTATATCAAAGAAGGGATAGAATCCAGCAGAGTAGAAACTGAAGGTGGGCCGGACTTCACCATGGAGTCACTGTGAGTTAAACTACCAGGCCGTAAGAGCAATGTAATAGTGGGGGTGTGCTATCGTCCTCCCGATCAAAAACTTGAAGGTGACCTTGAAATGAGGAAACAAATCAGGGCAGTGACCAAGAGAGGCAGGATTGTAATCATGGGGGACTTCAATTATCCTCATACTGACTGGGTCAACTGCTGCTCTGGTCAAGAAAGAGAGACCGGATTCCTTGATGTGTTGAATGACTGTGCCTTAGAGCAGCTAGTCATGGAGCTGACCAGAGGACAGGCGACTCTGGATTTAATATTGTGTGGTACTCGGGACCTAGTTAGGGATGTAAGTGTTACTGAGCCATTGGGGAACAGTGACCATGCTGCGATTGGTTTTGCCATGCATGTCCAGGAAAGAGTGCAGAGCAAATCTGACACAAGAACCCTTGACTTTCGAAGGGCAGATTTCCCTCAGATGAGGAGGCTAGTTAGGAAGAAATTGAAAGGGAAGGTAAAAAGAGTCCAATCCCTCCAGGCTGCATGGAGGCTGTTTAAAATAACAGTAGTAGAGGCCCAGCGGAAGTGTATATCGCAAAGAAAGAAGGGTTCGACAAGGTCCAGGAGGGTGCCTGCATGGCTGACAAACAAAGTTAGAGAAGCTGTAAAGAGCAAAGAAGCTTCTTTCCGTAAATGGAAGTCTTGCCCCAGTGAGGAGAATAAAAAAGAACATAAACTCTGGCAAAAGACAAGTAAGAAGGTGATACGGGAGGCCAAGAAAGCGTTTGAGGAACGCATGGCTAGCAATATAAAGGGGAATAATAAAAGCTTCTTCATATATGTTAGAAGCAGGAAACCTGCCAGAGAGGCAATTGAACCTCTGGATGGGGAGAGAGGGAAAAAGGAGATAAAAAGGGACTTGGAGATTGCAGAGAAATTAAATGAATTCTTTGCGTCCGTCTTCACAGCAGAAGAACTTGGGCAGATACCACAGCCCGAATAGCCCTTCCTAACTAAGGAATTAAAGCAGATAATGGTTAACAAGGAAGATGTTTTAAATCAAATTGATAAACTACATATAAATAAGTCACCAGGCCCAGATGGTATACACCCAAGAGTAATTAAGGAACTAAAGAACGAAGTTGCTGACCTCTTAACTAGAGTATGCAACTTGTCCCTTCAAACGGCCACGGTACCAGAGGATTGGAGGATAGCCAATGTCACGCCAATCTTTAAAAAAGGGAGAAGGGGGGACCCTGGAAACTACAGGCCTGTCAGCCTAACGTCTGTTCCGGGTAAGATGGTGGAAAGCCTCATCAAAGATAAAATCCTAAAACATGTAGAGGAGCAAGTACTGCTAAAGGAAAGTCAGCATGGCTTCTGTAAGGGTAAGTCTTGCCTCACAAACCTTTTGGAATTCTTTGAAAAGGTCAACAGGCACGTGGATGTGGGTGAACCTGTGGATATCATATACCTGGATTTTCAGAAGGCGTTTGACACAGTCCCCCATCAAAGGCTGCTGAAGAAACTTCATAGTCAGGGAATAAGCGGGCAGGTCCTCTTATGGATCCAAAATTGGTTGAGGGCCAGGAAACAGAGTGGGGGTCAATGGGCAATTTTCAGAATGGAGAGAGGTGAAAAGTGGAGTGCCCCAGGGATCTGTCTTGGGGCCCGTGCTTTTCAATTTATTCATAAATGACCTGGAGACAGGGATAAGCAGCGAGGTGGCCAAGTTTGCAGATGACACTAAACTTTTCTGGGTGGTGAAAACCAGAAAGGATTGTGAAGAGCTCCAGAAGGATCTCTCCAAGTTGGGGGAATGGGCAGCCAAATGGCAGATGCGTTTCAACATAGACAAATGTAAAGTGATGCACATTGGGGCAAAAAACCAAAACTTCACCTATAGGCTAATGGGTTCTGAGCTGTCTGTGACAGCTCAGGAGAGAGATCTTGGGGTGCTGGTGGACAATTCAATGAAGGTATCGACCCAGTGTGCGGCAGCAATTAAGAAGGCCAATTCCATGCTTGGGGTCATTAAAAAAGGGTCATTAAAAAAGAATAAAACAGCCAATATTATCATGCCATTGTACTAATCAATGGTAAGGCCGCACCTGGAATATTGTGTCCAGTTCTGGTCACCGCATCTCAAAAAGGACATAGTGGAGTTGGAAAAGGTGCGGAAGAAAGCGACAAAAATGATTACGGGGCTGGGGCACCTCCCTTATGAAGAAAGACTGCAGTGTTTGGGGCTCTTCAGCCTAGAAAAAAGGCGCCTGAGGGGGGACATGATTGAGACATACAAAATTATGCATGGAAGGGATAGAGTCGATAAAGGGATGTTCTTTTCCCTCTCTCAAAACACCAGAACCAGGGGGCATCCGTTAAAACTGAGGGTTGGGAGAGTTAAAACAGATAAAAGGAAGTACTTTTTTACCCAACGGGTCGTTAATCTGTGGAACTCTTTGCCACAGGAAGTGGTGATGGCATCTGGTCTTGATGCTTTTAAGAGGGGATTGGACAGATTTCTGGAAGAAAAGTCCATTGTGGGCTATAGGCAATGACGGGTTGTAGCCTCCTTACATTAGTAGTAGGCTACTTCAGAGTACTGGGTGCAAGGGAGTAGCAACAGGATGCAAGCATCTTGTTGTCTCCTGTCTCCCTGGGGCACCTGGTGGGCCGCTGTGAGATACAGGAAGCTGGACTAGATGGGCCTTTGGCCTGATCCAGCAGGGCTCTTCTCATGTTCTTATGATATAAAAATGGCATAGTTCTGTTTGCAGGCTACATTCATGGAGCCTCGGGCCATTTCTGGTAGGGGCTCCGATGCACGTGATGGCAGCGCAACAGTTACACTGTTTGAGGGTGTAGGGCAGTGGATCGCTATAGAATTGAGCCGTGTATTCTCAAAATTCCTTTGCAGCTGACAGTCATGCTGTTTCAAATGCAAACACTCCAAATGTACATTTTCTCTCGCTTTTTCTGTTTGCGTTCAAAAAAATACACATTATTCTTTCTCCTTGTAGGATTGGCACCTTCCTTTATATTTTATTCACAATCCATCCCTTTCTGACCTAGGCTGTGCTGAGCATGCACACTCTGAATAGGCATGAATGGACCACTCACATAACTCTGGGTGGGCATGAATGGATTTCCACTGCCATACAAGTGCTTTTTTAGCATGCATTGAATTGTAAACACTGTCATTAACCTCTATCCAAAAAGCCACGCAATTCCATATGCCCAGGTGGACTTTTGACTCAAACAGCAGGCCCCTATTCCACTTCGCAAATTGCAGTAGTAAAGAGTGTTTCACAAGCATTTTGTCCTCTAGGATGAACACCTGCTATTCAAAGCTAAAAACAAAAATTTTCTGGGGACAAATACACACACTTGGGTGTACTTTAAGAATCACCTTAGAGCCTGGCCTTTGTACTATTACACCAAACTCTGAATAATCTAATGAATGTTCAGTAATCCAGGACAAATATAAGGAAGTCTGTTGGAAACACATCGCTTATGAAATTAACTAGCCCAAAATATGTAGCTGGCCATTAGCGTTAGCTCTCCTACTAAAGCAAAAATCTATTAATGGTTCTTGTAAATGCAGTCAAAATGGAACAGTCACAACTCTGTTTTCCTAGTAAACACCTTCTCATATATAGGAGAAATTCAGAAGGATAAACTGCATAGGAAAACACAGGAAAACACTTATCCATACATAGTTTGCCTTTGATAAACTGGGGAGTCGGCATTTACATGTTGTTGTTGTTGTTGTTGTTGTTGTTGTTGTTCAGTCGCTAAGTCTCCACTAGCTTCCAGAGTTCACCCAATTTCATGTTCATTGCTTTGGTGACACTATCTAACCATCTCATCCTCTGCCGCCCCCTTCTCCTTTTGCCTTCGATCTTTTATTTCCCAGCATGAGGTCTTTTCTAAAGAGTCTTCTTTTCTCATGAGGTAGCCAAAGTATTTGAGCTTCAGCTTCAGGATTTGCACTTCCAGGGAGCAATCAGGCTTGACTTCCTGTAGGGTTGACCGATTGGATCTCCTTGCAGTACAGGCGACTCTTAAGAGTCTTCTCCAACTAGAGAAGGGAGAAGCATCTATTCAAAAGCATCTATTCTTTGGTCCTCTGCCTTCCTTATGGTCCAACTCACAGCCATACATATTCTATAGTAAATTTGCACAAAATAACAGAGTTTTAACTCTTATGAAATTTCAGTGTGTGTTTTTTAAGTGAGAGGGGAGTTTGGAACCCTTATTGTTTACCCTCAATTTTTTTTATACAATGTGGAACTTTTGTTTAGGTTAGAACTTATTCAAATAACAGAAAATAACGTTGCCTCTTTTAACAGTTTGCGATGACATATTAAAATTCAAACAAAATGAGGGAAAGCTTCTTCCTTCTGTTCTCCATATGAACAGGTTCTTTATGGACCTGTTAAATAATTCAAATGATATCAGAGCATTAAATTGGATTTGGGATGTGCTAATTTCCTTTAGGCAAACTCAAAAGCAACGATTATTGCCGCATGCATTTTGCATGGCCTGATGCCAAGCTCTGTGTCAACAATACAGAATACAAATCTGAAATATTTAAAATGCGATTTGCTTAATTTTGAAAGTCTAGAACAAGTCAATTCATGTGGCAGAAACAGTTTCCTTTTTCTAATTTTTTGTCTCAGAAATGGAAGTTTTTGAAACAGCAACTGTCTCCATGTGAATTCTGACAAAATGAAATTAAAGTCAAGCATGAAACATTTATGAGGAGAACAAATTAAAAATCCTCTAGTAATAACTCTGGAGCAATCACTAGTATTTTTAGTAATTTTCACTGTCAAAGAGGCATCTTCCTTTGTCAGCCAAAGACAGCGTTTAAAAATTCAGAACACAACAAACTTTCTTTATCTGCTAAGATGAAAAGCAAATTAATTTATGCTGAGCAGAGAGCGGTAATATCAGTATCGTTTGCTCACATAAATTATTTAAAGGAGACTTAAAATCTGTTTACTGGTGTGTGTGTGTGTCTGTCTGTGTCTGTGAGTGAAATCCATAATACAGGAGGTTTAGCAGTGTGAGCAGAAGGGCAGTTCCTTACATATTTTGTATAAATAACTGGGAAAGGAAGGGAGGAATCGGGGTGTGCGCATGCAGGCATGCGTGTAGTATCAGCATGCACATTCATTATTGCATGGGGATGAGTCAGGAGGCAAAGTATAGTCTGAACCAGGCAGTCTTTCATTCAGTGCAGGTATATGGACTTTGACAATGAATCTGGATGCAGTTATCCAGTACATTCCAGTGGCGTCCCTACGGGGGGGGCAGAACTCTAAGTTTTGCAAGGAGCCTTACCCTCCTGTGTAAATCGCTCCTCTCCCTTGCCGCTGTAGTCAGTAAGCAACGCCAAGACGTTGCTTTTCCCCTTGAGGATTGGCTAAAGTGGCACAGGAAAGGAGCCATTTCCACAACAAGGTAAGGCTCTTTGCAAAACTTAGAGCTCCGACCCCCTGTAGAGACGCCACTGGTACATTCTACTGTATGAAACAAACTTTAAGAGAAAAGGAGAAAAAGGAAGATGAAAAGGTGGGTAATTCTGATTCCCAAAGGAATCAATGTGAATATTTTTCCCTTTGCTCCTTACACCAGGTAAAGTAAAGGTAAATATTTCCCCATGACTGAATGGTCTAGTCTTGACCAACTGTAAGGGGCGGTGCTCATTTCCATTTCTAAGCCCAAGAGCCAGTGTTTGTTCAAGCTCCCATGCAAGGCAAGATGCTAAAGGCAGGCACCATATTGGTTGCATTCATAGCAAGGAGTGGCATTTGGCAGCAATTAGGGATACAGACATTGCATTCTTACACTATGGTGTGTTTCGCTGGGATGTTGCCCCCCCCCTTCCTCTTCTGCTCTAACTCTTGCCTTCATTCCTGTCTCTTTCTCTCCTTCTTAGCCAACCCCTTTGCCTTGCTCCCTCTGAAAGTTCCCTGTCCTCCTGACACCACCCAATTCAGTGGCCACAGACTGGCTGCATTACCAGTCTCTTCCTCTGATACTTTCCAACCCAGCGATAATGCTGTTTATACACAGAGTTCACAGGATGTATGATTGGTTGACAGGATATTCATTTCTGACCATCTGACAATGGTATTGAAAGACTGGTTGCTCAGGCAGCCAATAGGAAATAGGCACAAATGAATAAATTTAAGGGAGTGAAATGTGTCAGCAAGTATGCATGTTTTAATTCAGCAATTTTCAACCTTTTTCATTTCATGGCACACTGACGAGGCACTAAAATTTTCAGGGCACACCATCAATTTTTTTGACAATTGACAAGGCACACCACACTGCTAGTGGGAGGCTCACATTCCCCAATGGTCCGATTAACAAATGTCCCTCCCCTGAATTCCCACATATGGACCATTTGCAGCACATCAATGTGCCACAGCACACTGGTTGAAAAATCACTGTTTTAATTCATTAAATACTACTACTACTACTACTACTACTACTACTACTACTACTACTTTGCTCCCAATAAAATGGAATGGAAGGCAATTGGATTACAAAGCTGGCTAAGACCCATGGAACAATATAGCAACAGAGAAAAAATGGCTAACAAATGTCCCTCCCCTGAATTCCCACATATGGACCATTTGCAGCACATCAATGTGCCACAGCACACTGGTTGAAAAATCACTGTTTTAATTCATTAAATACTACTACTACTACTACTACTACTGTAGTAGGAGTGTGGTTTTTTTGATGATACTTTTCCCCAAAATTTCTTGGTTAAAATAGCAACTTCCAGTGTTATGTGTTTTTATTCCACATTCTCAATCCAAATTCTCATTTTTATTAATTTTTAAATGCTTGAAAAGTGTACTAGGGAGATGATACAGGTGCTATAGTGTCAGCAGATGCAGCCACAGTATTATTTCTAATTGGAGAAGTAGTCTATTTTGATTTCTGGAAAATATCTTAAACCCACAAATGCAGTGTTTTGTGTTTTTATTCAGATATTTTAAGCGCCAAATGGCAGTTGTTAATGCCCCAAAGCCGGTTTTCAACAACAACAACAAAAAACCACCCACCCCTACTCACAGTTTGAAAAATGAAATGGATTTCAAAGACCAATATCAAATATGCAATGAAGATTCAACAACAAAATTCACAGGTATTTTGGCTGAATGCCACCAGATGATTGCCCCTCCCAAAACGTTGCATTGCTTCAGTTTAAAAGCTGCTCCTGAAAACTGCCCCTAAATTCACATTTCATTACCCACTTCATTCAAGTATGTTTAGGTGCTGCTCATTTTTTTCCATTGAAATCAATAGGGTTTACCTACAAGGAGGGGGCTGGGATACCTTTCTGATGTGAGCGAGCAGTACCGTGTTCAGATTATATTCTGATGAAGCCACCTTTATTTTTTCCATCAGATATTGATTAAATATTATATTATTACTTCACAGATCACAGTCATCAAAGCTGATTTAAAATAAATCATGAACACTGCGTGAACGAATCAGCATGATTTCAAGTGCAGTGAGGATTCATAGTTTATGCAAAAGCATACACCACTTGATTGTTCTTTTCACTCAGAGAAAAGATGATTCTTCATTGCAGTGTGTATAAAATACCGTGACGACTAATTCATTGGTTGTCATCTTTTCTACGCTGGCATATAATCTTTTGCCTGCCAAGGCACCAATGAGCGCAATTCGATTCCAGGGAAATGGTGGCAAATACCTCACACAGTGGTTTCATTTTGTTAACTGATCACCTTATACCGAGTCACTGGCTTAGCACTGCTACAAAATATATACGGAATGACAGCCACACATTCCAACTGAAATACAATACTGGAAATCAGAGAAGCATCTCAGCATACGCTAAAGAACCAACGGAACTCTAAGATGGAAGCCGGCGAGGGTCATACAGAGGCAAGGAATCCTGGCAATTTGGTCTACCAATATTCCATTTTGTGCCAGAATTATTTGGAAAATGGACTAGGAAATGGACCCTGTCTCCGAATGGCCCAAAATGGGCCTCTTGGAAACAGTTGGCAGTGATGACATCAAGTTCCCACTAACTATTTCCAGGTGCTTCGCTTTGTGCACAACACCAGAAGCGCTCTTCTTGGAGAATGGGGGGACCACTGAGAGGGTGGGGTCCCCTGAGGGGAATGCCCTGCATTGGACCCCACCACCGCTCTTGGAGCGGGCCCTGGCTTCCATTGCTTGGTAACTAGTAACAGACAGGTGTTTACAGGAATTATTATTGAAGTAAATGTTGCCTGTCAAAGGATGAGTACTGGGCCACTGTGAGATACAGGAAGCTGGAGTAGATGGGCCTTGGCCTGATCCAGCAGTGCTGTTTCTATGTTTCTATAAGTAATCCTATTCCCTCCTCTCCTCTGCTACACGTCACTATTTCTATCATAATTCACATCAGGAAGCACAGTGGGGTTGTAACCTAAGAACCACATGTGGAAAGAAGGGAGACTTCCGTGGTGTTCCATGCGCAGTTGCAGAAGCACATGCACCAGAAATTGTAGAACAATTATATGTGTGACATCTTATGCCACATGTTGTGCCTTTGCATTTGGTTAGAATTGGCAATGAAGGCAAAATGCTCAAGTGCTTGTTACTTATAGCACCAGCATCCACAGTGCCCAAAATTTACCGACGATGGCAAATGATTACCAGTTATCTTTATCCAATAACACAGGCATTTTCCAAATATTTCCAAATAACATCTATATATATAAAGAAGAGCCTGGGTGTGTATGTATGTGTGTGTGTGTGTATGTATGTATGTATGTCTTGCATAGGCTCCGCAACGCCTGGAGCGATCGGCACGAAACTCGGCATGCATACACCTTGCGGCCTGGCGACAAACACTGCGGGGGGCGGGGGCCCCTAGCGCCCCCGGGGGTGGGGGGTACGCGGGGGTCCCCGCGTGAAAACGGTCAAAAACGGCCGAAATCGGCGTCAAATCCACAGTTTCTGGGGGCGCAGAGATGAGCAGAGATGGTCCCGACGCAGTCGGAGTCCGGGTTCAGCCCCCCCCTTGATGTGGGGGGCAAGAAGGGGTGCGAAACAAACCGTCCGCCATGCCCTGCTGGAACTCCTGGACCGATTGGCGCCAAACTCAGCATGCGGAAGCCTAGCGGCCTGGCCACAAACACTTCGGGGTTTGGGGGCCCCTAGCACCCCCAGGGATGGGGGTACACGGGGGTCCCCACGTGAAAATGGCCACAAACGGCCAAAATCGGCGTCAAGTCCGTAGTTTCCGGGGTCGCCGAGATGACCGGCGATGCTCCCGATGCCATTGGAGTCTGGGTTTGGCCCCCCCTCAATGTGGGGGGCGAGAAGGGGTGCGAAACACAACGTCCGCCATGCCCGGATGGAACGCCTGGACCGATTGGCACCAAACTCGGCATGTGGAAGCTTAGCGGCCTGGCCGCAAACACTGCAGGGGGCGGGGCCCCCTAGCGCCTCTGGGGGTGGGGGTACACGGGGGTCCCCGCGTGAAAACGCTCAAAACCAGCCAAAATCGGCGTCAAATCCACAGTTTCCGGGGTCGCCGAGATGAGCGGCGACGCCCCCGATGCCGTTGGAGTCTGGGTTTGCCCCCCCTCAACGTGGGGGGCCAGAAGGGGTGCAAAACACAATGTCCGCCATGCCCTGCTGGAACGCCTGGACCGATTGGCGCCAGACTCGGCATGAGGAAGCCTAGCAGCCTGGCCAGAAACACTGCGGGGGTCGGGCCCCCCTAGCACCCCCAGGGGTGGGGGTACACGGGGTCCCCACTTGAAAACGGTCAAAAACGGCCAAAATCGGTGTTGAATCCACAGTTTCCGGGGTCGCCGGGGCAAGCGGCGATGCTCACGACACCGTCAGAGTCCAGGTTTGCCCCCCCTTCAGCATGGGGTGCGAGAAGGGGTGCGAGACACAACGTCCGCCATGCCCTCCTGGAACGCCTGGAGCGATGCGCACCAAACCCGGCATGCGCGTGCCTTGCGGCCTGGCGACAGACACTCCGGGGGTCACGCCCCTGTAGCGCCCTGGGGGTAGGGGTGCCCCGAGGCCCCCACATGGAAATGGTCGAAAACGGACAAAATCATGGTCGGTTCCTTAGTTTCTGGGGTCGCCGAGGTGAGCGATCGGCACGAAACGTGGTTCGCATACACCTTGCGGCCTGGCGACACACACTGAAGGAGCGGGCCCCCTAGCGCCCCCTGGGGTGGGGGTACATGGGGGTCCCCACGTGAAAACGGTCAAAAACGGCTGAAATCGGCGTGAAATCCACAGTTTCCAGGGTCACCAAGATGAGCGGCGACGCTCCTGATGCACTTGGAGTCTGGGTTTTGTCCCCCCTCGACGTGGGGGGCAAGAAGGGGTGCGAAACGAGACATCCGCCATGCCCTGCTGGCATGCCTGAACCGATCGACCAGAAACCTGGCACGCATACACCTTGCAGCCTGGCGACAAACACTGCTGGGGTCAGACCCCCGTAGTATTCCCAGGGGTGGGGGTACGTGGGGGTCTCCACATGAAAATGGTCGAAAACGGCCGAAATCCGCATCGAGTCCGTAGTTTCCGGGGTCGCCGAGACAAACGGCGACGCTCCCGACACAGTTTGAGTCCGGGTTCAGGCCCCCCTCAGCGTGGGGGGCGAGAAAGTGTGCAAAACGAAATGTCCGCCATGCCATGCTGGAACACCTGGAGCGATGTGCACCAAACCTGCCTTGCGGCCTGGCAACAAACACTGCGGGGGGCAGGCCCCCCCAGCGACCCTGGGGGTGGGGGTATGCACGGGGCCCTGCATAAATTGGTTGAAAACAGCCATAATCGGTGTTGAATCTGTAGTTTCCGGGGTCGCCGAGGTGAGTGGCGACGCTCCCGATGCCGTGGGAGTCCGGGTTCAGCCCCCCTCAGCATGGGAGCGGGAAGGGGTGTGAAACAAGATGTCCGCCATGCCCCGCTGCAACGCCTGGAGCGATTGGTGCCAGATGCGGCATGCGCGTGCCTTGAGGCCTGGCGACAAAAACTGCGGTGGTCAGGCCCCACTACCGCCCCCGGGGGTGTGGTGCGCAGGGGCCCCTTCATGAGAACAGTCAAAAAAGGATGAAATCGGTGTCAGACCCGTAATTTCCGGGGTCGCCGAGGGCTGAGGCAGGGTGCTGAGGCAGGGGGCCGAGGCAGGGGCCCTGAAGTGAAGACGGCCAAAAACGGGCAAAATTGGCATCAAGTCCATAGTTTCCCAGGTCGCCAGGGCAAGCGGCAATGCTTCCGGCACTGTTGGAGTCCGGGTTCAGCCCCCCCTCGGCGTGGGGGACAAGAAGGGGTGCGAAACACAACATCCGCCATGCCCTGCTGGCATGCCTGAACCGATCGACACGAAACCTGGCATGCATACACCTTGCAGCCTGGCAACAAACACTGCGGGGTCAGACCCCCTTAGTGCCCCCAGGGGTGGGGGCACATGGGGGTCTCCGCATGAAAATGGTCAAAACCGGCTGAAATCTGCATCGGGTCCGTAGTTTCCGGGGTCGCCGAGGTGAGTGGCGACGCTCCCGATGCCGTGGGAGTCCGGGTTCAGCCCCCCTCAGCATGGGGGTGGGAAGGGGTGTGAAACATGATGTCCGCCATGCCCCGCTGCAACGCCTGGAGCGATTGGCGCCAGACTCGGCACGCGCATGCCTTGAGGCCTGGCGACAAAAACTGCAGTGGTCAGGCCCCACTACCAGCCCCCGGGGTGTGGTGCGCGGGGGCCGCTACGTGAGAATGGTCAAAAACGGATGAAATCATCATCAAACCCATAGTTTCCGGGATTGCCAAGGCCTGAGGCAGGGGGCCAAGGCAGGGGACCTGAAGTGAAGATGCCAGAAAACGGGCGAAATTGGCATCAAGTCCATAGTTTCCGGGGTTGCCGAGGCGACCAGTGACACTCCCGACACGGTTGGAGTCCGGGTTTGGTCCCCGTTGGCGTGGGGGGCGAGAAGGGGTGCAAAACTCATAAACTCTGGAAGATCATTTTGTTACCCGGGCAACGCCGGGTAACAAAAAGCTAGTGTTCTATATATCTAAAGCAGTGTTATTCAAACTGTGTGTCGGGACCCACTTGCCGGGTCACAACCTGATGTCAGGTGGGTCATGGAAAGCTGGGAGCAGCCATCTTGAAAACTGTAGACCTTACTCTTGCTATACTCCTTTTGTGAGTGTTAAGAGTTTGAATTTTCAAGTGAGGATTTTTTAAAATTTGGTTTTTAGTTCAGTGCTCTTACATCATGTTTTTTCCTAATCTTGCTTCCTGTCAGGTATGTTTAATGGCTGTGCAATTGCTGCAGTTCAAGAAAGCCAGTTTGCATTCCAGGAATGCCATTTGATTATGTCACACTGAAGGCACTTCCTGCTTGATGATGTCACTTCTGGCTATGACATCACATCCAGGTTAATGACATCACTTCTGGTAGGTCCCTACACAAGTGCCATTCTAAAAAGTGGGCCCCGGTCTAAAACGTTTGAGAACTACTGATCTAAAGGCTACAGCTCTACCTTGATGTTTCTGGAAAAAGTCAGACTGAAGCAACTGGGAGTGGTGCTGTGCAATGAGTATTGATGTACTGGTGGAGAACACACATTCTGAATTTTCAACTTGACTGGACACCCATGTTTAGACATGAAATGTTTCTTCCTAAACTCGTTCACATCCATTTATCATGGTCCTCAACACACTGAGACCCCATGTATTCCACCAGCTCTGTTAGCGACTTAGATGTGGAAATATGTCATTGTGACATGTCAAGTTTGGAACATCTCTTTGTTCTGAAGAACTGAAAATGCATTAAAAGCCACAAAGACATTTCAGGTACTTCTTGTTTCCATTCTCTAAATTGTAGCGGAGTGTATCAAAGCCATCTACATCATGGAGAGCATTCGGTATGGATTTCCTGCTAATATTTAGAGTGGTTTAGCCATAACTTTCAAATCTGAAGAAAGTAAGCACATCATAGCTCCATACAGTATAACTTTAAATTCCATTAGGGTCTCCATATTTCACAATGGCAGCCAACATAGTGCATATTTCATTCATTCGCTCTAGCAGGATTTGGTGAATTGGTATTTTATTTAAAGGACTGTTTAAAAAATATAGCACTTAATACATTAATATAGTGGTAATATTTTCTACTGTATTTCATTTTTGTTACCTCTTCCAAGCCTCCTGATTGCCATTGGGTCTCCTAAAACCTATGCAGCTCCTGAGCTAGAGCATGTTTTAGGAGACAAGGTAACCAGTGATGTCATGCACCCACTACGCACCACTATGTGAGTACCGGTTCCTAGAAGTTGAGCTGGCCCCGCCCATTCGAAGTTGGCCCCGTCGGCTGGTTGGCTCAGCAGCTGCACATGCGTACTGCACGCCCGCAGCCGTTGCCTGCACTTTCTGTGAGGAGGCAGGCAGGCAGGCAGTGTGGTGGTGGTGGCAGCAGCGGCAGCAGCGGAGCGAGAGGACCGGAGGCGGCAGCAGCGGCAGCAGCGGCAGCAGCGGCAGCAGCAGCAGAAGCAGCAGCAGTGAGGGAGACCCGGGAATAAGGCAGCAAGCGTGAGAAGGTAGGCTGCCTGGGGCTCCCGCTCCCTCCACCCACGCAGATCCAGCGTCCTGGTTCCTCCTGCAGCCTCCCCCCAGTCCCAGCCCCCATGCGGTCTTTTTTTGGTCGCCCGTTCCCCCTCCTACTCCTTGCCGGCCGGCCCGGCGCTCGGTCGGGCGCCCACGTGGTTGCGCAGCTCGGTGGGCGCCCGTTCCCCCTCCTGCTCCTTGCCGGCTCCTTGCATTTCACATTAAAGTTAAATGGCTCCCTGTCCCAAAAGGGCTCACAATCTAGTACAGTCTAGCCTGCTATTTAACCAGAGAACAGTTGAAGCAAAATATGTCTATACACATCCCTAGAAAGCAAATCAATAGAAGTTAAATCAACACTAACCACAAGCTGAAGTTATTACAAACATGATCACACCCCTGGCAACAATCATGACCTCACTTCCGGCTATGCCCTCACTTCCTGCCACGACATCACTTCCGGCTATGCCCTCACTTCCTGCCACGGCATCACTTCCAGCTTATGACGTCACTTCCGGTGGGTGGACCCCGACAAGTGCCAATCAAAAGTGAGTACCTGTTCCTAAATCATTTGGATGACACCACTGAAGGTAACCCTCCATAACACTTCAAAGAATGGGATGACGTGACTGCAGCTGGGGATATTGCTACTCCTCAAACCAGCATAACTAGTCTGGGGCAACACTAATGTGATAAGCGATGATGTTGTCAGTTCTGTCCATATGACTGGGAGTGCAATCCTAACCTGGAGTTAGGAGTCCAGCACAGTTAGGCCAGCAAAGTTTGGCCGGCACAAAGGACTCCGTAAAGTATGTTTGGACCACTCTCAGAGTCACAGTGGCCAGCACACAGATGTGTGTCCTTCTCCTTGACTCTGAGAGTGGCCCAAACGTGCTTTACTGTGGCCCTTGTGCCAGCCAAATTTTGCTGGTCTAACTGTGCCAGCCTAACTCCAGGTTAGGATTGCGCTCTGGGCAGAGGCAGATCTACAGGGAGGGCCAAGCTCTAAGTGTTGCAAGAAGCCTTACCCTGTCATGTAAATCCCTCCTCTCCCTTGCTGCTGTAGCCACTAAGCAATGCCGAGATGTTGCTTTTCCCTGTGAGGATTGGCTAAAACGGTGCAGGAGAGGAGTGATTTCCACTGCAAGGTAAGGCTTCTTGCAAAACATAGAGCGTTGCCCTCCCTTAGATCTGCCTCTGGCTCTGGGTTACATCAAATATTAGCAAGTGTAATGTGGGAGTGCTCTTAAGAACATAAGAAGGGGAAGGATAGGCCTGTGGGTGGACCAGCCCAGGGAGGGGGATGGAGAAAGGACCCAGCACTTAAGCCGGATCCAAAGCCTGTCCCTGGCCCAGTCAGCCCCGATCCGGGCCACTCAGATTTGTGCCAGTGATTTTGCTGGCGCAGATCCAAGTCACCCCATAGGGGTGGCTGGGGCTTCTCCTGGGGTGACTTATCTCGACTTCCAACTGCCTCTTAACCTACACTGGTTATAGCACAGGACAGCTAGCCCAGCTGTTCCAGCACAGGTTAGGATTGCACTGTGAGTTAATTGAAACTTACTGACGGATACTCTTTGATGTTTTTGGACAAGAGTGTTCCAGCCTTATTTGGAAATGCCAGCTATTGCACCTGAGACTTTCTGCATGTAAAACAGATGCCCCCTACCGCTGAGCTATAGCCCCACCCAGGGACATGGTCTCTTAGGTGTCATTATTATTTTCAAGCATGCAAGATAATGCAAGTTACTGCAGGTCATAATGCAAGTCAAGCAAGTTACTACTAAACCATCCCAAATGTTAGCAGCAAATCCATACTGACCAGTGGTGGACCCAGCCAAGTCTTTGCCCCGGGGCCAGGTGCAATAATCACAGTCCCCTGCTCTGGCTTCCCACACCCTGCACTGCCCCCTGTGCTGCCATGCCATGCCCCAGTGTGTGCCAATGCTTCACTTCAGAGAGATACAGATGCAGGGGTGGGCAGGAGTGCCCACTGCCCCCTCTCCTCCACCGGTGCAGTGCCTGGGAGCACTTGTTGCCCCCCCCAATATAGGTAGGACTGCTACTGATACAGACTACAATCCATGATCTAGATTAGCTCTGAAACACTTGGAGCACAATCTTAACCTGGAGTTAGGCCGGCACAGCTAGGCCAGAGAAGTTTGGCTGGCCCAAGGGACACTGTAAAGTATGTTTGTAAAGTATCACTGTAAGGTATCACTCTCAGAGAAGCCAGTACACAGGCATATGCCATCCTCCCTGACTCCGAGAGTGATCCAAACATGCTTTACGGTGGCCCTTGTGCCAGCCAAACTTTGCTGGCCTAACTGTGCCGGCCTCACTCCAGGTTAAGATTGCACCCTTGAATACAATTTACAGAACGGAAATAAGAATTAAATGTCTCTGTGGCTTTTAATGCGTTTTCAGTTCTTCAGACCATATTATAAATAGATCTGTTCCAAACTTGACATGTCGCAATGACATATTTCCACATCTAAGTCACTAACAAGTTTGTGGAATGCATGGATCTCGGTGCGGCGAGGACCATGATACATGGATATGGAACAGATTATTAGAATGAAATATTTAATCTTTAAACATCAGTGTTTTGTCAAGTTAGAAATTCAGCATATGCATTCTTCCCTAATGACGCCACTCCCAGCTGCTCCAGTTGGAGGTTTTCATAAACAACAAGGTAAAGGAGTAGCCTTTAGGTATAGAGCAGGGGTCAGGGAACTTTTTTACCTTTTACCCCAAAATATATTTAGATACGCCAATGTTACCCCCGCCCCCCCGCCCCCACCAGAACAAAAGAAAAAAAATTACATATTGGAACTTATTGCTTTTTATTTGATTAATTAATAAGCTTAATTAATGCCATGTAAATATGAAGTTGTAAAGGGTTTGGGGGAGTTAGGAAAAGTAGCGCAGGCACATTGCAGTCTGGGGCACGTTTTGCCGGCCAGAGAAGTGGGCGGAGCAAAACAAACAAAACAAAACAAAATGCAGCCAGCCAGCCAGCGACAGATCCGGAACGGGGGTAATGGATGGTCACACTGCCAAGACACAGCCGGGCATGCATATAGATTCATATGCATGCCGGGCTGTGTCTCGGCAGCAGGACTGTCCATTACCCCCAGGAATTTCATTTTTACCCCATTTGGGGTAATTTACCCCTGTTCCCAGACCACTGGTATAGAGTATTCCTGTGTAAACTGCTATAGATAAATGGTGGGCACTAGGGATGTAGGTGCTACATATATCCAGCACTTGGAATCTTAGCCTCTGTCCAGGCCAGAATCTACCAGGTTTCCTTGCTCCAAATCAAATTGCTGACAAGGCCCCTCCCATGGCAGTACAGGCCTCAGTCAGTGCTTCAGGCCTCTTGCAGTCATTGGATGCTGGCATGCTGCCTCTGGGTGCAGCTGAGGGCATTGTGTGGTCAACAGTGTACTCGCAGGTGATGGCTGTGGGGGGCTGATCTAGCTGCCACCCATGTGACCTGTGAGCCAGATGCTGATGGAGCCGGTACCGGGGCAACCGGAACGGCTCAGATGGAGACATAGTGGAGCTGGAAAAGGTGCAGAAGAGAGCGACAAAAATGATTACGGGGCTGGGGCACCTCCCTTATGAAGAAAGACTGCAGCGTTTGGGGCTCTGCAGCCTAGAAAAAAGGCGCCTGAGGGGGGACATGATTGAGACATACAAAATTATGCATGGAAGGGATAGAGTCGATAAAGGGATGTTCTTTTCCCTCTCTCAAAACACCAGAACCAGGGGGCATCCGCTAAAACTGAGGGTTGGGAGAGTTAAAACAGATAAAAGGAAGTACTTTTTTACTCACCGGGTAGTTAATCTGTGGAACTCCTTGCCACAGGAGGTGGTGATGGCATCTGGTCTTGATGCCTTCAAGAGGGGATTGGACAGATATCTGGAGGAAAGGTCCATCGTGGGCTATAGGCAATGATGGATTGTGCAACCTCCTTACAAAGGTGGTGGGCTACTGGTACCGGGTGCAAGGGAGTGGCAACAGGATGCAAGCATCTTGTTGTCTCATGCCTTCCTGGGGCACCTGGTGGGCTGCTGTGAGATACAGGAAGCTGGACTAGATGGGCCTTTGGCCTGATCCAGCAGGGCTCTTCTTATGTTCTTATGTTCTTATGAGGCAGCAGGCATTCCACCACCAGGGAATGCCCTGGTTTGCCTGTGGGTACAGGGGAGGGGACAGGACACCTGTGGCAAGGGTAGGGAAATGGGACATGAAGCTGGATATGGGGGTAGATTAAAGGAGCCCCACAGCATAAAATCAGATGAGTGCATGGTGGTAGCACAGGCAACACAAAGGCCGAGGGCCCAGTTAAAACTGGTCATCCTTCTAGGGAGCCAATGTTGACCCTAGGAGGCCCAAAGCAGCCAGGTGTGGAGAAAGCCAGGGTGCTTTCTAACCATCTTCCCCTTCACCTACTACTCAGGGGTACTTGCCGGCTGAGTTAGCTCCAGATGCTGGGATTGTTCTTCAGTCTTGGCATGGGTTGGGGAGGAGAAGCGATGGTTTCCATTCCCAAAAGCAGAGCCCAAGGTGCACCCCACTGTCTTCGTTGCTGATCCCAACATTCTGCCAAGGCACATCATGTTGTGCAAGGTATCACACATAAAATTATTTTGTGAAATTTCTTGTGCATGCACTTGTGCAATGGGTCAGAGAACATTGAAAGGCCTCCTTATTTACACATGCTTCTTAGGATACAATCCCACTTTGTCAAGCATTGTGGCTCTGAAAGTGTCAATTCCAACTGAGTGTCAAGGAACAATACTGGAAATGTTCAAAAAAGTTCTAGAAATGTGGAAGGAATGAAATGTTCATGTGAGTTTTCCTCTGTTGCACTATTGAAGAGCCATTGAGTTTTGAGGATGCCGGAGTGAGCATCCCATCTCCACACTGATGCATTGGGGGTTATTCTTCTGGATGGTGTGTTCAGAGATTGGTTGGGAAATAGAGATAATACCGACCTATCTTACAGGGTTGTTGTAAGGATTACAAGACAAGAATGCTGGCCATGCACTTTGCCCATTCAAAAGCACTATTTAAATGCTAAGCATTAGTTTCTATTATTTCTGCACAGATGTCATGGTTACAGCCAGTGGTGTCATCCAGGCGGAACAGCCCGGTACTCCGTTCCGCTAGTTCCGCGGAGGGTCCGGGCCGCACCGCCTCTCTGGAGGACGGGCGAGCTGCTGCTGGGCCCGCCTGCCCTCCCTTTTGTCCAGAATTGCTCTAAAATGGAGCGATTCTGGCGCAGTGAGGCTTGGGGGGGGCGTGGCAGCCCTCCGCCATAGGGGCGGAGAGCTGTCAATCATCCTAGCGTTCCGGTAGTTGGCGCGCTCGGATGACATCACTGGTTACAGCATTCCGTCTAAACAGCTTTCCTTGGAGAACATTGCAAGAAGTTAAGCAAATGTGACATTTTGAGGATGTTTAATGAGAGCAACAATTACTCTTGAACAAATCACACCGAGAAAGCTTTGTGCTGTGCCTTGTTTGTTTGTTTGTTTGTTTGTTTGTTTGCCAAAAAAGATTGTCAAAACGAATTGTTTATGACAACTTCATCACAAGAGTCAGTTTGAGTTAAAAATTTGTTGAAGTGCTCTACATTTTAGATTGCAGTTAATGGATTAATTATTCCAATTCATCCATTGATGTCATCAGATTGTCTAAACTATTGGGGTAAGCACAACACCAAAACATTCAAACAGAAAAAGGCAGCCTTTGGGGGGAATCATAGAATTCCATGCGCACCTAAGAGCATGCAGAGACTCCTGCACATGGCTACATCCACGTACTTCTGAGATGATTGACAAAACTGCTCATAATGTATTGTTTTACTCCCTTTACTGAGCTCCTAGACAGGATTGGTGTGTGTGTGTGCGTGTCCGTGTGTCTGTGCATGCACATGAGTGTGTGTGTGTGTGTGTGTGTGTTCGTCAGTTACACTTTTCATCATTTAAGTTGACATATCTGGAGCAATGGAACATATTATATGGCTGGTATGGTGAAAGTGGCTAGGGAGGGGTGTCAAACATAAGGCCCATCAGATGCGGCCTTATCAATCAATCAATCAATCAATCAATCAATCAATCAATCAATCAATCAA
>JAJKFI010000003.1:34746498-34775325 GCA_029204185.1 Lerista edwardsae
CACACACACACACACACACACACACACACACACACACACACACACACTAACAAATGTGCTCTTTGACCTATGCAGCCTCAAGATACAAAAAACAAGTTAAAAATGAGCATTGCCATGTGGGGTGTTCCGTTTCAAGTCAATTGTTCACGTAAGTGGAATTTTTATGTGACCTGTGTCATCCACCTCCAGCCATTAAGCCTGAGAAATGCAGCTTTTCTGAAATTGTTTTCTTCAGTGGTAAGAATATACTCTATTACAATAATAACAGTGGTACCCTCTGGGTGGCATTTCAGGATGAATATTATCATCAAACTCCCACCTGAAACCCCACCCAAGGCACAGTGATAATGCACTGCCTGGAGTAACTGATTGTGGAAAATATTTAAGAGAGAAAATAACATCTTGATGAGAACCATAAAAAGAAATGCCATAAGGGGCCTGTTCATATTTTCAAATGAGAAAGCAGGGAGATTTTTAAGCATCTCGTTACTAGTGTGGTTTCCTCTACTTCCTGGGCTCCATCGATCTCTGCCACAGTTGAGAGAAACGGGGTGGGGAGGCTTTGGGAGGCGGGGAATCTGTTGCAGTTTCACTTCTCACAGTCCAGAACTGGTTGAAACTGGCATTCCGTCTCTGCTTCTCCAGATCAGATAGACACCTGTGAGTCCTTGAGCTGGTCAGCTTCCCAAGCTTGTTAGGGCAACTAGCTTTACTCCCTTTCCGATAGTGTAATGAAAGCAGGCAATTTCACACGGGAAGAACTGGCTACAAACACTTTGCTTTCTCATGAGATCATAGTGTCCAAAGGGGCACCTCATTGGGTAAAATGGGGCACAAGGGTCTTCAGGTATCCACCTACCAGATATACTCTGGTTGCATCCTTTTGTTCTTGTGTAGAAGAACTTTCTCACTGTGTGTGTACTAAGATGTAAAACCGCACTGAAGAGCCGCCTGCGCGCGGCACTGCCTTCGCCGGCTTTCCTAACCGGCAGATTGAACTTTTTCACCTTTCACACTTTCGCTACTGAAACCAATAAAGGCTTTGATATTGAAATGTAGCGATCGCTTCGTTCCTTCGCTCCGGAGCGCTAAGGCAAGCGCTAGAATGGGTCCGCAAGCCCCCAACTCTGCTCTAACCAACACAAATCCACAACAGAATCAGGCTGTGTTGGCATGTGCCGGATCCTGTCCCCTCCGGCAGCAGTCTCTCCACCCCCTTTCTCCTCTCAGATATGTGCCACAGAAATTTCTGGTGCAGGTTGAAGGGCACCCAATGCAGAGCAGGAGGCTTTGGAGGAGTAAGGGCAGTGGTTCCTAAGCCGTGAGTCTTGGAGCCATGGAATTCAGCCAGGGGAGCTGCAGAATCGCCATGACAATCCTGCCACTTGATACAATGTGTACACTGATACTTGATACATTTGGGGATTCGACCCGTAATGGGGAGCCACGGCCAATGGTCCACTACGTCAAGAGAGCTACCAGTTGAAAAAGTTTGGGAACTACTCGGTAAGGGAATTTATCCCCTTTCCACTCCAAAGCTTCCAGATTTGGATACACCATTTTGGTGCAGCTGCACCAGCGTAGGGTGGGAAAGATAGGATTGGGCTGTGGCCCAATTCTAGGCTTCCCAGCGCCCAGAGGAACAGTGGTGCCAAAATGGCCACTACTGTATCTTGTGGGCACTATGAGGCCACT
This sequence comes from Lerista edwardsae, assembly GCA_029204185.1. Lineage (NCBI taxonomy): Eukaryota > Metazoa > Chordata > Lepidosauria > Squamata > Scincidae > Lerista > Lerista edwardsae. Next base: position 34,748,194 of record JAJKFI010000003.1, read on the forward strand.
GGAGATCTCCATTCGTCCCCTTTCTCCCAGTAAAGCCCCAGCCTCCATAATCACAGGTGCAGACTTGAGAACCTGCTAAGGGGTTTAGAATCCGGCAGAGGAGGCCTCCTCCTGGTCTTGTCCATCCCCCATGCTTGTCCCCATGCTTGTCCCCCATGCTCATTGAAATGAGATCTTGTCCATCTCCCCTTACCCAGAAACACCTCCCACCACCCTCCCCATGCCACTTGGCACTTATCTTTGTACAACTGGTGATTGGGGCTTCTGCAGCTGCATTAACAGGGCAGTGCAGGCCTCCATGCTGACACTGCTTACTCTACGGGTGTCACAAATGTGTTGTACAGCACATTTGTGATACGCAGAGTGCAATCCTAATTTGCTGGCACAGTTAGGCCAGCAAGGTTTGGCAAAGTATGTTTGGACCACGCTCGGAGTCAGAGAGGCCAGCACACAGACATGCACCATCCTCTCTGACTCCGAGAGTGGCCCAAACGCACTTTACGGTGGCCCTTGTGCCAGCCACACTTTGTTGGCTTTACTGTGATGGCCTAACTCCAGGTTAGGATTGGCCTCCCAGTGCTGGTGCTAGGCTGCAGCACTGGTGCTGAAGCCTAATAGATTCATGCCCGAAGTGACTTAAACCTTATGTATTGTATAGAGATTTTAAAACTTTTAAACAGGTTTACAACCTAATTCAATAAAAGGCACATTAGGAAGGAAAAGAAGTGAATGTACGAAGCAAATATGGATTAGGCAGGATCAGATGGGCATTTCATGTAGTCACAACAAAGGGAATAATAGGCAGAAAGGCGTTCCAGTGATAGGAAGCTGAAAAGGGAAAAGGGATGTAGGCAGAGAATAAAGATAATTTTCAGCTTGATACCAGTAGATGAGATTTTTAAGGCAGATGCATATAGAGAATCAAGAGAAACACAACATATAAGCGACACCCAGAAGACATTTGAAAGTAAGTAGTCATGACAGATGGGCATGGATTTCCAATCTGTATTTCAAATCTTTATATCCTGCACATCTGTCCTAAAGAAACCACCAGGGTGGGTCCAAAGTAACTACCAGGGTTACAAACCATCTAAGATCCCCCACTATGACAACACAAGGAGGGCTATTTGAACCTCCTACCCGATAATAGTAATGACCAATCTGCACAGTGTAGGTGGTGCATAAAGTGGGAGTTTGTGGAATATCTGGGAGAGAGGAAGACTGCTTGGGCATGTGACTGTGGCCCAGATCTGAACCAACTTCTAGCACTGACACAGCTGTGCCAATGGGGCATGTGCTGCATCCTGCAGTTGGGGGCCAGTCACAGAGGCCTCCTCAAGGTAGGGGAATGTTTGTTCCCTTATCTTGGGGCTTCATTGCCCTTACCTTGGTGCTGGGAAGTGAGTTAGGATTGCGCCCTGTGTTGTATAGAGTCATGCTGACACTTCTATATTCCTCTTCAGCAGTGCGTTGGTGCCTGATTTTCTGCTTAGTAGACTAGAAGCAAAACCACTTCAAGCATAGATGGAGATGGATAGGCTGCCCATGTACTGGAATGTGCACTCGAATGGCAGTGTTTTATACTTTGAAATTATCTGGTGGCAGACTTTCCAAAACGTTTGGGCCAAGGACAACTACCCTAAGACATCACTTTCTGAGAAAACCTTGAAATACAGAAATACATCCTCTCTAGCCACTAGTTCAGCATTTCCCAAACTGTGGGTCAGGTCCCACTGGTGGGTTGCAGCCTAATTTTGGGTGGGTTGCTAAAGGGGAATTGAAAGACCTGATACTGCTCCAAGCCCTGAGCTATTAAAAAAAATTAGCTGCTAATTATTCTGCAAAGAGTTCAGCTCCTGCAGTTTGTAAGGTAATTTCTAACTGCCCTGCAAGGAGTTGAGCTTCTGCAGTTTGCAAGCATGAGTAAATATAGGGAGATAAATATTTGAGGGTCTTTTTTATTTATTGGTTGGTTTATATAATTGGTTATTATTACTTATCAATCAGTCAATTTTTTTTTCTGTTTAGACTTGGTAAAGTTTGGTAAAGCTAGGGTGTAATTTTAAAAAGTGGGTCCTGGTGCTAAAATGTTTGGGAACTGCTACTCTAATGGAGGAAAACTCCAATTCCATTACAGTCAGATCACTAGTTTTACATCTTATCGAGCTTTTGGCTCACCTCATCATCAATTCAGGTTTTCTGTACATTTTAAAGAATATTTTAACAGCCAAATCCTATCTGGTGTGTTCAGGCATTTACAACAGCGGAACAGAGTTCTGCTGTTGTAAAATGTTTTTTGGCGGCATGGCAGGTGGGGAAGGGAACAGGGGAGGGAGGAACAGGGGTCATCCCAAGGGGCAAAGTGAGGGGGACCAGGGCAGTATCAGGTGCACTTGCATGCACTGATATCCTAACCTCATCCCTCCATCTCCCTTACAGTCACACCGAGGGCGGGGAACTTGGGTAGGATCGGATTGTTACAAAAATTCAGTGGTGTTTCTATAAGTCTCTGTGGACTAGTCTCTGCAGGGTTATTGGCCTTCCCATTCTATCAGTCCTTGACCAAATGTGAATGTCTTCACCCTAGGCCTGATCCAACATATGGCCTTTGACAATACTGCAGCATCCATGCCATGTGCCTTCAGATGTTCTCACTGACGTCAGTGATCTCAAGGAGTATCATGTCCATCTGGGAGTGTCCCTGGGCTTGTCCTCAGCCCAGTAGACTCCACTGAACAAATCCCAACCTTCTGAGTCTCTCCTGGTGTGCCTCTTCATTCCTTCTCCTGTTATTGCCTCTCCTCTTCTTCTACTTTTCTCAGTTTTTCTTCCTTCCCTCCTACCAGCTTTTCTCTTTCCTTTCCCCCTTCCTTCTCACACATCTCCTCTTGTTGCTCTCACCTTCTCTGGTCTCTCCTCCCCTTCTGACTGCTTTATGGCCTGATAGCAGCACCTCCCTTCATGCTGCAGCTGACCACCATCACCTGAGCTGGCCAGCAGCCAGGAGCGGTTGTCCAAAGATGACTGGTGAATGACCATTGCTCCAGACCCCAACCTCTCCAGCAGCATGGCCGGGCACTCTGGTGCACCACACCCCACACTTCCAGTGAAACGGATTTCGCCAGAAGGCAGAGGAAACTGTGACTCCCATGGAGCCTGGTAGGAAGAGATGTTCCTGGAAATGCTTCGGAGCATGCAGGCCTTAGGGAATGAGACCTCCTGTGCCACAACTATTGTCAGCCAAACCACCTCACCTCTGCTGCTCCTTGCAAAGGTACCTTGCTATGGTCAAGGGAGTGGCCGAGAGGAACAAGCCCATCATGAGCCACACTCAAACATGGGAACCAGTTTTGATTTGACTCATAACAGGGCCAATATTTCCCATCTGGAGATGTTTGCTTATGGCCTTCCCCAATTCCAAAATATGCTGACACCACTACCTTGCAGATTCACAGTTCCAAATATTATATTATACATTTTTTGGAGAGAAAAAAAATCTCCACAGTTTGCTTAGTAGTATGGAAAATGTTTCTCTACATGATTTCAGTACTAATAAATGCCCTATCCATGGTGTATTAATTAAGGCTCAGACAATTTGAGCATCTGCCTAATTTCACCTTTTTAATTGGCTTGACTTGTCTTTATTCATTCCCTCTCGAACGTCCTTGTTTGGAATCAGCCTAACAATAGTGCTGCACTCATATTTCACCTAACAACAGTCTCCAATAATGAGCCACTAAAGATTTCTTCATTATTATAGTCCAAAAAAATGACTTTTGCAGTGAAGGATATTCAGGATGTACGTCCTTAAGCTATTATGAGTGCTGTTGTTAATAATAACATAGAATTGTAGCCTACAGGAAGAGTTTTCTTTTAAGAGTTCATTGACCTTATGTGTTGTTTACAAACCCCACAAATTAATTGGCTAGAAATGTGGACAGTATTAATCAACATGGGTCATGGTGCATAGCTTAATGCAGAATAGTGCTATTTGAAATACATGTAGCCTGAAACTGGTCTGTGGTTTTACGCCAAATTATGAGTCAGATTCTGCTCATTCAGGATTCTGAGGCTTTGTAGAGAGAGCTTTCTTCTCAGAAACCTAAGGCCTTTGCACCATTGCCTTTCCTAGGTTGATGTTGGTTGATGTTCTTCTGCTAAATTCCTCTTTCTAGGATACACTCCTATGGAACCTTACACACAGCTGTGGAAAAGGAACTTGACTTTAATTTTGCCAGGTGGTATGGGACATATTGCCACCTTCAAAAAATCAATCAATCAATCAATCAATCAATCAATCAATCAATCAATCAATCAAGTGCATTTATATACTGCTTTTTAACACACAGCGGTTTACAGGCAAAAAATAAGTATAAAGTTAAATGGCTTCCAGTCCAAAATGTCTCACAATCTAAAAAAACCCCCCACTAAAAATGTAGAATAGCACCAGCTACTAGAAAAGACACTGTGCTGGAGCAAAGAGGGACAGTTACTGAGGAACACCATGTGAAAAAGGGCCTCTTGCTCAGTTAGCAGGGGTTACCTGGGCAACCTCTTCTTCTTCCTTCTTAGTCAGAGGTGCCTAGTTGGTAAGGTCAACACTCAGTTCAAGAAAAGGACAAATACAAATCTGTCCCCTGAGAGAAAAATGGGAAATTTACTGTAAAGGGATATTTCATCAACCATGATATGTGACACCTCAACCCTGATTGCATTTGGGCTACCACTTATGAGTTTGCTCCGCGTGTTCTAAAAAAAAGTTTTTTTTTTTCTTCAAGTATCATCGTGTTTTGACACATTCACAGTTCCTGGAGTGTGGTGGGCCAGTAGCATCACATCGCCTAAGTTCCTGTACGTCCGCAAGCCTAATGACCTGGGCCCTGATTAGTTGGTGGAACATGGCCGCAGAATAGAAGACATCATAGTGGGAGTGGAAGTGGCAGTTTTGCTCACTAGACAATGCTGCCCTTGGGCAGATGTGGTGTAGTAGGGTGGCGCCCTCACTCTTCCCCTGTCCAGCTCCATTAAAAGTAGAGACTCATGCTGAAAAGTGATTGAATTCCCAATATTTATTTATTTATTTATTTATTTATAACCTGCCTTTCCTATACCAGAACAAATGCCCAAGACAGCTTACAATTTCAAATAAAACAAAACAACAACAACAATAATAGCAAATAAATTGGGGGCAACAATTTGAACCAAAGAATTACAGGACAGAGAACACATCATCCACATGTGAGCCAAAAAAGCCATGAGGAAGGTGGTCATTCTTAGTTCCTCCGGTAGGGAATTCCATAGTTGTGGCACCACTATATTGCCAGAGAAGGAGCCAGAGAAGGTTCACCCCCATATTGCCAGCTCTCTAACTTGGAATAAAGGCAGCACTTGAAGGAGAGTCCCCTCAAATGACCTAAGAGACTGAGCAGGAATGGATAGGAGAAGGTGGCCCTCCGATAATCTGGACCCAAACCATGAAGGGTTTTAAGGTCAATACCAGCACTATGAATTGGGCCCAGAAATGAATGGGCAACCAGTGCAACCTCTGAAGCAGTGGTCCAACAGACTCAAACTGCCTAGCTCCAGTAACACCTGAGCCACTGCATTCTGCACTAATTGCAGCTTTCAAACCATCTTCAAGGGCAGCCCCATGTAGACTGTGTTACAGTAGTCCAGTATTAAAGTTACTAGGGCATGGACTGCCATGGTCAGGTCCCATCACCTCAAGTATGGGCACAGCTGATACACCAGCCAAAGCTGTGCACACACACGCCCGGCCACTGCTGCCACTGAGTCCAGAAGCACTACCAAACTGCACCCAATCCTGCAGGGTTATAGAATTAGAGGGGAAGGCAGAAGGACTTTCCCACTGCAATGGCAGATGTTAAAACTGCACTAAAATGCAGGGAGAAAGGACAAGTAGCTTGTGGAGATTGGCTAAATGGTTAAAGGCATCAAGTTCTGGGCATACACCAACAACAGCTGCTGGTCTCCAAGCCCTGGCCTGATGCGCAGGCAGAAAAGTGAAACATCTGCTTACAGTATGTCTCTTTATTAATTACAGAATAAGAGCTTCACTGAAAGGGTGCCTGACTCATAATTAAAAATCAAACAAACACAAGTATTACCAGCAGTGAGAACAGAATTATGAGTCTATTGTTTGTGATTGTCATTCCTAGTCATCAATCTCAAAAGGAGCACTGGCATGTTGATGGGGGAATAGAAAGAAGAGTATCATGCAGGAGCAGGGACAGAGGGAGGGTGTAGCCAGGGGTGCGGAATGCATGGGCGCTGGCAGCGGGGGGGGGGGGGGCGCTGGCAGCACGGAGGCGGCAGAGCGAGGAGGAGCCGGCACATCATTTCGCCCTCCCGCCTTCCGTTGCGCCCGTTGCGCTCCAAAATGGAGCTCTTCTAGGCTCAAGGAGGTGTGGTGGGGCGACGCACGGGGGGCGGGGCGACATGCCGGGGGCGCAGTTTCGTTGCCCTGCCATGGGCGTGATTACGGCCTCGATCCTCTGCATACAGAGTGAAGTTGTTGTAGCTCGACTCCAAATCCAGCCCTGAGAGTGGGGTGTGTCCTAAGGGGGCTGGGTTGAATTGCACAAGGGGACAGCAAAGCAATTCTTGCCAAGCTCGCCTTTCTCTGCCACCACTCCTCTCCCCATGATCATCTGTGGATGTATTGGAGTGAAGGTAGCAATACTTTTATTTATTACATTTCTATACTGCCCTTCTTCCAAGCTCAGGATGGTGGACATACTGTCGTTCCTCCCTTCCTTTTGTTCTCACAACAACTCTGAGAGGTGGGTGAGGCTGAGGGAGAGCGTCTGGCCCAAGGTCACCCAGACGCCTCATGGCTGAGCAGGGATTTGAACCTGGATCTTCCAGGTCTGCGTCCAACTCCTCAACAACTGCACCTTCCTGGCATTTAATTAAAGAGATTGAGGCTCCGATTCTAACTCCCCTGGCGCTAACAGTGTGCTCATACCACCAGTGTCATAAAAGTGCAGTAAGGCGCTTGGCCCAAGAGCCAGGAGGACCTGGCATGGAACGCCCAGTGTTACCAGTGTTACCAGCACCAGGGGTGTGCTCTTTGGGACTGGATAGAGGACGTGGGGAGGGTGGAACTGGAGGGAGGGAGGCTCCACTGTGTCAGGCTGCATGACTCGACCCATTGAGAAGGCCCAAGGCAAATGTTTTGGCACCGCTGGTCCTACAGGAGCCGGGCAGTTTCGAATTGACCTATAAGATTCAGAGCACAATCCTAACCTGGAGTTAGGCTGGCACAGTTAGGCCAGCAAGGTTTGCCTGGCACAAGGGCTACCGTAAAGCATGTTTGGCCCACTCTCGGAGTCAGGGAGGATGGCGCGCGTCTGTGTGCTGGCTTGTCTGACTCTGAGAGTGGTCCAAACATATGTGACAGTGTCCCTTGTAACAGCCAAACTTTGCTGGCCTAACTGTGCCGGCCTAAATTGAGGTTAGGATTGAGCTATCAGGAGGGCTGATCCAGAATGACACACACACACACACACACACACACAAACACCCTTGCACAAATGAAGCTTTTTCCACAGAGGTAAAATGCAGCCCAGTTCTGTCTTTTGTTCTGGTTTGGAAGCCTGGAGCCAGCCAACAGTTTCCAAAAGAGAAGAAAGGGAACGAAAGTGCCCCTGAATCTTTCCAAATGGAGACCGTTCCTTTCCGTGTCTTGAGCGACACAAATTGGCATCCGGCCCTTTGTATAAGAGGCTGCTGCTGCTCCGATGCAAAGCATGACAAGTTGCAGCTGTTCATGAGGCTGACTCCATTCCATTGAAAAGAAAAGCTTGCAAACCGCATATTTATTCATACACAGGCATCATCCCAGTTCCACTCACAGACACGGGCAATTCCCTGGTGCGGCCTGCTTTGCTGAGCCTGCCGCTGGATCACTCATGCACATCTGTGTCAGTCAAGGCAGGTCAATGACCTCAGGGCCTCCCCGGGGATTTGCCTCCCCACTCAGCCTTGCCTGACAGCCGATTTGCAAGGCACATTCCTCCTTCCTTGCTGCTGTAGATTAGCTGGTGTGTTAGAAGACAGGCAGGAGTGATGTTTCCGTACAACCTGTACATAAATAGGAAAGGGGGATTTTTACGAGTGGGGATATTGGCAAGCGATCAGGGCTGTGACGGTTCACTTTGACAATGCCAATCAACTGCTGGACCAGGAGAAGGTGCAGAGATGCAGCCTGACCTTTTCCAATAGGCAATTTGTACTGCCAGAGCTGATGACACCAACTGTCTGATAGGGATATGAGCCTGGTGCAAGCCCAGTGGTGTCATCCAAATGATTTAGGAACAGGTACTCACTTTTGATTGGCACTTGTCGGGGTCCGCCCACCAGAAGTGATGTCATAAGCCGGAAGTGATGTGGCAGGAAGTGAGGTCATAGCTGGAAGTGATGTCATGATGCCGCCGCCACCACGCTGCCTGCCTGCCTCCTCACAGAAAGTGCAGGCAACGGCTGCGGGCGTGCAGTACGCATGGGCAGCTGCTGAGCCAACCAGCCGACGGGGCCAGCTTCGAGTGGGCGGGGCCAGCTCAACTTCTAGGAACCGGTACTCGCGTAGTGGTGCGTAGTGAGTGCATGACATCACTGTGCAAGCCTGATCCAGCGTGGATCAGCATGCAGGTAGGAGTAGGTATTTGGGTTTTTTTTTTTTCAACCCCTGCAACATATAGCAGAAGCAAAGATCTGTTGGTGGATTGAGACAACGTGGTTTCTTTTTTCTACCATGAAGGCTCTGTTTTTATTCAGAAACAATTCTAGAGTTTAGGGATTTTTCTTTAAAAAAGGAAGTAAGTATATGATTTCTCCATTTCATTCAGAGTGCAATCCTATACCTGCGTTGTGCCGGCAGTGCACTCTTGTGCCGATCCAGGGCTGTCACCAACGTACCAGCAGCCGCACCAGCGAGTCGGGCGCTGGACCGACACCAGCAGCAGCGCCAGTGCTCAGGCGCCGCCGTGCCGGTTGTGCACCAGTTGAGTGCTGGCAACGCTCGATTGGTGCAGGACATTGTCGAGGGCGTTCCAGAGGCGTGCCAGGGGCGCAATGGGGCGGCGCAATGGACGGTGACGGGGGTGGTGACTGATGACGGCCGTAGCGCCAAATCCTAAGATCCGTCCCCAGCCGAGGTGGCCCCAATTCGGGCCGCTGCTGTGCATGTTCACCTGCACCTGTAAATCAGCAGGTGCAGATCCAAGCAGCCCCAAAAGGATGTCTGGGGCTTACCCGGATGCAGGGGGAAAACCTCCCCTTGCCCTGTGCTGTGCTGCTGCTGCGTCCTAATGGCTTTAGGAGGCAGCCCTGCTGTGCCGGCCTTGCTATGCTGGTGCTGCTTAGGCTTGGGCTGCCCAATAAATCAGACCTCTGGGATTCTTTCTATGACTTAGAAATCCGGAAAGATGTCATTGTCATTTCACTTTGGCTTTGTGCTCCTCCCCTGACTGCATCTGCTTGTGTAAAGAACCGCAGCAGAGTGTTTCAAATAAAGCAGATGGTTTATGCTTTGATACAGAAAGTTTCAAGTAGATGTATTTCCACTTTGCCCTCCAGAGCTACCATCCGATGAGTGATGTCTGGGATTGAGCAGGATACAAGAATAAGGAAAAAAGAGAAGGAGTTTTAATGTTTGCCTGTCTGATTATATTTTGCTTCATTTTGGCTTAATTAACTATGATTTTCTTTCCAATTGAATTATAGGAAATCTTTAATATATAATAGTGCTGTGAAGGCGGCTGATCTTGCATTGTGCATTTTAAATATTTCTGATGGAGATTAATACAAATGCGATTGCTAAAATAATGGAAAGTGTTTGTTTCACTCTGACCTTAACGCATCTTCCCAGTGTAATATTTTATTTTAACAAAGTGTATGAGTTAATGAAAAATATTTCACTTTGCCAATGTCACTCCTGAATGAGGAGAGGTTCTAAAATTATGATAATGCTTTACACTAAGGGGTTTTTATCTGGAAATGCGATCAGACTGATGAAGAATGCTCTCAATAAAGCTGGAGGCATCAACACTAAATTACCTGAGCAGCTCTTGCCCACCATTATTTTCAATTCAAGCCAGAAGTACTGTCACTGAGAACTCATCCAAACATAACTCATACTTCTATCACTGAATCTCCACTTCATTTATGGTAACCTCAAGGGAGGAATCAAATTTCAGATGAAGACCAGGCAGGCACAAATGCCTTCATTCTGTCTCCTTTGCTGCAAACCAGGCCAAGTTTCTTATTCTGCAGAGGGCCAAGCTACACATTACATTAAACATGTGGTGAGCATGCAGGTGGATGCACATGTGCATGCATGTTTTCTGAAACAGAGACCATGGTGGAGGAGCATCAGGACTATTGCATGCAAGAAGAGAACATTTTGGGATCGATCCTATGCTGGGGCAACACCGATGACCACCGCGCTGCTCCAGCAACTGCTGTAGCAAAAGGCACTACTGAGCTGGTGGTGAGGTGCAGCACTGGTGCTGCGGCCAGTGCCAGTTGGAGCTGGGCTTCAGTGTCTGGAGAAGTCGCCATGGGAGCACTGTGCAGTAAGTTTTAGCTTCAAGTAAATGTTTGTGGTGGTGGGGAAGGCAAATAGGGGAAAGACCTGGGTGGGGGAAGGCAGGTCAGAGGGAGAAATGGGCCTGGGAGGGGACGGAGATTGCGATGGAGTCTATGCCCCATCCTATTGTTGCTCCTGGGGCACTGCTGCTCTGGGCACTGGGGCAGTTTAGGATTGGGCTGTTAATTCTTTCCCCTTGTGCTGTGATCCTGATGACATTGCCCAATCGCAAAGCAATTTCTTATAATGTGCTAGTACCCCATTTCCCTGAGCAGTGAGAAATTCCTAGGGTGGGTATTATCTCAATACTGACTTCCATAACAGCATGTGCGTCAGGGATCTTTTGTAGCTGCAAGATACTGCAGGCAGCCGACTCCTTCTCTTAGCCTCCACTTCAAATTTCACTCTCCCATCTCTCTCTCCCCAGAAACTGCCAGCACACATTTGCCCTGAGATACAGCAGCATCCGAAAACAACATGGGTTAAAAAAAAGTCAGCTACAAGGATCGGACCTTGGAGCATCTATTATCCCTCACACAGGTGCATAAATCAACAGCCTGGCTAAATTGGTCACAATGAAAAAAAAAACCCACTAGTATCACACTCCATATGCTTTTCCTGCACATAAAATTATATGCAGAGATTATCTGCATGTAGAAAAAAAAATTATGTCTGAAATAGCTCTCATGCTGTCCTGCTTATGAACAAAACCCCTGTGACTAAATGATTATATTTGTTGTTGTTGTTGATGATGATGTTGTTGTTGTTTTTATCATTCAGGCTTTCTAAATAAACCTTGTTTGGGTACCTCAGCTAACTTTTCTCCTTCTGAAGCTGTGGGAAGTTATTTTGAGGCTGGGTGTTCACTCTCCCTCCCTCCAATGTTACCCATGTGCATTCTTGGACAAAAATAGCAAGTTTTATCACTTGTGTCTTTTCAGCATCTTCTACAGATAAAGCACATTTGTCACATTTTGGAGAGGGTCTCGCTGACAAAAGCTTCAATCATGCAGAAAGCTGTTTTCAGATTTCCATAAAACAAAGCAGACACCATTTACATGATATATTGTTCTTCGACGAAATCTTAGCCGACTATTAAACTGCTTGATTTTGTTATCACAGATTTGTCCTTCAGTTTTCCACAGAATGAAAATGAAGGGCTAACAACTAATTGTGCCAGGGAAACAGAGATAATTTGTTCAGACTGCCAACAAATAAAAAAAAAATGTTTTGTAAGTCATTAGGCCCGCGAGTAAATCATATCATATGTAATAACATACCATTATTAATGACTGCATTGTCCTACAACAAGCCTTAGAAAGAAACCTTGCATAAAACTATGGCTTAAAAAAAAATCAGGCAGATTTTGAAGGTTAAAATCTTCAAAATACAGAACCTGATAGTGGACACAGGTCTTTATCTTATAACATTGTCAATATTTCCATGATTTTTTTTAGATTGTTCCTAATAATTATTATGTTATAACTCAAGCTACTTTGTATAGTTTCTCTGTGTTTTAGGAATGTTGGCTCAAGGAATGTTTTCACATGCAGTGGCATTCCTAAAGGGGGCAAATCCCTAAGTTTTTCAGGAGCCTGAGCTCCTGTGTACAGTGGCCCCTTCCCCTTTGCCTTCAGACCTATTTGTGGCTTGGAGAGCTGTGAATGGCTCTGAAGGCGAGGGGGGCACTTTACATAGGAGCTTATTCTCCCGTAAAACTTAGCATTTTGTCCCTCCCTCTAGAAACGCCACTGGTCACATGGTAAGTTGAAATGCCATCCCTCCCCCAGCCAAAAAAAGCAAGATTGCACATGTTCACCCACAACATATAGGCTGGCACAGGACCATCTCCCCATTGGTTCACCGCAGCACGAAACCTTGTTTGGGCATAGCTAAGGGGGACCAGGAGGGAGGTCAATTGGCCCAGGTACCATGCCTTGAGGAAATGCCAATACATACCCCAATGGTGGATATGAGGGCTCTTGAGGCCTAGGATATGACGGCTCTTGAGGTCCACACCTCAAAGGCCTCCTGGAGGCACTTCCAATTTCTGCAAAACACACACACACACACACACACACACACACACCCCACCACCACCACCACCACCACCACCACCACCACCACCACCACCACCAACAACAACAACAACAACAACAAACAACTTAAGTGCCTTTCTAAGCATCTAAGGACGACTTTTGTGATGGGGGTGGTGTTAAGAAATTATTGGCCCCAGATGCCAGGTGCCCTAGCTATGCCACTGTTTGTTACATGGTAGCTGCCCAGGAGTGTGCCTGCTGAGTCCTGCCCCATCAATTACACTAATGCTTTAATCCTGCCTTCCTTTGTGTTCAGCAGAGGACATTCCAGGACTCTGAGCCCCATGTCTAGAACTTCAGAACTTGAAAGGCAACAAGTAGAAAAAAGGCAAAATAAATCAGCTTCCTTGATCTAAAATATGTTACACATATTTATTTTGTCTTTTCTTGGCGCTTCCTAAGAGTCTTAGAATTAATGTTGTATGGAAACATCAGCCACGGATGAGAACCAAGTCGCTGATGAGCCAGCAAGGTGCCATTTATATGGAACGGAAAACATTTCTTTATTTTCATCATACCACGCCTTACTGGCTACTATTCAAGGGGGCTTAAAAAAAATGAGCAATACACCACTGTAGTAAAATCACATGCAAACTATACTGTTCACAATGAAGAGGTTGTCCTTGTTCAATGGCAGCCTATTAATACAGTCCCATTTCTGTCTCATTCTACTTCTCAGTCCTCCCTGGCCTCGCAGGCACCTACTATTGTCAGCTGATGGCGTTGCTTTCAGATGGTGATGTCCCCTCACCAAAACTTTAGTAAATGTGGTACCTGAGGAGCATTCTTACCCATGATTAAGAAGGCAACAAAATGTGGTATCCCGCTAACCTGAATGGCTCATTGGCTCAAACAGTTCAGTTCCCTCTTCTGGGGTCTCTCTCCTGCCTCCTGGCATTTTGCTGTTTTCCCCACATGACACCATCATCCTGTAGCTCCTGGGAGCCACTGAGCATGTTCAGTTCACATCAGACTTCCTTACAACTTTACAGACTTTTCTACTTCTGCATTTTGAGGGAACAGCCTTCTCTCCCCCACACCCAAGTAAAAACGGCTTCCTTCTATGTATCCATTTCATGTGCAAACTGCTGGAGACTCCACCATTGCATTGCTATGGGCAAACAACTCTCAAATTCTGTGGGTGACTGTGAAGGAAACCTTAGGTAGGATTCAGTAATGGCATCTAAATGATTTAGCAACAGGTACTCACTTTTGATTGGCACTTGTGTCGGGGCCCGCCCACCGGAAGTGAGGTCATAGCCGGAACCCAGGAACCGCCTCCAGGAACTGCCGTGCCTCCTCGGGAGGGAGCCCCAGGCAGCCTGCTCATGCTGCTGCCGCCGTCGGTCTCCCTCGCTCTGCTGCCTGCCTGCCTGCCTGGCTCTGAGAACATGCAGGCAACTCAAACGTGCAGGCAATTCAAACGTTGCAGGGGGTGGAGCGGCGTGCTGACGGAGTCAACGAATGGGCGGGCGAATGGGTGGGGCCAGCCCTAATCCTAGAAATGGGTACTTGCGTACCCCCGCATACCCGCTACATGACATGTCTGGTAGGATTACCAGATACAAACTGGGCCAGTTAGTATAGAAGAATTTGGGCAGGTGCAGCTTATCACAGAAGGGTTTCAAAAGCTGCACCTGCCAAAATCCCCCGTGCTATACAGTGGTTATAGGCACTCTGTCCCAGTTTGTATCTGCTAACCCTAGCCTTAAGAGTATAAGCCTAGCCAACTTTTCAGCACCAGAGTATGGACACTGCAACTCTGAGGTAAGGGAATAAACATTCCCTTACCTAGAGGAAGACTCTGTGACTGCCCCCTTACCTCCCAACTGCAGGATGCAGCACATGCCCCATTGGCACAGCCATGTCAGTGCTGGAAAGTTGGTTAGGATTGCACCCTTAGTGGTCATAAGATATTGTCACTTAGAAACCTGCCCGATATGGCCTTAGTTTTGTGTTTCAGAAGAGGCATTCCTCACAGGAAGAACAGGCCCCATTTTGTCTCATGAATGTAAATGATCTCTGAGGGATACTAAAATGTCTAGAAATTCAGGTTTTGACAGTACATGCAAAATACAAAAGCAGAAAATACGATGATGTTTCATTAGCTGTGCATCCCCAATAAAGCCACGAGAGACAGATGTGTATGGATGAACGGGCCACTTTATTGTAAAGCAATACAACAGAACGGAGCTGGGGACCAGCAGCCATTAACTGCAATAGGCAAAGGGGCACGGCCTTAACTGAAGGTGGGGGGGGGCACGCGCTGCCAGCCCCCCTTTGGCGGGCGAAACATTCTGACTCCAGGCCGGCCCCATGGGCGTAGCCCTTCTCTGTCCAACCCCAGCCGGGGCGGAAGCAGCTACCCACGTGCCCGCCCCGGCCGGCAAGCATCTGGGGCGGGCTAAGGCTTCAGGTTAGGAGATTCCCTGCCAGCCCCACGCGCCGGTCAGCAACTGTGGGCCTACCGCAGGGTCACTCTGTGCCTTAGCTGACTTCCGAATGCACACCAAAAGCCTCCTTCCAGCCTTTATGCCCTTGCCAACCTGCCACAAGGGGGTGTCAGCCTAGAGCTTGACGCCACCTCCTCCACAAGGAAAAAGAAGGCCATGAAGGCTCCGCTGCAGGTCCCCCAGGAAAATATCTGCTCCGTCCTCGGACAAGTGGACACCGTCATCCCTAAAGAGAGAAGGAAAAGCATGCATGATTGCTGGGTGCTGAATGACCAGGCCGCCAGCCTGGCGCACGTAATTGCCCACAGCCCAATTTACTTTTCTCCGTGCACGCTCTATAGCTGGCGTGGAGACCGCCCCCCTCCAAACCCTGCGCTGTAAGAGCTCGGACCACACAATTATCACGCCTGGAATCCATTCCCGTAAAATGCCAATGTCGCTACAGGCTTGCCGCCGTAGCGACAGCCCGGCCCGTAGGGTCAGATCGTTCTTGCCCAAGTGGATTACTAGTACCTTCTCCGCTTGGCTCAGGAAGCAGAATGGCCCCCAAGGAGATCTCACCTTTCCAGGTGAGCTCCTGTACCGCCCCCACGGCCAGGAAGCCCAATAGAGACACATCTGGCTCGCGTGGCAGGGGAGCCAGCCAATCACGAGCCTCCATCTATGCGCTGGGGCTCGGCATTCTCTAATCTAGTAAAAAATATTTCCTTTGTAGGTAGGGACAGAATTAGCAAGTTTGAAGCACACATTTCTTCTCCAACGTCTTCTATTTCTCCTCTCTCTCTCTCTCTCTCTCTCTCTCTCTCTCTCTCTCTCTCTCTCATAAACTAAAAAAAATGGTTCAAGAGGCTGAGACAAAAAGAGGCAGGAGGAAAAAGAAGCCAACACAAACCTCCTCAAAGATAATTGGGGAGATGTTTACTTTTAAAAGTGCTTCAGAATTTGAAGGATGACTAGAGGATGATTGATGAAATATTCACAGAATATTTGCATTCCCAGAATGCAAAGACTACAATTATCTTTCTTTTCAAATAAATGTGTCTCCCGGCCCCTCCCCACCGTCTCCCCGAAACATTCCACTCTGCAAGGCAAATGATAAAGTTTCTTTTTTTTTCTTTAGAGGCTTCCTCAGCATTTGTCTCATGGTCATCTTGATCTTTACATTGCTATCTCAACACTGACGTTTTTCTCTTCCGCATTTCTCTTCTAAAACATAGCAAATGAAACTACTCAAAGGATGAAAACATAATTCAATTAAAAAAAAAAAACATGTACTTGGTTGAAGACCGGATGGTTCTTTCTATTGTCCCTTGTGCTCCAAAAAACATGGGAAATTGGAAATTAAGGACTTGACTGCCCACAATCCTGCCAAATGCAGTGGCAATGTGATACAAGTATCTAGTTGTCTCATGAGCTCCCCAAGGCATCTGGTGGGCCACTATGAGATACAGGAAGCGGCACTAGATGGGCCTTTGGCATGATCCAACAGGGCACTTCTTATGTTCTTAGGATAGCAAGTTCTGTTTTATTTACCTCATATTTACCTCAGAAGTTTACTTCAGAAATTTACCTCAGAATGCCAGATACAAGGGAGTGGCAACTGTATGCATGTATCTTGTTGTCTCGTGTGCTCCCTGAGGCATCTGATGGGCCACTGTGAGATACAGGAAGCTGAACTAGATGGGCTTATGGCCTGATCCAGCAGGGCTCTTCTTCTTCTTCTTTTTCTTCTTCTTCTTCTCCTCCTCCTCCTCCTCCTCCTCTTCCTCCTCCTCCTATTCTCCCCCATGCTGGTTCGTGCAACTCTTCCATGAAGGTGTCTGTCACATGCTATTGGGAATGAGGGGCAATCAGGCAGCCCTTTGTAAGGCTTTTCTGGCTTGTTAATCTTTCTCTCCCCTTCTCAGATCCATCCTACTCAAGTCCTCTTTTACTCTTTTAACAGGCGTTTTCCCTCCTTGTGCTCAACCTGATTCTATTAGTGAATACTTTTCTTTCTCAAGTGCCTATCTATACACTACACCACTTATATACCGATTAGTGACTGTATGCTTTTCATGGTATTTTCACATTGTGTTCATGCCCTTCAATAAATTCATCTTTGTTCATTGGATGGGACATGGAGTCTTTAACTATTGCCTTCCTCTTTCCTGGTACCAGGTATAGTGTGACCTGTACTTCACAACCAAGGACCAAAGATCCCTAGGCAAGCATGTTTTTAGTGCAAGCATACATGGGCATATGCATTGCTCCTAGGGATGAATGGAGCCCCGAGTGCGCCCATGGCAGGGCGACGAAACCGTGCCCCCAGCACATCGCCCGCCCCCATGCGTCGCCCAGCCATGCTTCCCTGCGCCTGGAATAGCTCCATTTTGGAGTGGAACGGATGCCAGGGAGGGCAGGAGGGCCAGACAGCGCGCAGGTTAGTCCATGGACTCCGCGCAATGGCACCCCACTGCCCCACCACTGCCGGCGCCCATGGCTCGCACCACCCCTGGACTACACCCTTCCTCCGCCTCTGATTGCTCCTAAATCATGCCTGGTAACAACAATCAATCACTCCAGCACAGCACTCAGCTTCCCCAAAATGCCACTCAATACATGTTCAGGAAAAAATTCTATAGAAGCTGAGATGAAACCCCTCATTAATTGCAAACATGCAATCAATATCTGACATTTCAGGTTTGAAAGATGTTTCGCTTGAATGTTTTAAAGCAGCAGTTCTCAAATTGTGGGTCATGACCCATAGTGGGTCACAAGCCAATTTTGGGGGTTGCAAAAAGCCAGAACATGATTCTGGCAGCCGGCTTTTGGTGGACCGCACACAAAGGCTGTTATGGCACTAACCAGCTGATGCTGCATTTGATGAGGCTGTGAGTTCTGGGGCTCGGTAAGCCTGCTGGTGGCCAGAGGAAGCAGCCTCTGTCCCTCTTGGCAACATGAGTAATGTGGGAATGTGGGACATGGAAAAACAAGGGACCCACTAGATGTTGCCACATCTGATAAGGCTCCTGCATAGGAGCATAATACTGGGATGGAGAGCCCAATGTGGGCAGGGACCCTTGAGCTGTAGGAGCAGCTAAAGGGGTGGTGCTAAAGTGGGTGGAGTGTTAGACAGATATGTAGTTTGCTATTGATTGTCATTCCAAAAATTGGTTCCCGGTGCTGAAAAGTCTGAGAACTGCTGTTTTAGAGAACCATTCCTACTAATTCCTCTCATTGCTGGTATAACTTTAAAATGAAGTGTGAGCAATTGGTGTCAACCTGAACATTCTTGGGCTAAAACTATGTCTAAAATCAAGAGTAGGTTTGTTGATGATCACAGCTGGATCCTGTAGGAATTACCCCTGCTAACTGGGCAAGAGGCACTTTTCACGTGGTGTTCCTCTCATATTTAGCAGGGGGAGAGTAAATGTCCCTCTTCACCCCAGCACAGTGTCTTTTCTAGTGGCTGTTGCTGGGGGTGTTTTGCATATTTTTAGATTGTGAGCCCTTTGGGACAGGGAGCCATTTAACTTTATTATTACTATTTGCCTGTAAACCGCTTTGTGAACTTTGTGTTGAAAAGCGGTATATAAATACTATTTGATAGATTGATTGATTGAATCCATATATGCAGGGCTGGCTCCAGGAGTGACAGGGCCCAATGCGGGAGTGAGGCCCCCACTCACCAAAGAGAGCACTTGTGGTGCCGCATGCAAACCATGGCAGTTACTGGTGACATGATGATGTCATTGCCAACTGCTTCCAGGAGACCCATTTTAGACCATTAGGAGACAGGGACAGGTAGGAGGGCCCAAGATAAAACTGCTCTGCTCACTCCACTGACTTACAACCCACAGAGATCCTGGCTGTGGCAGCAGGAGACATGCTCACTGTGCCAGGGTGTGTGTGTGTGGGGGGGGGCAAGTGTGGAGCCCAATGTGATGACATTGGTCACATTGGCGAAAGGCTGAGCCTGCACATACGCTACCTGGTATTGATACATTGTCTAAGCAGTCCAGTTGTGGCAAGTGATTACAGATGCTGCCCCTGCAGAATTTCTGCCTGGACATTCCTGTAGTAGTATTTGCATTTGTGGGGATTATTATATGTGCTTACATTTTTTTTTAATAGCATATTAGCAAAGAACCTTATCTGTTTTCATTAAAAGAGAGTGTAGACAGTAGCAATTACTATTAAAAGATATGAAAGAAGAATTCTGATCCCTGCTGTTTTGTGGTTGTTTTGAGATCTTCTGTATGTGGTTTTTGTTGCCGTTGTTTTTGCTCAGATGACATTTGAATAGAGTGCAAATGAGATTTCTATTCACTCTTTTAATTACTATTCATCCCTGTACCACATGCTTAAAAACCATTAACTCCATTGCCAATGCTGCAAAGTAGTTTACTGTCTCTAGGCATATCTGAATCTGACAGGCAGATGTTTGCTTTGCTCAAAACCAAAGCTTCAAATTTCAGTAGCAAAGTGTGGCTGGTCAACTATTAGCATGCCCAATACAGTGGGCCTGCAGCGGGGGATCCATTCCCGGATACTGAAATCAGCAGATACTGGAATCTACAGAATCCTGGCATGGCACCGGAATTAGGGGCCAATCCTATGGGCTGCAGTGTGGGCAGTACAAATGTACCACCAGCTCTGGTGTTGCAAAGGTGACATAAGCCCCCTCCAGGGCCAGCGGTAAGCCTCTACCGCTGTGCCGGCCCAGCACTGTTCCTGGAGGTGCCCCCATGAAACCAGCAGCCAGTAAGTGCAGGGGCCACTGGTGGTGTGACCTTTCTGGGTGGGGAGGGAGGGCAGAACTGGGTGGGGGGCGGCAGATCGGGGTGGAACGGGCAGTGGCCTCCAACACCGGATCCTGTGTTGGGCTGTGTGCAGTGATGTCATGCAGGGGGTACGCGGGGGTACGCGAGTACCGGTTTCTAGGATTACAGCTGGCCCCACCCATTCGCCCGCCCACTTGTCGACTCCGCCCTCTGCAACATTTGTATTTCCTGCATGTTTGAATTGCCTGCATGTTCTCAGAGCCAGGCAGGCAGGCAGGCAGCGAGCGGAGCCTTTCCTTTCCTTGCCACTGAAAAATGAGTTGCTCTGGGGTTTTAACATGATGCCAGACCTCCTTAACATGTTCTGGGGGGGTGCTGTGGAATACTGTTGCAACTGTTGGGTCAGTTTAAAATCATCTGAGGCCTCAAAAAGGGCTTTTTTCATGTCACTTCCTGCCACGACATCACTTCTGGCTTATGACGTCACTTCCGGTGGGCAGGTCCCGACATGTGCCAATCAAAAGTGAGTACCTGTTCTTAAATCATTTAGATGACACCACTGGCTGTGTGGCCTGACATAGAGGCTCTCACATCTGTGTCTGCAAAATGTGGTGCCGATGTGAAGAGAAACATTAATGGCCTTGTGCCCTTACACCAGGGGGAAGGGGACAAATGTCCCCTTCTTCCAAGGTGCCTCCAACACCTGGCTGGCACCAGAAAGATGCAGCGGTTGCAGCTTGGTTACCGCTGCACTTCTAGAACCTCGGCAGCATAGGATTGGGCTGTTACTCCCCTGGACACCGTGCCCAGCCCTCTAGACATCACACTGGCATTACAGCCTCCTCAGAAGGCCTCCCAGATGTGACAAGAGGCCACTTCAGGTTAACGCTGGCAACTTCTGGACACGACCTGAAGTCACCAGTGCACCTTTTTTGGCTTTGAATGTGCCAGACCTATTTTTAAGTTAATGCCCCCCCCACACACACAAAATACATATCTAATTATGGATTTTGCATGACACATCTATTTTGATCCTAGATGTCTGAATAAGGGCCACTGACTTGCATTTGAAGTCATATCCATCAGTATGACAGCCAGTCTCTGACTGCAATATCACAACCCCACTCCATCTTCTTCTTCTAAAAAAATGCATCCATGTTTTTAATATAGCAACACTTCCTCTGATGTCAGAGGAGTTTTCACTAACACCTACAGGTTTGTTTTCCACCCTGAAGGATATGATTTGCCGCTGTATAACAAAACCCTGATCTAATTTACACCGAAAGGTGTAAAGAAGACTGAGAAATATTCAGTCGGAATTTACACAACTAAAATAGCAATTAGGAAGACGATGCACTGCAGAAAAAAAATGTAAAGGCTCTCCTAGAGTAGTAAATATTACTTCCCCAAAGGGCAATAATTGTTGCATAGAAAAATAAATGTTTTGTTTGAATGCACATTTACACATTTTACGGAAGGGGGGTAGCGTGCAAATCACTGCCCCATTGGCTGGCCAGGCTGACGAATGACCACAGGCCCCCTGCAGGGAGTAGCCCGCTCATTCGGGCTGCAAACGTGGACACCCGCCCTCTCTCCCTTTCAGTCTGAGGTTTACAGGTTGCACTTGGGGACTGGGTAGGAATTTTTTTACCACCACCCTGATTGGCTTTTGGGCAGGTGGTTTTTTTTTTGCCTACCCCAGACTGGAATTATGAGGAGGGGGTATAAAAGATTAGAGTAGTCCCCGGTCACTTTAGGCAGATAGCATGCAGGTGTGGGAAACTTAGAGGTCCATCGTGGGGCGGCAAGGCACGGGGGGGTGCTGGCTTGCTCATGCTTGCTTACCCAGCTGGGTGACGCAGGCTGGTGAACCCCGTGCTTGGGATGTTCCATGCCAACCTGGGTCCGCCCGGTTGCTGGCAACCCAGCCGCTTCAACCCTCTGGGGTGACCAAGAAGGGCGCCTGGGGTCGTTGGCCTGAGGTGCCTGGAGTCGGATGGTTCGCCCGTAGGAGATGGGGGAGGTAGACGGGCAGCTCCGTTTCCCCCCAGGGGGACCCGCACGCATTCTAGTTGACCCTGTTGCTATATTGATGCAAATAATTAATAAAGTGGCCCTTATACCATGCAGTCCTAGTCCGTGTCTTTATTGCGGGGTGCGTGGATAATATCTGCGTTATAATGCAATATAAGGTTTAAGGAGTTGGATGTTGTGGAGTGCAGAAACGGTACAGGAATATTCCAGTGGAGCAAATGGGATACTTTCTGCTTCCAAGATAATTTATGTTGCGTGCTTGCAAATTTGTCGCTCTTTCATAATCATAACTGACAGTCACAATTGTGAAGTCCCTTGCTTGTAGTCCCTTGCGAGAGTCTCCTCCTACTTTTAGCAGCTAATGTTTTGATCATGGGAAAGATCACTGAAATGTGCAAGTAATTTTGGGAGCAAAGGAAACAGCCCAATCCTATGTCTATCTACTCAAGAAAGTTGCATTATAGTCAGTGAGGCTTACTCCCAGTGTGGATAGGATTGCAGCCAAAATTGGCTGCTATTCAGGCTTTCCAAATGCAGCCCTGCTTTGTACATTAACAGTTAAAGTAATTGTACTAGAAATTGTACTAGATTCAATTTCTCAGGTTGTTTCTGCCTTAATAAATATATGGCATACTGTATATATATACTTAGAATTCTGTGATAAACATTGCTGATAATATAGATTGCTGTGGGTAATAAAGGTCTCTGGTTTTCACTGAAGCCAGCTTCCAATATTTGTTTCATCGACATCACAGAGTGAATGAAAAAGCAAGGGGTCATTTGGTAATACTACAGTACAACATATGCCAAGCAACTGACTCCAATAATCCTCTCCAAGATGGTGACTCCCAGCTGCTCATGCTTTGGCTCCTTTCGAAGAGCACATTGCAAATCATGCCAATGCATTGCACAGCTCTATAGTCCAGCGCACTTACCATATCAAATCAAAAGAATTCAAACGAAAGCCCTCTCAACTGGATTCGACAGTACTAGGTGTGCATATTGCCGGGAAGAAACCCCGGGAAACCCCGAGTACCAGAAGTGGGCCATTTACAAGATGCCATTCTGAGAATAGGCCAAAATGCATTGAAAAGTCCTATACGTAAACTGCGCCAGTCCCAAGCTCGGACACAGTCCAACCACAGGTATGACTGCAGTTTTTCTCAGAGCTGGGTGTGCACATTGCAGGAAAGGCAGTCCGGGAACTTTGGAGTACCCGGGGTGGGCCATTTCCACCAGGTCCCAATCTGAGGTTTTAGGATTTTGCAAGCATTTTGGCCCATTTACAGATTGGGACCTGGTGGAAATGGCCCACCCCGGGTACTCCAAAGTTCCCGGACTGCCTTTCCTGCAATGTGCACACCCAGTTCTGAGAAAAACAGCTGTCATACCTGTGGTTGGACTGTGTCCGAGCTTGGGACTGGCGCAGTTTAGGTATAGGACTTTTCAATGCATTTTGGCCCATTCTTAGAATGGCATCTTGTAAATGGCCCACTTCTGGTACTCGGGGTTTCCCGGGGTTTCTTCCCGGCAATATGCACACCTAGTACTGTCGAATCCAGTTGAGAGGGCTTTCGTTTGAATTCTTTTGATTTGATATGGTAAGTGTGCTGGTAAGGAACTGGACTACTAAGGATATGCCAGCAAAGCTGCTGAAACTATCAAGAAATATTCTGAAATAATGAGTTGTTCTCCCCTCCCATTTTCTTTGAGGACTTAATAGAACTCTGTATTTTAGCCCTTCGATTGAGTGGTGTCACAAAGGGCCTTCTATTTGCATTTATATCCAGGAGGTCTGTTCATAATTATGTTCAGATATTTGGATGCTCCAATAAAACTAAAAACATAGGGATTATCACGCCTGTTGCTTTGCTTCTTCTATCCATGGTTCTGCCTCTATCAACAGGCTTTATTTTTAACCTATTCCTGAGAGTTACTTTGCTGCTGCTATCTTCAGAAATGTACTGCACAAACAATAACTTTGAATCTGCTTGGTAGCAAGTTCAGGGGTCAGATGTGAAACTGGGAGCGAGTTGCTTTGGGTAGCTTTGAGACTGTGGCCTTCTCACATATCGCCACGTCGGGAGAGTCAAAGCGAGCGAGGGGAAAAGAATAAACAGTTTATCTTTGTGTTTCTGAGCTGTACTAGCCTTCATTAAGGAACCCTGTCAACTGCATGGAGAAACGAACCATGGATGAAAATATCCATGGGGAGTTACAACAGATGGCCATACAAAAATCAGAGCGCAATCCTAACCTGGAGTTAGGCCAGCACAGTTAGGCCAGCACAGTTTGGCTGGCACAAGGGATCCCATAAAGTCTGGTGTGCCATCCTCCCTGACTCTGAGAGTGGTCCAAGCATATTTTATGGTCTCCCTTGTGCCCACTAAACTTTGCTGGTCTAACTGTGCCAGCCTAACTCCAGGTTAGGATTACGCCCTCAAAGGGAATATATAATACTAACATTTTTTCTGGTTCTTAAAAATCACATTTTACAGTGCAAGCCTAGGCATATCTACTCAGAGGTCAGTGACACTGTGTTCATGGGGCTTACTCCAGGAAGGTATGATAGGACTGAAACCGAAGAGTACAATTCTTCGCTTGCGCTAATACAGCCAGATCACATGACCTGTGCTGTATCCAACACAGTGTGAAGTAGGCTGGATAGTTTCCCCCTTACTCCATGATGAGCCCAGCCTGCCCTGTGTGTGTGTGTGCGTGTGCGTGTGCGCAAGAGTGCAATCCTAAACTGTGCTGTATCCAGCGCAAGTTGGGAGGCTGCTGGAGCCTCCATGGGGAAGGGGACATTTGCTCACTTGCCCTGGGGTAAGCCCCAGCCAGGCTAATGGGGATCCTCAGATCAGCAGCTGCTGTTTAACAGGCACAAGTTCAATTAGCCTCTGTGGCCTGAATCGAGGCTGTGCAGCCTGGGAATGGGTCTATTGGCTGCATCCAGGCTCCTCCCCCCTCCCCGAGTTCCCCCACCCGAGGAAACGCCCTCCCCTGCTCCATTCCGCCCTTCCTCCCCCCTTCCCCATGCCAGCCGAACTCGTCCAACATGGGACCGATTCACCCATTGGTCTCAATGGCAGTGCTGGGCTGACACAGCTGCCTGTTTCGGCCCAGCGATTTTTTTTTGCGTTGGTGCGCACATGCTCCATAAGTGGCTTGTGTCAGCCCAAGGGGGTGGGTTAGGATTGCTCTGCCCAATTGTTATTTTGAAAAACCAATATATAAATTTTGTAATGGATTATTAAAAAAATAAAGGTTGGTCAGAAGGTGTTAGCTTTTCATGAGCTTGTCAGCAAAGCATGAACTAAAATATTGGTGTAAAAGAAAAAAAAATCTAACAGCTCAGTCCTATGCATATTTACTCAGAAGCCAGTTTCACTGGGTTGAATGTATCTTACTCCCTAATAAATCTGCATAGGACTGCACCCATAATCCATTTCTGATAGCAAGATACTAGGCTCCTTCTTTATGTCCCAGCATCTCCAGTCTGCACTGCTACACAAGCTGCTATAAATCAGGACACCAAGCTGTGCGTGGTGGGTAAAGAGATCCCCTGTGCAGAAGGTCAGGACAATGCCTATTGTTGTTAACATACTATTTGCAGTCTTCCCACTATAACCTCATGCTGGGTTTTTTGTGTCTTGTTTTCTAATCTCTGTAGGTCTCTTCATATGATTTATCTGTCCTCATAAATTACTATCATATGCAAATGCCATTAGCCTGCTGTTTATCCCTTCTAGCTCATTAATGAAAACAGCAAAGAACAGGCCTTCCGCTGATCTTATATTAATGCAGGGAAACCTCCCTACCATTCAGTGTTTTCACATTTATCAATGATGCTTGCCTACTGCCCATCGTTGACTTTTCAGTCCATCCAAGACAGCAGTCTAATAAGCTTGTCAGCAATGAGACTTGCTGTCTTTATTTTATTCCTAATTCTACATGTAAAGTGAAGTTGAAAGCATGACTTTACAGCTCCAGCATCTACAAAAAGAATTACAGGGGCTGATCATATAATCTAATACAGTGTTCAGCACCAGGACCCACTTTTTAAAATGACATTCTACCGGGACCCACTTAAGTTTATCAGACTTTTAATAAAGGTCTAGAAATTATTTATTTGTAAGTAATAACCAGAAAAAAGATGCTCAATTTTCTGTTTAAAAACTTGTGTAAATATTGGATTTGCACAGGTTTGCAAACTGCAGGAGCTCAATTGTTTGCAGAGCAATTGGCAGCTATCTTGCAAACAGCAGGAGCTCAGCTCTTTGCAAGATATTAGCAGTATCTGATTTTTGAATAGCCTCAGGGCTTGAGGAAATTACTTGTCTGATTTTCCCATCACCCTTTGGCAACACACCAAAAATCAGGTTGCAACCCACCGGTGGTTCTCCACCTATAGTTTGGGAACCACTGCTCTAATCAAATGCAATGTCATTTTGCCTCATTGGCTTTGGTGGGCTTGTTAATATAACTATACTGTACACCTGGATATTATGACACCTATTATTATGTTTTTTTTTTTTAAAAAAAAAGTGATGACATGTGCTATAAGAATCACAGTGGTGCACTTTCTGTGCCACCTCACCCAAACCTGGTGACAGAGAAAAAAAATTCTGGGCTTTTTTGGCAAAAGTGAGTAGAATGCAGGTCAAATGAAACCAACATTTGGGTGGGATGAAAACAGAGGGGTCCATCTGGAGGGGCAGGAGGTTCAGTCGAGAGGGTTAAAGTCTCCGTTTGCCCGAAGATAAGATCCGAAGGTCGCCAGTTCGAGAACACCAGAAGCTTTCGTGAGCAGCAGACCTTGAGAATTGCGACTGATAAAAGCTGAGCTGTCTCCAGCTGCCTCTGAGAGAGGAAGTTGTGCTGGTCCAGCTGTTTCTTTGGTGGGAGCCAGCAGGAAGGCAATCGTGAGGCCAGAAGAAAGTTAGACCACGAAAGTACCATCTGTATGTCGTTGTAGTTCTTGAAAGATAGAACTAAACTTCTTTGTAATTTCTAAAAAAAACCGTGGGGGTTTAGAGAAATAAAGCCTGCCTATGTAAACCGCCTTGAATTGAAGTCAGAGGAGCAATCCAATGACTAAGAAAGGCAGTATATAAATACTATTATTATTATTATTATTATTATTATTATTATTATTATTATTATTA
>JAJKFI010000003.1:34775335-34790420 GCA_029204185.1 Lerista edwardsae
TATTATTATTATTATTATTATTATTATTATTATTATTATTATTATTATTATTATTATTATTATTATTATTATTTCCATTCCTAGTTTTTGGAAACCAAAGAATTGTGCAGGAATGGTCAACCATATTAACATCTATATGATCCTGTGGCCATTCAGAAAATGATAAAAGAATGAGCATTTTCCTTTCCCCTTTTCAATGCTTTTTCAACCCTTCAAGATGAGAGACGTCCACATTTATTTTACAGCTCTTTCTGATTCTGTATGTCGCAGACCTGTAATAGGCATTCCCTTGTATTCAGAGGTGTCCTGGGTGCCTTGCCTCCGCGATAGGGAAGCACTTATTGTTTCTAGGAAGAGTGGACTTTATTAGGAAGCCTAACCATTTATGAAGGCTGAATTCACTTCCAGTTTCTGAAACCTGGCCTGGACCTCAAGAGTAAAGGTGAGCAATCCCATCAACTCTATGTCATTTTATAAAGATAAGTGAGCTAGTGAAGTGGAAAAAAACACACACACACATGCTGGTAAGTGAAGAATTGCGTTCTAGGATAGAAACATCTTATCTAGAGCCACGGTCCTATACACACTTATTATTAGTACCAGAGCCCAACCCTATGTATGTCTAGATGGAAATATGTCCCATTAGATGGAAATATGTCCCATTTACCGCCTTGGGTGCCTTCGGGCACAAAAGGCGGGGTAAAAATCTATAAATAAATAAATAAATAAATAAAAATTAAAACCAATGGGTGTCTCCCAAGTAAGTGTGTATAGGATTTTTGCTTCACAACCAGTGATGTCATTCAGGGGGAACGGACCAGAACGGGCGTTCCGGATCCTAACGGGCTCCGTGGCTGGTTCCGGGTTCCCAACAAGTGCCAATCAAAAGTGAGTTCCTGTTCCTAAATCATTTGAATGACAGCACTGTTCACAACCCAATCTTATTTAGCATTTGTGTAGTAGGCCCACAAGGCCCACACCTTATTCAGCACTGAAATTAAACAGGCCATAGGCCTCCTTAGGGGTAAGGAAACATTTGTCCTCTTGCCCCATTTCAAGCCCCAGCCTACCCAATGGAGCTACTTGGAACTGCATCAGCTAAATCTCTGGCACAAGCTTTGGAAATCCCATGTAGGACTTTAAGGACAGGGAGGGGGATTAAGATATGGTGGAGGCCTCTTGTACCATCCTTGTCCTTCCAGGCCCATATTTTCAATGATGGCTGCTCTAGGTGCTATGCAACCACCTGAAATGGGCTCGTGATTGGATTCTGGTGAAATTGGCTTCTCAAACCCACAGTTTGAGAAATAATGGTATAGGAGACTTTTTAGGAGCGCAATCCTAACCTGGAATTAGGCTAGCAAAGTTTGGCCAGCACAAGGGACACTGTAAAGTATGTATGGACCACTCTCAGAGTCAGAGAGGCCAGCACACAGGTGTGCGCTATCTTCCCTAACTTTACAGTGGTCCATTTTACAGTGGTCCTTGTGCTGGCCAAACTTTGCTGGCTTACCTTGGGCCAGGCTAACTCCAGGTTAGGACTGCACCCTTAATTAGAATAGATGAGAAACTGAGGCAGCTGAACTGTACATGACAGCAAACTGTTTCCGAATGGCTGGATGTGTTGTAAGAAACATTTCAAAAGTATGCAAATGAACTGGCATGATCTGCAAAACCAGGGTATGTTTTCATAGAGGCAGGCAGAAGATTTGTCACGACCATTGATCATTTTGTTGCTGTTAGTATCTGTACTGATCTCATTTGACAGCTTTGAGAAGAAGAAAAAACACAATTGAATATGCACTATAATAATAAATCTGTTCTGTTCATTTAGCCATTCCCACTGATCTCTCGTACAAAGTTTCTAATGACAAATGGCACATTTTTGACTGGGACAGTCTGATAATATCCAGTGTTTTGCTATACTCTTCTGTCATTGCTTGACAGTTGCGAGTACAAAAAAAAATGCTTAAAATATTTGTGGTTTTCATATAGCATGAGCTCTGCGACTATATATGGCAGCACTAGATGTTTTTTTGCATGCATTTAACAGATCATTTTCATTGCCATTTTTATGCTCTTCAGCATTGTCACTTTTAAAAACCATGATGAATCTCTTTTTAGCAGATTTTCTTCCCCTAACCAATCTCCATTTATTAATGATGTATCATCTCATCTTCTGTCATGTATGTTTTTTTAAATAAATGATAAATAGGCGTTCTAATCTACATTACCATCCTATTCAATTAAAAATAGCACTCTGTACTGCATAAGCTGAAGGATGTTCAGAGGAAACAGTGAAAGGAAGATGGCACAATTTATTGCATTAGACTAGCATTCAAATGCTGAAAGCAAATGTTTGAATTTAACAAAAACCCTCTTTCAAGTGTAGGTATTCAAAGCATATGATGGGAACCACAACAAAATCGAAGTTCCGTAGGCAGATTGATGTTTACAGTACTTACGTAGCCATTTAAAATGAACTGGATGGCCTGGGAAGATGAGGGAGATCTAAGTGAGCGTATACACTTAAAGAGAAAGATGCTGGGCAGCTCAACCCTAACCTGGGCTGGAATCCTTCACCATATCCAGCCCCGGTTAGGAGGTCACTGTGATGCAGCTTGGAGTAAGGGGACATACACAGTGATGTCATGCAGGGGGTATGCGGGGGTACGCGAGTACCGGTTTCTAGGATTATGGCTGGCCCCGCCCATTCGCCCGCCCACTCATCAACTCCGCCCCCTGCAACAGTTGAATTTCCTTCACATTTGGGTTGCCTGCACATTCTCAGAGCCAGGCAGGCAGGCAGGCAGGCAGCGAGTGGAGCCTTGCCTTGCCTTGCCACTGAAAAATGAGCTGCTCTGGGGTTTTGGAACGGTTGGGTCACTTTAACATGATGCCAGGCCTCCTTAACATGTTCTGGGGGTGCTGTGGAATACTGTTGCAACTGTTGGGTCAGTTTAAAATTGTCTGAGGCCTCAAAAAGGGCTTTTTTCATGTCACTTCCTGCCACGACCTCACTTCCGGCTTATGACGTCACTTCTGGTGGGCGGGTCCCGACACGTGCCAATCAAAAGTGAGTACCTGTTCTTAAATCATTTAGATGACACCACTGGACATACAGTATGTCCCTTTACCTTGAGCAATGCTTCAGCCACCACAATGGGGCTACTTGTAGCTGCGCCAGCAAAATTGCTAGTGCAGATCTGAGCAGGCCGGTATAAGGGGGGTTAGGATATAGCCTACATGCCGGAAGTCAGTCCCATCTCCCTTTGCCCACTGGCCCACTGGCCCACCCACCCCTGCCTTCCCCCTGCCCCAGTCTGCCTTCACCCTCCCTCCACTCTCCCCAACCCCCACGCTGGCCAAACTCATTGTCAACATTCTGGGGTGGCACAGAGGCTGGATATGGCCTCTGTGGGCCAGTGTACATCCTCGCACCAGCCCAGATGACTGACTCCAGAGTTGGCACAAATGTGCCTTACTGCATGTTTGCGACTACCGGGGGGACTTGTGGTAGGATTGTGCTTTTAGAACCATTAAACCCCAGTGATGTGGTAATATTTGTTATTTACAGAAGTTTATTTTGTTGAAGACGAAGGGTGCCAGGCTTGGGGGGAAGGGGCTGCCTCTCTCTCTCTCTCTCTCTCTCTCTCTCTCTCTCTCTCTCTCTCTCTCTGTATACATGTCTGTCTGTTAAATATTTAGGGGCATTATGGAGATTGGCTAGAGTAAAACTTGCATTTTGCACTCATTTTAGGACTGCAGGGGCGTTGCAGAAAGAGATGCATTTTTTCACTTGCCTTAGAATTGGCAACAATTGAAATCCATTTTCTATCATCTTTGTCAAGCCTTCTTCACTTCTCCCTCCTCAAACTGCAATCTAGTCTCCAAGTATCTTGTCTACTTTTGTTGTTGCGTCTCAAATACACTGAAGGCGCAATCCTAACCTGGAGTTAGGCTGGAAGAGTTAGGCCAGCAAGGTTTGGCCAGCACAAGGGCCACTGTAAAGTTAGGGAAGATAGCGCACATCTGTGTGCTGGCCTCTCTGACTCTACTCTGAGAGTGGTCTACACATACTTTACAGTATCCCTTGTGTCGAAGCTGGCCAATGCAAGGGAGGCGCCATGACAGCGCGCCCCGGGGATTGGCAGGAAGAGGGCAGAATATGGGCAGGACGAAGGCGGGACATGGGCGAGCCTCGGATTTGGCCATAAGGCCGAATCCTAAGCCTGTTGGAAAGGCTGTGCAGCCCCGATTCAGGCTGTTTAGCGGGCGCAGATCCGAGGAGCACATAGGGGAGGCTCCAGCCTCTCCCAAGTAGCTTTGGATATGGCACTGGCCCATCGGCCTCGCCAGTCTGGCGCTGCTTAGGATTGCACCCTTAATTTTGTTGTATGGGAGTGTTAAAAATTTTCCTGCTTGATGATGACACTTCTGGCCATGACATCACTTCCAGGATAATGACATCACTTCAGATGAGTCCCATCAGATTATCTTTCTAAAAAGTGGGTTCCAGTCCTACAAACTTTGAGAACCATTGATCTACCTTATGGCTTAGGGAAACACTGGTCAGGCTTAAGGTGGTAAACACTACCTTGCAAAAGGTACTGGGTTGTTTTTTTTAACTCGAGTGCTATGGCTGAAGTCATGAAATAAATCTGAATAGCTTCCCATAAAGTCTATTTACTACATCTTAGGGGTACATTAAGATCACTGTCAGAGAGACTGTGTGACTCAGTTAACCACAGAATAAGAACAAAAATGTGTTGATGTTCTAAGACCTATAACACCTACAAATGTGTACAGCTGTGCTGCCAAGACATGGAAGGGAGCTGCAATCATAGCTGTCACAGGTCCATTCAAATGAAACGCGTACAGGTCAATTCATTTAACACTTTTCAGGTATCTGAGAAAAACAACACATCACACTTCATGAAAATGAAATGTCTCCAGTAAACGTTTTGCATGAAGGATCACGTCATTCGACAAAGCGTAGAAACAACAAATTATATTTTTAAAAACAATAAGGGTAGGGAAATGAAGCTATTGTTGGCTTAAATGCTACAACAGTAGCAACAGTAGCATTTAACAGACAAATGCAACCAAAAGACCAAAAACTTTGATCTTACGTGTTGTGTACATGCCGGAAAAGAGTGCAGGGGCACAGCTGTTCATCCCTTTGGCTATTAGACTGTGGATTCCCATAGGGCTGCCATATTGTTTGCCATGGCATCCAACATCTATATGAAGCCACTGGGAGAGGTTCTCCAAAGGTTTGGGGTGTGGTGTGATCAATATGCTGATGACATCCAACTCTACAGCTCGTTGTCGGACACAAACAATATCATTGCCAATGGGGCAGCATGGTAAGTACTGTCTAGGCACTGCAATGCACCATTTAATCGGCCCCTCTCACTTGCCATTGAAGCCATTCCGGGCAGCAACAGCAATGTGTAGATGCTCACTGAACCAAACAGCATCTCCTTTGCATTGCCACCACTGCCCTGAATGGCTCAGATGGTGAATGGGAGGGACCACTTACATGGCACATTGTGGCACCTGCAGTACTTACTGCTCTCCCCTCCGGATATTCTACTGGGAACCAGGATGGCTGTGGAGCCTGTCCTTGCAGCAAAACCTCTGCTTTGCTTACTGGCTACGATGGTGAGAGAGAAGAACCGTTTACACAGCAAGGTGAGGCATCTTGCAAAATATAGTGCTCTGCCCCCTCCAGGCACACTACTACTGCAAAGGACTGGATGTAGGCTAATGAAAGGAAATGTAAGGCAAGAAACAAATGCTGTTAGTAGAAAAGTTGACTCTGGGATGGGTTGACAATCTGTTTTGAATGGGGTTGCCCTCACCCCGAAGGAGCAAGTTCACAATCTGTTCCTGGATCAAACTGTCCTGAATGAGAGTTGGTAGCTGCAATCCCAGGTGATTTTACTTGTCTTCAACTGGTATTCCAGCTGTAGCCTTTCCTGAAGAAAACAGGGCTAGCTACAGTGATCCACGCCTCATGGGCAGAACTTGCATTCTGCTAGCAGAATGAGGAGGATGTTGGTGGAATGTCACTTCCACCAATGAGAACATAAGAACATAAGAAGAGCCTTGCTGGATCAGGCCAAGGGCACATCTAGTCCAGCTTCCTGTATCTCACAGCGGCCCACCAGGTGCCTCAGGGAGCCCCGTAGACAACAAGATGCTTGCATCCTATACCCACTCCCTTGCACTATGAGGCTGCAAGTGCACTGACTGGTGGAGCCAACTGTATCTGCCAGTGTCAGTGAGTTGTCCAAAGTGAGCCTGCCCCCTCCCTTGCTGAACCCGTCACGTGGGTTTTGGGCATAGCTGCACCAGCAGGGGAGGGGGGGTTGGGCTGTTAAGCAAACAGGGCATTGTGAACAGAATGGTGTGATCCAGGAATGATGAATCAGGTAAGATCATTCAGGGGTCAGGAGGGAGGCGGGGAGGAGTAGAATGGGGTGGGTGGAATAAACGTTTGACATTCCATTGAATGATATTCAGTAGTTCTTATACAAGGAGAAACTGGCTCCGTAAGGTATGATGCCTGCTTAAAGAGAGAAAGAAAACTGCATGAACCATGGCTGAAATGGATGAGTCTTTGCAGAAAGCAAATGAGAGGAGGAGAGAGTCAGGGCATAGCACCATTTCCAAAGTCAACCTTTGTGATTAATCCAAGTGAAAGTGCTCCATTTGTGGTTTATTCTTTACCACACACACACACACACAAACACCCCGCGATGCCCTCCGGCTGCTTCTGTTTGTATTATAGGACTTTCCATTCACAGTTCAGCCTAGATAGAATTTTGCAGCTTCCCCTGTTCCTCCTATGGCTACCTGTAATAGTACAAATAGAAGGAGCCTCAGGGCACTCTATACAATGCATTTATAAAAGCCAGCAATCCTTTTGGGCATAAAGAAAATGTAAAAAGAGGAAAGAATTTGCTTTTCTTTTGCCATGGTAAATAAGAACAAGGTTGCTGGCAATTTATATTTGCGGAGCTGAGATTGTCATTTTTCTAACAAGTTGAGACTTTGTATTATCTTTTCATTCCAACAGCCAAATGATTGGTCACAGCTTGAGAGATGTAGGCTACTCCCTGGGAGGTTTGCCTGTTCCTGTACACAAAGACTTTTTTTTGGGGGGGGGGATGAGCAATTTACATTTTCTTTAATAAGAGCCCACGAACTTCAAAATAAGAGGCTGCGCAATCCCGTATAAGATACATAGGTTGTGCATTGCCCTTCTGAGACAGGCATCTGAAAATTAGATACAATGACGATTTAGCATTCCTTTCCATCAAAACTTGGACAAACGTTGAAGAGAAGCTCACAGTGTTTCAATTCTGTCCAATATATTTTTTAAAAAGAACTATCAACACCAGGCAGCTTTGTCTAGTGATAAGTGCTTTTTTCCCCCTTTCTCTTTTCAAAACCGGGATAACCTTGATAATTTTGATATGATGCAATAAAGGTTATTTGATACAGAAGCAGAGATATGTTGCCAGCAGTTCTAACACAGCACCATTATTTTTTAACCATCGAAGTAGGAGAAGGTGCCTTTTCTACCACTATATGCGAAACTGTGAATAATGACATTTTCTTATATTGGAGTGCCCTTCCAAAAACAAAAGGAGTGTTTTATGCTTCTAATAACTACAAGAGAGTGCTTTATAATCTGAGTAAATGTCTTTTTATGGGGCTCTGTGAAACTTGTTCCTGGCTTATTTTCAATCCTTTACTGCCGGTTTTTTTTTTTTATAGGTGGATTTTTTTTTATCAAGGTTATCAGTGTTAAACTCACTTGCTATATTCGGCAGTCCTATCCTACATAATTGATCCTACAAATGCTATCTACACCCTGGGCAGCATGACCTGTTGCTATGAAGACCATATGCAATCACACTTTAACCTTATGGGAAATCAACATCAAAAAGTTTGTGTCTTGACTGTTCAAGACTTAGGGCAGTGTTATTTAAACGTTTTAGACTGGGACCCACTTTTTAGAATGGCACTCGTGTGGGGACCCACTGGAAGTGATGTCATTAACCTGAAGTGATGTCATAGTCAGAAGTGACATCATCAAGCAGGATGTGCTGTCCGTGTGACGGAATCAAATGACACTCCTGGAGAACAAACCCATATTCTTGGACTGCAGCAATTGCACAACCTTGAACATCCCTGACAGAAAGCACGATAAGGACAAAATATTATAGAAAAGCACTGAACTAAAAACATATTTTTCAAAAAACATTTGAAAATTCAAACTGTTAACACTTGCAAAAGGAATATAGCAAGAGTAAGTTATGCATTTTCCAAGATGGCTGCTCCCAGCTTTCTGCGACCCACCTGACATCATGTTGCGACCCACCAAGTTTGAATAACACTGACTTAGGGCCCAATTCTGTCCTGAGTGCTGGTGATACGTGCATACCGCCAGCTATGGGTATCTAGAAAAGACATGTACCAGCAGCTATGGGTGTCTATGCTGTAAAGCATGTTCACTGTACCCAGAGAACAAGGAGTGCCAGCGCTGGGCCAGCATCAGTTGGTGCTGAGCTTCAGTGCCGAGAAGACATCTCTGAAGGGCAGCCGATGGCAAATTTTGCTGCTACTCAGCAGTGAGGCTTCTTGGGATGGGGAGGCAAGGAGGAGACAGAACTGGGTAGGGGAAAGCAGAGGGAGGAGAGGATCAGGCCCGGGGGGGGGGGCAGAGACAGCAGTAGCCTCTGTGGCCATATCCTGTGCTCCCTCCAAGGCCAGAAAGCCCAACACTGGCTTCCTTAATTCTGCCTCTGCTCAATAGCAGGCGCAGACCGAAACAGACCCATTGATGCCAGCCTCATTCTAACCCTCTGGCAGCTGCCTCAGCATGCATAGGATACAGCAGTCACCAGTTTAATGCCCTGTAAATAAAAAAAAATGAGCTCACAAGGAATAAAAGGTCTAGCCTACTTTGTTGGCTTCCGCTTTCTGGGAGAATTCTTCACTTATTTTAAGTGAATACTCAAAAATGTAATCTCCCCCTTGCAGTCTGAAGTAGAACAGTCGACTCTTGCAGGGTGCTTTGCATTGAGAAATATCATAGCAGCCCAGCTGCAGCCCAGACTAGTACAATCCACTCTACTACTTCACCATTCAGCACCTCATTCTGCAGAACAGATATTGGCCTTTCTGCACAAGCAGAATAATATGGTGGAAGAATACTGAGGTGCTAGAGTTGACGGTACTACTTCAACCAGGGTTGCTTGGCATAGATGATCATAAAATGCACAGAGGCACCAGTTATTTCTGAGTGATGGCCAGGTGTTGTCATGAGATTGCCAGCTTGAAAGAATGGAAATAAAACCTGGCTACTGGGATGAGGCCATTTGAACTACCACTCTAGCCACACAGTTAAACCTATAAGTAGGTTTTTCTTTGTATGTAGAAGGCTGGTTCTGCTGAGTCAGGCACACATATACACACGCAGTGGTGTAGCTGGTGTAGCTGGCTTCTGTGCCACCAGAGAGGGGAAGGGCTGGGATTCGCGCATCATCCCGGGAAGTCCCTAACTCATTGTAGAGATGTGATGTCACCACCAGTTACTTCTGGTTTATGGCATGCTCGGAGCCAGAAGCGGAGGGAGGGTGCTGCAGGGAGTGGTAAGTGTGACAGGAGACAGCTTTGCAGCAGTGCAGAAGAAACCCATGCGCCCTCCCTTGTGCTCAGATTGCTCCTTAGTGGAGTGATTCCAGGTGCAGGGAGGCGTGGCCAGGCCATGCACAGGGGCAGGGCATCCGCGCTGGGGGCACAGTGACATTGCCCCGCCCCCTAGTGTGCTGTGAGCTGGGAACGGCTCTGCTCGGAGTGGTTGCACACTGCTCTGTGTGGCCAAGGGCTTTTTCACAGAAAAAAGTTTTCTGTAATTTTGGCCAATACTGGTGTCCATCCCCTCGGTCACCTGGTACAGTCTGCCCTAGCCCCTGCTAGTTACAACTCTGGGAGGAACTAAACAATACATTAGTTATTCCCAGGAAACAGAATGACAGAATCGGCACTAGTTAGAAGTTCTAGTCAAGTATATATCATAGACACTACAAAGTGGCTATAGAAACTGCTAATATCTTCCTCAGTTGTATAGAACTGATGTTAAAACAGAACCGAGAGCCACCCTATATAGAAAATGTGATCATTTGAGAAGCTTGGTCACATCCAGTCTAGGTGGCCTTAGGGTCATTCACAACACATTTATCATGGTGACCACATGGGAATAATGTGCTATTATTCAGAAATACCAAGGTTTGTGCCATTTTAGCCACTAGTAGTGTCACACACACCCAAGGGTGTCACCCAGTGCAGTCCACTCTCCCCCTCTAGCTTCAGCACTAATCGAAGAGGCGCAATCGGAAAAATCCTATTTGAGTAAGCCAAATTAGCTTTCTTTATATCCAATGATTTGTACATATGTTTTAACTCACAGCACTAGTCCAGGAGGAAAAAAAATAATAATCTGAAGCAGTCCTGTGTAGATCAGAGCTATATGGGTAATAGAAGAAGATGCAATCTGGAGCATCATGGGAAACAACATACTGTATATGTTTTTTTTTTCCATTTCTTGTATGATCTCTACTGAAAGGTCCTACCCATAAGTCCTTGCTGCATCTTTTCCCATCTTTGCACACATTGTGGTAGGTATGAAAGTAAACTTAGAAAGTGAAGGGCAACAATGGGAACACACTTTTTCTAGCAGTGCTATAAATTCATATACTTTCAGAAACTGCAAGTCACACTTGTTAAACCAATCTATCATTCAGAATCAATTTTTGGAACTATTTGTTAAAAGGCTTTTAGGATCCAAAAGGGGAAAAGCTTTCAAACAATGATCTAAGACCCAAAGGCTGTATTTGCAGGCATTACCACTTTCTAGAAGCTGGCATGACTCTTCTTTGGGTCATCTTTAAAAGAAAATTATTAATGCTTTGATATATTTTCGATATCAAAGGCTCTGAGATTGTTACCATAAGGACTGTGATTCAGGTAGCTTTTGGGGTAGTCACAGTGTAAAGATGAACTCTTGAGATGCAGGATAACAATCAACTTTTGCTGTCATTTTGTCCAGTTTTAGCAAAGCACTTCCTACAAAAGAGACCGTGATAGTATTTTATTTTAAGCATTAAAATCTTGATGATTGTAAGGATGGAGAAAACCGAGCCTTCTCCAAAAGAAAGTAGAGTCTTCTTCACTTGTTTACTAAAATCCATTTACCAAAAATCACCTCCATACAAAGCAATATATGCAATCCTTTTTAAAAGCATCGTGATCTTGACTGCTCTTTCCTGATAAAGCTTTTTCACTGCTATTGTCATTTTTCTCAGCTGAATTTTAGTTGTCCTGGAGTAGTCTGATCACTTTTCTGCATGATGTTCTTGCTTTTCTTTTTTTGATGGAACGGAAAAAACAACAACTTTGCCCCATAAATAGAAGGTTACTCTTATGCAGTGTTTATATTTTGTACAGACCTTTTTCACTTCTCCACTAGTTAGGGTTATCGAGTGCTTTCTGTTTGACTTTCTGCCTTCACATATTCTTCAACACTTTCTGAAGTTTCTGAGACACTTAATTAGATGTACTACTTAGAACAGTGGTTCTCAAACTGTGGGTCAGGACCCACCAGTTGGTTGTGAGCCAATTTCAGGTGAATTGCGAAGCACCTAGGGCCGCCTTATTGAAAATATGGGAAGATGGGATGCTGGAAAGGAGGAGGGCTTTGTGGTTGTTTTGCTTATGTCAAGGTTGTAAATAGGCTTTTTTCTTTCTGATTCACTTTGCTATCGGAAAATGGCTGGGAAATAACCCAACTTCTTTCTGCATTCTCAGGAAAGCAGCAGGCTCTGGAGTCACAATGAAGGCACTTTCGACCATGACATCACTTCTGGTGGGTCCTGGACAGATTGTTATTTTAAAAAGTGGTCCCGGTGCTAAAACGTTTGGGAACCACCCATTTACAATCATTTGTTGCCATATGCTTCTGAGTATAAGTATCTGCCATGTAGCGACCTTTCAGCCAATGACAGGCTACATATATGATGGTGATCCCACTGAACTCATCAGACTAACTTTCTTCCCTCCTTCCTTGCCAGCTCAACTAGCTAATCCACCTTTTGCACACTTTCTGTTTGTGCTTTCATCGGCTGGTGCTTTCATTTGCCTTCTTCCTGCTTTCCTGGCCCCACAGGTCATTCTGATTATTTTTTCTGGCTGTCACAAGGCATTCTGGGGTGCTATCTGGAGGTTGTCTATACAATGATCAGAAACTCAAATTTGCATTGCAAGACCCTGAGGGGCAAGGAAACATACAGATGTCCCTGAATTAGTATTATCTGCAGGGGGAGAGGTCACCTGTGTGACCGCAGACATGCCAGACCAGGAATTTCATTTGAACAGCACACGTGTTCGTTTGAACAGCACATGTGTTTGGGAGAGATAGGGCGTTCATAAAACCTGTACAAGTTGCAGGAGAGGCATGGCAATGCAGTGGCGGATCTAGGGGGTGGCAGGGGGGGCAAGAGCCCTGGGCGCCATCTTGGGGCCGTCTAGGGGGGCGCCAGTGGCCCCCGCAACATTGTGCGGGTAGACCTGGGCTCCAGAGGTCTACCCGCGGCCGTTTCTAAAGGGTAGACCAGGGCTCCCTTGAGGGGAGCCCAGGTCTACTCGCAGCTGGTCCCAATGGGTAGACCTGGGCTCCATGGAGCCCAGATCTACCCGGGGTTGCTTCTGGTGGGTAGACCTGGGCTCCCATTGGGGTGCACTTCTATTGGGTGCCCTGGGTGCCATTTTGACTAGGTCCGCCCCTGTGGCAATGATGGTCCTACCAGGCCTATTCCCCAACTTCATTGGCCAGGTCCAAGCTAAGACAGGCACACCATGTTGGTGGCCCGTTCCTGCTTCTGATGTTGTTCCAATTTCCTACTGAGTCAGGCCAAGCAGAAGACTCTTTCCTGAGTCTATTGGCAGCTGCTTGCACACAATACGTTCCCCCACTGACTAGAGAGCTACCAAGTTGGATACAGGAAATGCTGGCAAAGGGGAGCAACAGCTTCCTTGAAAAGCCTGTCTGTTACTTGTAGGTAGTGCTTTTGAGAGTCAATGGATGGAGCAGTTAGACTTCTTTGGTCACCTGAAATGATGCACATAGCGTAGGGCAATTAAAGATAGCCAAACTTTCAATCCTTTCTACCATTGCAAAACCATTGTTCCTGGCCAATGTGCTGATCTGATGAATTCTGCATTGAAGCTGCTTCGACTTATCCAAATTATTATCTTCTCTGTACTGCTCTTCTATAGGCTGTAGCAGCCAGGAGGTGAAACATAAGAGTGACCAGTGTCAGGCTTAGCAATTTGCTATGCTATAGAAATGTCTGTCATGGGGATATTTTTCTATGTCCCCTGTACTCTTTTCTTCAGTACTGTCCTGCTCCATCTCTGACAGCTCGGTTGTCATGTGTGCTGTGGGACTGTCACCATTCTCGGCTTCTTTTTCATCACTGTCAATGCTGTCACATCGGAAGATCAGCAGCTCTGTAACCATATCTTCAATGGCAGATTTACTAGATGAAATATCATTGTCTTGGTTCTTCTCTTTGAGAGTCTTTAAGAACACTAGAGATCAGTGCTACGTTGGAACTTTTGGGTTTGTCCACCATACATTCTAGCAGAATGTTTATGTGTTATAGTGAAGTTGCTGAAGCCTTCCCCTACGTGTATTTGTGTCCCTCTTTTTTCTCAATTTCTGTGATGTTCTTTGTTGGTAGTTAACATTTTTAAAAGCACAATCCAAACCTGGAGTTAGGCGGGCACAGTTAGGCCCGCAAAGTTTGGGCAGCATGAGGGCCACCGTCAGAGGCGTTTCTACAGGGATGGCAAAGCTCTAGGTTTTGCAAGAAGCCTTACCCTGTCATGTAAATCCCTCTTCTCCCTTGCTGCTGTAGCCAGTAAGCAACGCCAAGATGTTGCTGTTCCCTGTGAGGATTGGCTAAAACGGTGCAGGAGAGGAGTGATTTCCACTGCAAGGTAAGGCTCCTTGCAAAACTTAGAGCTTTGCCATCCCTGTAGAAACGTCACTGGCCACCGTAAAGCACATTTACACCACTCTCGGAGTCAGGGAGGATGGTGCACGTCTGTGTGCTGGCCTCTCTGACTCCAAGAGTGATCCAAACATACTGTACGGTGTCCCTTGTACCAGCCAAACTTTGCTGGCTTAACTGTGCCGGTTTAATGCCAGGTTAGGATTGCACCCTAAGTTTGCTTTTTGTTAAAGCTACCATTGTATTTTCATCTGATTCTTGATCTTCTTCACCAGCAAGAGAGGAACTCACTAAGAGATCATTCAATCAGACTCCTTTTATGAATGTTAGACATTTCCTTTGCATTTGCAAATCACAGCTTCTTGGGAAGAAACACTGAGAAGATATCCGCACTTCAACCGCATGCATCTCAAAGAAGTATGTCTTTGTTATACATTGAGTGAATGAGCCTCCTGCCTCTCCCTCAGGAATGCCGCCTGGGACCACAGCCTCCCTCAGCCTCCTTCTCAGTTATGCCGCTGATTCTATCCTTTATTCCTCTGTTCCTGTCATGGTTATCTCTCTTCATCAGGAAGAAGGAACCATTGTTAATCTTTTATTTTCATTTCCTCTTTCATTTCATTTCTCCCCAGTGCCTCTGCTACATTGCTGGGCATGCTGGGGCAAAGATATCCACTGTCCCCCCTGGGGTTTCCACCTACCCTTTGATGGTGCATTAGGACTACCACTACATGTACGGGTGGCTACCAGTACATAAGGTTTAAAGGTCAGCCCACCCAAGTGGGCCTCTGATGGGTATGAGTTCTTGGCCAATGCTCAACCTGGTCAACTCCTGAAGCCACCCTGTTTCTCTCTCAGCTCATTTTTGACTGTCTTTTCTTCCTTTCATGTTCCAAATTCAGCCTATCATGAGTTGCCAGGGAGCTGTTTCTTCTCTAGAAACATTCATTCATTCATTCATTCATTCATTCATTCATTCATTCATTCATTCA
>JAJKFI010000003.1:34792600-34816312 GCA_029204185.1 Lerista edwardsae
GAAAGAAAGAAAGAAAGAAAGAAAGAAAGAAAGAAAGAAAGAAGTGGGGTAGAAATATGATACATAAATAAAGGGAAGGGACCCAAAAGGAACTTTCTACCCCCTGATCAAATTCCTCTCAGAGGCCCTAAGCCCTCCCTATTGTCCTTTTGCAAGCTCTGAGAGTATGCCAGAAGAGGAAAGGGTAACTGGGAAGCGAGTGGACCAGGGGAGTTGGTTGGCTGGTGTGGGGCATCCCTCCCAAGCGTGCCACCTCATTGAGACTGCCACTCAAGCAGGCAGGGGTTCAGTGAGCCTTTTGACTAGTGCACCTGGATGACAGCTAAGAAAAGAAGCCATAACTGAGCTTACGCTCAAACTGGCACGTACAGCACTTTAAAAGACTTCTTTTTTAAAAAATAAATAAATAAATTGTAAGCTGCACTGGGGGGTCCTTTGAGACTAAAAGGCAGGGTATGAAATATCATACAATAAAATATATATGATATTGAATCAGTGAGTACAGCAGCACACACTAGGCTCCTTCTAATAACTCACCTATTTATTGCTTACAACTCACTGGAAAGGCCAAATGTAGAAGCACTTAAGTTGGGGAAATAACAACTACAGCTTATCTGAGGGCTGTGTATGGTCACTGCTATAGGCCCCTGTGGAGATCATGAGGAAAGCAGGCCAAAAAAAAAAAAAAATTGAAATGGTTACTTCTACTTCCCAGTACACAACATATGAATCCCAACTTCTCCCAGCTCAGAAATCTCTCTGATGGGGAGATGTAAATACAAAAGAAATGTTAATATTGTCTTTTTTTGTGGTTAACGGGAGTGGGGGAAAGGAGTAGGAAAGGGTTGGTGATGCGGTTTAAGCAGAAGAGAGCCAATGTCCAGGCATGCTTAAAATTAAGGGAGCAAAAGAGATTGGGGGGCCTGATTCTATCCGGGTCAGTGGTGGTATTGCAAAAGTGCCATAAGGGCTTACTGCCACCAGTGGGCCTGTGCCAACAGGCGCTCAGCCCTGGCACCAGGAGGACCTGACACCATGACGTCCAGTGATAGGTTTTACCACCACTGTCGGTGTACTCATTTGGGGTGTGGGGATGGTAGAACTGAGTGAGGCAAGGGGGCGGAGCAGGTCTGGGGCTCTTTTGTACTAAATAGGGACCAAATGGAGAATTTTGAAAGAGTTGTCCCATGGAAAATGGTGAGTGTGAAGGAAAGGTAACTCTCTGTCTCCCTCTGGCCATTAAGGGCCATGGAGGGCCATGGAGGGCCATGGAGCAGGAGAGAATGTAAGGAAAAGGTTTTATTTACTACCCTCTCCCTTCCGGCATGTTCTGCATTGGCGTGCAGTATGCAGCAGAGGCTGTAT
This sequence comes from Lerista edwardsae, assembly GCA_029204185.1. NCBI lineage: Eukaryota > Metazoa > Chordata > Lepidosauria > Squamata > Scincidae > Lerista > Lerista edwardsae. Next base: position 34,793,966 of record JAJKFI010000003.1, read on the forward strand.
CAGTGGCACTGTCATCTGGTTCAAGATTAGACTGGGCAATTATAATCTCATCTTTGTGATATGACTAAAACATATGACTAAAACAATGATGTAGCTAAATACAGGACTAAAGGCAGAGGCGTCATCCTACTGGAACGGGGCGGTACCCCGTTCCGGTAGTTCTGGGGAGAGCGGGACAGCGCGCGGCAGACTCCGCGTGCTGCTTTTGCCCTCCCGCCTGCCCCTACGCCTGGATCGCTCTGTAAGTGAGCAATTCCAGGCGCAGGGAGGTGTTGCTGGGCGCCGCAAGGGGGCGGGCAGCTACAGCTTACCCATCCGTCGCGGCATTCCGGATCCTGGCGCCAGCAGCGTTCCGGTTGCTGGCGCCAGTGAATGACGTCACTGACTAAAGGCCCAATCCTAGGGTGCTCATTGTCGGTGGTACGCTTGTACCGCTGGCTCTGGGAGTTGTAAACATGCCGTAAAACATGAGAGAAGGGACTGCTTACACTGGGGCTGTGCCAGTAGCACTGGCTGGCAGTAGGCCCATTAGCAAGGAGGGGCGGAACTGGGTGAGAAAGGGGAGGATCAGGCCCAGCCAGGGGTGGGGACAATGGTGGCTTCCATCTCTGTATCTTCATTCCCTATGTTAGGCCGGTCAGCTGGCAGAGACTCAAGGGATATCATTGCAGCCTGCAGCTTTCCTTGGGGGAAGGGGACAAACTTCCCTATCTCCCAAGGAGTCCTTGGTGGCTTCCATGGATACCATAGGATGCCACGGTAGCCATTTTGCTACAATTGCTTCTTTGGGTCCTGGCAGTTTAGGACTGAACAATGAAATAAAAACACATAATACCTCTTTCTGTACTTCTAATAAGAAAGAACAAAACTTTATGTACTGTATAAGAAAACCCAAAATTTGCAAAAACTAGGAAAAATCTGCAAATGAATAAATAATGGGCTGGACTATCCATAAACGTAAGTACTGGACTGTGTTGAAAATTCAATAATTTGACAATTGTGTATCTTGGTTCATTCTGCTTTTTTCTGGTGCTGGGCAAAATAAATAAATCAATATATACATGTTTTATTCCCACTGTACATCTTTCTTGCAAATTTAGATATATCAACAGATGCTGCTCTAAGAATTTAACAAAGTTCCACTTTTTCATTCCCCTGGGTAGCGCTCTCTGTTTTTATACTAACTTCTTTATATCATAATAAACTTCCTCCATTTTTTAAAAAAGTAATTAATGCCCAGTTTCTACGCTCAATAGTCTGCCTGCTACACCATGAATTGCAATCCTATACACATTTTCCTTAAATATGCTTCATTGACAATGCTACTTTTGAGTACCCATGCATAGGATTGGACAGCTGGTCCATTCTTCAACCCCTGTTTTCTTATCCTAGGCCAGTGTTATTCAAACTGTGTGTTGGGACCCACTTGGTAGGTCATGATCTTCACGGAAAGCTGGGAGCAGCCATCTTGAAAACTGCAGACCTTACTCTTGTTATTTTCATTTTGTGGGTGTTCACAGTTTAAATTTTCAAGTGAGGGCTTTTTAAAATTTTGTTTTTAGCACAGTGCATCATATTTTGTCCTAATGTTGCTTTCTGTCAGGGATGTTTCTTGGTTGTACAGTTATTGCTGCTTAAGAATGGCAGTTTGCATTTCAGGAGAGTCATTTGATTATTTCACAATGGCAGCACTTCCTGCTTGATGATGTCACTTCTGGCTATGACATCACTTCCAGTTAATGACAGCATTTCCAGTGGGTTCTGACATGAGTGCCATTCTAAAAAGTGGGCCCCAGTCTAAAACGTTTGTAAAGCACTGTGCTAGGCATACTATTCATATCAAATGACCCCTGACACTGTGCTTTCACCAATATAGTATGCCCAAACTATAATTGGACCCAAACCCAGCAGACATACCTACTGAACACTGAATACACTTTTCAAGCATATTTAGCAAGAGTGATAGTCAGATGAGCCTGGGTGCGATGGGTTCTCATACATCTCCAGTCATTCATGGGTAACCAGCCAACTTGCTCAAATCACATTTCTAATTATCCTTTAAATAGTTTGCATCTGTGACTAATTTGCCTGTAATATATCTCTGCCAGACAACTTGTAGGCTTTCTGTTTGAGCCCTTGTCAAATATTAGACAATCCACCTACATAGTTTTCTAAGGCAACATTAATTGCTATGCCCCCTTCTCGATAATGCCAGCATGCCAGTGACTTTAAACTTGCCATACATGAAATTCACCATAGTTGTTTTGTCTTTAGACTTCATTTTTTTCCCCATAAACAGTAATCTATGCAGAACTAGGAACACAGAGGGCATTTCCCATATTCTGCCAAGGTTGTGTTTACATACCACTTCTAAAAGGTGTGTTTTTGCAACAGTTTCAGGTGATTTCCAAGGGGAGACAAATGCCTTCAGAAAAAAATTCAAGGTGTTTCCATATACCGAAAACAGAATGTGCTGCATGAACACCAGCAGCTTGAGATTTTAATGTTTTGCAGAGCTGTCCAAGGTGCTGGCATACAGATCCTTCGCTAAGTCATACGCAGAAGCTGTATAAGCGCCATCCTTCCTGTCAAACCAGTGGAACCACATGTAGGCCAGTCAAAACACATGTGGTGGAAACAGAAGCACCATCATTTCCCACCACTTCATTGGCCCAAGGTGTCTGAAACAAAGGTCAAAGGCTTTGAAGAGACTTCCTAGAGGAGGTGTCCCACTCTCTTCTGGGGCATGATTTTAACATTTTGATATTTTAACACTTTGTAGAGCTGTCCAAATTTGGAAAACCCAGCAGTGGCCACAAGACTGGAAAAGATCAGTTTACATGCCAATCCTAAAGAAAGGCAATGCCAAAGATTGTTCAAACTACCACACCATTGCGCTCATTTCACATACTAGCAAGGTCATGCCCAAATCCTACAAGCTAGGCTTCAGCAGTATGTGAATCGAGAACTACCAGATGTACAAGCTGGTTTCCAAAGAGGCAGAGGAACTAGAGATCAAATTGCCAACATTCGTTGGATCATGGAGAAAGCATGAGAGTTCCAGAAAAAACATCTACCTCTGCTTCATTGACTACACTAAAGCCTTTGATTGTGTGGATCACAACAAACTGTGGCAAGGCCTTGAAGAGATGGGAGTACCAGACCACCTGATCTGTCTTCTGAGAAACCTGTATGTAGGTCAGGAAGCAACAGTTAGAACTGGACATGGAACAACTGATTGGTTTCAAATTGGGAAGGCTGTATACTGTCACCCTGCTTATTTAACTTATATGCAGAGTACATCATGAGAAAGGCAGGGCTGGATGATTAACAAGCTGGAATCAAGATTGCTGGGAGAAATATCAACAACCTAAGATATGCAGACGACACCACTCTAATGGCAGAAAGTGAGGAAGACCTAAAGAACCTTCTGATGAGGGTGAAAGAGGAAAGTGCCAAAATTGGCTTGAAGCTCAATGTTAAAAAAACTAAGATCATGGCAACAACTCCCATCACGTCCTGGCAAATAGAAGGGGAAGAAATGGAAGCAGTGACAGACTTTACTTTCCTGGGCTCCAAGATCACTGCAGACAGTGACTGCAGCCATGAAATTAAAAGACATTTACTTCTTGGGAGGAAAGCTATGGCGAACCTAGACAACTTAATAAAAAGCCGAGACATCACCCTGCCAACAAAGGTTCGCATAGTCAAAGCGATGGTTTTCCCAGTAGCAATGTATGGCTGTGAGAGCTGGACCATAAGAAAGGCAGAGCGCTGAAGAATAGATGCTTTCAAATTATGGTGTTGGAGAAGACTCTTGAGAGTCCCGTGGACTGCAGGGAGGTCCAATCGGTCAATCCTCCAGGAAGTCAAGCCTGATTGCTCCCTGGAAGGACAAATCCTGAAGCTGAAGCTCCAATACTTTGGCCACCTCATGAGAAGAGAGGACTCTTTAGAAAAGACCCTCATGCTGGGAAAGATTGAAGGCAAAAGGAGAAGGGGGCGGCAGAGGATGAGATGGCTAGACAGTGTCACCGAAGCGATGAACATGAAATTGGGCGAACTCCGGAAGCTAGTGGAGGACAGGGAGGGCTGGCGTGCTGTGGCCCCTGGGGTCGCGAAGAGTCGGACACGACTTACTGACTGAACAACAAGAAGAAGAAGAGCTGTCCAAGGTGCTGACATACGGATTCTTAGCTAAATCGTACTCAGAAGCTGTATCATACTCAGAACTCCCAAGTTTCTGCCACATGTGAACATCTGGTTCTGGTAGTTTCACAGGAAGTGTCCTGCCTAGCATACTGTACACAGTTCAAAGCATCCAAGGGCACAGGCCAAACATCCTTCATTTGTTAAATGATAATGTCAGATATGAGGATCCAAAGATGGCTGAGAATTTGAAGGGGGAGTGTTTGACAATAGGAGCATAACCCCTGCATAAATTAGTAGAATGATCACAATTTGAAGTGAGTACAGACCTTCAAATTTGCCTTACTCAAATTGAGCCTTGCATCTCACTCCACTGTTGGTCATCCAACATGGCAGATGTTTGTGAATGACCATGATTTTGAACTGAACATGAAAGACTGCAATGCACACCTGAATGGAGAATTTCCATTGGGTGTAAATAAGTTCCATGTGTTCCATAAGTTCCATAAGTTCCATAGCCAGAGCAAGTGAGCACCCAACCACAGCACTGTAAGTGTAGGCTGTCGGAGTCCAGCAACGCCAGTGTCCGGTAAGTGTTTCTGGGGTGGGTGGAGAGGCTGGTAGGAAGCAGAACTGGGTCGGGGGAAGGGGGGATAGGGCTCATGTTATGGGAGGGACCCAGCTTCCACCACCTGATCCAATGCTTCAACCCAGGGCTGCTTGATTGTCATCTGGTAAAATAGCTGGCAAGGAATCCCATTGTGGTGGCCCGAGCTTTCTGAAAGGGAAGGGGCAAGTCTCCTTCCCCCAAGGAGATCCCAGTGGGTGCCACAGTAGCCATTTTGCTACTGCCACTCCTACAGGAGATGGGCATTTTAGGATTGGACTGTTAAACTCAATATTCTTATAAGAAAACAATTCTTAGAGCACAGTCCTAACCTGGAGTTAGGTCAGCACAGTTAGGCCTGCAAAGTTTGGCCAGCACAATAGACACCATAAAGTACACATCTCTGTGCTAACCTCTCTGACTTCAAGAGTGGTCAAAATGTCCTTTACGTTGTCCCTTGTACTGGCCAAACAGTGCTGGCCTAACTCCAAGTTAGGATTGCGCTCTTAATAGAACAATATTGGAACAATATGCCACATTCTGTGTTGATTATGCAACAAAAACATTATATACATTACTATTTGAACATTCAAAGAAAATAATTTTAGAGGCTTATGTCTCAATGAAAATTTATGTTCTCAAAAATAAACAAACACCTACAAAAACTCTTTCCTCAACATTCCCTAAATGAAGATGTATTTAATATTACAGTTTGGTATCTGGCCATCTTTGATTCTTAGATAATTTTCTTCAAAATTTAGCAAGTTCCCTTCTGCAGAATTTATTCTCCACCCTTCTAAGATATCAGCATGATTATCAAAGTTGGGCAGCCCAATCCTAACGCATACTGGAGCAGGAAGGCCAGCCGGTCTGCCCTATATCCAGGGCAGACTTAGGGCTGCATGTGATGCAACTTGGTGTAAAAGGAATTTATTCCCCTTACCCCATGTCATGCACCATTGGGACCTCATGTCCCAATAGGGCTGCTTGGAGCTACACCAGTGAAATAACTGACACAACTACAAATGGTCCATGTAAGGCTGACCGGGCTGGGGGTTAGGATCCAGCCTAAGTGCTGGAGGCCCGTTCCACTGCCCTCCGTAAGCTGAACTGCCCATGGGTGTACCTTCCTCCATCCCAAACCATCTTCCTTCCACCCTCCCTTCACCCTCCCCAACCCTCTGCGCCAGCCTAACTTGGCCGACGCAAACTTACCTGCCTGGGGTGGTGCAGAGGCTGGAATCAGACCCTTAATGGCACGTTCGCAATAGTACTGAGCCGGCACAAAGGACTTGTGCTGGCTGAAGCGGCCCTTAGGACTGCACTCTAAAAAAGCCAGAGTAGGATTCTATTGTATGGGAGCACAATCCTAACCTGGAGGTCGGCCTGCACAGTTAAACCCGCAAAGTTTGGCTGGCACAAGGGCCACCATAAAGTATATCTGGATCACTCTTGGAGTCAGAGACAGCAACACAGAGACAAGTGCTTGTACCGAGCAACTTTTACTGGCCTAACTGTGCAGGCCTCACTCCAGGTTAGGATTGCACTCTGGGAGAGTTCCATTAAAAACATAGAAAATATCCTGATAAGTGTATTGGTTGAGAACTCCAACATTCCAAGTCTGACATTTTTTTTATTTATTGTTTTGCTTATTTCAGTTTAACAGTTTTATGTCCAGTGTGGGGGAAAAAAAAACATTCTTGTTATACTTACATATGTATTTAATGAATTTGTACTCCACCCCCCACCCCCCAGACATTTGTGGGTGCCCACCATATTGCCATCCCAGTACTGAAACATTTAAAGTAAATGTGAAACTGTGGTCTTTGATTTTTCAGGGCAGGAAAGAGTAATGTGAGAGAAACTAAACGGTCCTCTCTTACCACTCAGTTTCTAGGGACCATAAACCCAAGGAGCTGTAACGTGTATACATTTCGTGCTAATGTTCTCTGTAAGCCTATTGGCTGAATGTTACTACATCATTACACAGAATGGTGCAGAAAACAGTGTTTCGGTTATTTTGTTTTGTTAAGGATGCACTAAATTCACAGAAGATTCTGTCGTTGAGTCTGGTGTATCTACTTAAATAGATTTCCTCCTCCTCCTCCTCCTCTCTACCCCCTTCATTCCTTTCCTATCCAGAGAGTGAAAGAGGAAGATGGAGCAGTGGAGGCCAGTAGGTGGCTAGTCACTATGTTGACAATATTGACCTAGATCAGTGGTTCCCAAACTTTGGTTGGGACATTACCCCTTTAAGGAGGGTAGCGACCTGCCCAGGGACCCTTAGCTGCCGCTAGTATGGCACTTCCAGGTTCCGCTGTTGCTGTCCCTTTTTTACTTACTATTGTGTAGGGGCCCAGAAACCGGTTGTCTGCCTCCCAGCAAGCCACAGTCCTTGCCGGTTCTGTTGCTATGGGAGGCAGCAGGGACTTGGCCACAAACCAAGGTCCTTGTCCAGGATTGGACAACGCCATCCTGGTCCTCATTGCTATCACCTGTGGCAGTAGCCCCCTGCCCCTTGACACCACTCTCCCTGGCTGTGGGAATATCCTTGCTTCCCACCTGTTTGTAGCCTGATTACCCCCGCAACAGCTCTACTCCTCCATCATTTGTTGAATTCCAGCCAATTAAGCACTGATGAACTGAACACTTCCCCTTCTACTTGCAGAAGTAGCCCCTGACCCTTGACACCTTCACACTACCCTGTCAGCACCAGGTAAGTTTTCTTTTGTTTGTCTTTCTTTGGGTTTGAATAAAGAGTCTTACCCCCTCAACGTGGACTAGACTTGCTCCTTCCTCTGATCCAAAAGAGCCTCCAGACCACGGCCATTGCCATGGGCCGGAATACCTTGTTTGGCAGTGTCAGTGAAACCCGGAAATGCCATACAAACAGCAGCTATAGGTCCCTGGTTGGTTTGCTACCTTCCTTAAGGGGGTTTCATTCCAAAAAGAAAATGTGCATGTCTGCCCTGGAGAGAAGCATTCCCAAGCTGGGAAACCCCAGGTTGGGAAAGGCCAAGATGGACCAATAATCTATTTCATTACAAAGCAGCTGCCTATGTAATGTTTGCTAATGCCTGACTTTGTGCCCAACCAGAAAGTCAGTTTCCAAAATCTGCTCTTGTGCCACAAGATTTTGCCTGGCGTCACATGATTCTGGCTCAGACGATGCTTCCAGTTTTCAATGTGAGTCTTGTGTGTTGTAACCCCCCGGCTCAGCTCTTCCCCTTGTTTCAGAGATGTTCCTCCCAATAACTTAAATAAGAGATATGACTAAGTAAATGAGGGCAAAACTACACCACGGGGTCCAAAATCCCCTTTCAGGCTGTTTGAATCCGAGTTTCTATTGTGCTAAATGGAGCAGGAAGCATTGTACTACAGAGACACAACACTAATGATGCTCTCCTTTTGGCTTCTTTTCCCTAATTTATGCTGCATTTTGCTTTATTTTCTCATGGCAGATGTTTTTACAATTTTATGAGCCTTGACTTCAATGAAACAACACAAATTTACACTAAGCCTATGCTCCGTCTTTATATTTTATATTGTATTTATTTGTCTTCGCTATGGCTGCAAGCCTCAGTCGGTTTAATTGGCGGCATAATCAACTGAGGCTTCAGTTGATTAATTGCTGGAAAGCAATTGTAATCAGTGACAACAAATTTTAATTGGTGGAGCTGAGAATCGAGGGCCCACTTCTGGGTGTTATTAGGCTCATTTCCTAATGCTATGATCTGGAGAAACAGAAAATAGACAAGACGGAATTTCCTCCTAACAATGCATGGATTGTTTCCTTGATGAGTCAAAATCTTTTTGGTGAAAATGTTGAACTCAAAACTGGAAGGGCTAGGTTTTTTGTTTTCTTTTCTTTTGATGCTGTTTTTGTCCCCAATCATCTTTTTTCTTGCTATCAGTCTAGGACAGTGGTATTCAAACTTTTTAGACCGGGACCTACTTTTTAGAATGGCACACAGGTCAGGACCCCACAGAAGCGATGTCATTAACCTGGAAGTCATGTTGTGGCAGGAAGTGAAATCATCAAGCAGGAAGTGCTATCCAATAAAATGACACTCCTGAAATATAAATGGGCATTCTTGGACTGCAGCAATTGTACAACCATGAAACATCCCTGACAGAAAGTGAGATTAGGACAAAATATGATGGTAAAAGCACTGAACTAAAATTTTTTTTAAAAAACCTCACTTGAAAATTCAAATTTTAACACTCACAAAAGAAATATAACAAGAGTAAAATCTACAGTTTCCAAGATGGCTGCTCCCAGCTTTCCACAACCCACCTGACATCAGGTCTTCTTGACCCATCAAGTGAGTCCTGAGCCCAGAGGCGGATCTAAGTGGGGGCAAGTCTGTAAGTTTTGCAAGAAGCCTTACCTTGCAGTGGAAAACACTCCTCTCCTACACTGTTCTAGCCAATCCTCACAGGGAACAGCAACATCTTGGCATTGCTTACTGGCTACCGCAGCAAGGGAGAGGAGGGATTTACATGACAGGGTAAGGCTTCTTGCAAAACTTACAGATTTGCCCCCCTTAGATCTGCCTCTGCCTGAGCCACAGTTTATATAACACTGGTTTAGGACCCTACATCAGGAAGACATGAGTCCGACGTCTCCGACGTTGGCTCTGAAGTTCAATTTGCATTAAAAAAATAACATGAGCAACCCAGTCTGTAACTGCTGACACTAGTGAATTTGCCTGTATTTGCACATCCCAGATTAGCAAATGCTCAGCAAAGTTGGAGGGCCATTTTAATTGGGCACAAGTCTAATCAGTGGCAGTTCAAAGCATGCCTACTCAGAACTAAGTCCACTTGAGTTGAATGGAACTAATGGCTGAATTCTACTGTAACTAGGGTTGGGCCAAGGCGGCACAAGAGAAGGTTTAACACAGCAGAACAGTGTTTCGCTCTAGTAAAAATGGCTCCCAGGGATGTACACGACACAGTGTCAGCGATGCACCATTTTGTACATGCCTCTGCAAGAAGTGATGGTGCCATAGCCTCAATGCTGGAGTTCGCTCCCCTCCCCTGGAGCTGGTATGCAAGGCCTGAGGGTGGGGTAGGTGGAACATGGCAGCAAGGGGAGGAATGGGGCAGAGACTGGGGTGCGGAGGGGGACATACTATGGACAGATCAGTAGCAGCAGCAACAATATGATGTCCCTTTCCTGGTCCTGATGCACAGAAAAAGGTTGGTGATCGTCAGAGTTTAATTTGGACAGTGGATGGACAGTTCCCTTACAATTTACCCAGTTCCTTACCTCCAGGACTGCCCTATCACAGGATGTTGCAGATGCGCCAGTTGCATGGGTACATCAGTAGGATGAAGGATTTAGTTCATAGCTGCCCAGCTGACATCCTATGAACTCTCACCTGAGACTGGAAGTCCAATACTATTGGGGAGAGTTCCAATACGAGAGTTCCACCAGCGCTAATTACCTTACAGTCGTTGGAAGATCCACTTCGACAGTGTGTAGAGGTGTGCGCTGCTGGAATACCATCAGGAAGGTGAGAATGTTCCCACAAGTACTGGCAGATCCTGCTGAATCTGCTAAGGCAGTTATGTTGCAGGGAGTAGAAACAATGTGGGGGTGTAATGAGGGTGGGAGAGGGTGGAATCAGGCTGTGATGGAGGAGAGCAGAACAAGGAGGCAATGGGGTTGTGGATGGGTGGATCATCTGCCGGAAGGGGGTGGGTTTGGAGGCAGCGGTCACCAAATCCTAACTCAATCTTAACCACCTTTCTGAAGTCAATCCCATGACAATGACTCCATATCAAGCAAATTTGCTAGCACAGGTCCAAGTAGATTCCTCCCTGCCTTACCCCTGGAGAAGAGAACAAAAGTTCTCCTACCCAGAGAACATCTCTGCAACTCCCCCCTCCCCACAGGATTCAGCAGTAGCCATTAAGGCATTGCTAGAGGGAAAGAATAGGATTGGGCAGCAAGTCCCACTGAATACAGTGCAACTTCAACTTTTACAACTTACTGTATACCTTGGCAACCTCAGTCACCTTCTATCATTCCAATCAGGCTCCTTTACAGATACATAAAACAATCCTATACAAATGTAGTAAACTAACAACCCAATCCTAAATAACTCCCCAGGTGGTGATGCACCAGCACCAATGTGACTTCTGCTGTACCCAACACGTTTCAGCATGTTGAGGCCTCTGCAACATAAGCAAACATTTGTTCCTTTGTCCTGGGGCAAGCCCCAGTAGCCGCCATAACTGACTCAAGTCCATGTCAACTCAAACAGGTGGATCCCTCCCAGGAAGTGGATTAGGATTTGGAGGGTGCCACTGCCACCAAACCTGCTCCCTTCCTAAGTCCTATCCACCCTCCTCCCTTCCCCTTCTCCTCCCCATTCTGCTGATCCCCTCCCCTGTTTCCCCTACCCCCTTCCCTTCCCCCCCCGTCCCACCTTTCTCCCCAGTGGCAGCCCAGCAGTGTAAACCAGCTGCTTTACATCTTGCCAGGAAGCGCATAATGTGCGTTCCACCAGTGGCTGACCCAGATATGACTGGGCCGTAAATGGCTGCAGAGACAGAAGATGTAACACCTGAACAAAACTGTGAATGGGTTGGCAGCACTGGTGAAAGCTGCAATTCACTTGAGTAGCTCACTGAAATTCCTTAAGTGCAAATACTCTCTTTCATCTGCCAGATTCTTCCACTCCTACTGGATGTCCTGGGCTAAACAATAGCAGTTTGTGCATATACTGCACAAAGATGAAAATACAAAGTGGTTTTGAAATGCACACTAGGATTCACTTAAGAGCAACATGCTTCTTTGAGGTATGTTTTCCCTTGTTCCTTTGAACTGCATGCTTTTCTCCTCTTATGTGCTATTCTCAGAATTAGGAATCTTATTCTTGGGAGATTTACAGTAAGCTCTCAATGTTTCTGTGTATTTGTAGCTCACAGATTATTATTTTTTTTTGGGGGGGGGGACAGCAGCAGCAGCAGCAATGGCCAAACAGCTTATATGCAGAATGTAAACACATGAAGAATAACCATTTAAGTGCCCCCCAAAACAAGACAGTTCTGCTCTTTAATCAGCATCCTTCTATTGCAGCATGATACGTGATTGCATACAGATACAGGGTATCTGAGTAATGAGACAAGCTAATGTCGTAGACTCAGTTATGGGGTTATCAGGAGGATTACATGAAAACTCCATCCCTCCTGCTGCCAGTATCATGTCATAGGTCAGGTCAGGTGTGCTTTCTCCTTCATACATGCTGCTGTTTCCTAGTTCAGTGGCATAAGAGCACTGTGTCTACCTAACTCTCATCTGAAAAGTAGAAGAGGTACAGAGAGGATGAGAAAGTGAAAGAGAGTGGCAGGCCAGAGTGGCAGAATGTTCTAGCCCATCCCTCTTCTCTCCCACAAGGAGGTTACCAGGGCGCCTTTGTGCTTAGGGCACATCACATGTGATAAAGTCCATTGAAGGTGGGATCCTATAGCTGCCACTGGGGTGAATTTGCCCAAGCTGAGGCTACAGGACCTTGCATGCCTGAAAGGGCCTGCTGCTGTGGCTGGGACGATTGCAACAGTCTTTCCATTGGCTTGCTGGCTCAAGGGGGCCTACCACAGGGTCCTGCAGCCACAGCAGGGGCAAAATTCCCTGAGGTGCGGCTGAGAGGGCACATGCACACCAATTGCTTCCACAGTTGGGGAAGCAATTGGGGGGGGGCATACAGTTGTGCCAACCCAATGGTGCCCATGGCAGGTGCTATATCATGCCCCAGGGCAGATACGCCACTGCTCCCATGCTTCCTGTTGTCTCCTCTTCCTGTTGTCTCCTCTTCCTGTTGTCTCCTCCATTTTTCAAATTAAAGTGAGGGAACCGTAAAGCGCACATTCACACACACACCAACACAAACACCACACTGAGTACATTCATATGAACAAATAAGTCACATCAGGTAGGCGTGCTTTGTTTCAGGGCTCATAATGGCTGCAGTCCTCCTCCATTATGAAGGGCAATGCAATCTTGGCTGCCCTATACTGTCGGCGCAAAGTTGTTGCGTCGACGCTATGTCATTAGTGCCGACGCGGGGGCACTGAGCGGCATCCCCCACATCAGCACTCAGGCTCTCAAGCTTGAGAGCACCTACAGGGAGCTTCCCTTGCATTGACCGAAGCCAGTCGGCACAAGGGAGGTTCCGTCCCATTCCAGGATGGGGATTGGCGGGAGGAAGGGAGATTGTGGGCGGGGAGAGGGCGGGCTCCAGATTCAGCCAGAAGGCCGAATCCGAAGTCTGTCCAGTTTGGGATGTGCAATCTCCTCAGATCTGCGCACTGGGAAGCCATTGGGGAGGCTGGACTCTCACCAATGGTAAGCGCGTGAACGTTGGGGATTTGGTGCTAGCCGGCCGGCCTTGCCAATCCAACGCTGCTTAGGATTGCGCCCTGAGAACGTTGCCATTCATTTCTTTAGCAGCATTGCACCCAAACTCTGTCTATGCATTTTTATGCTCCACCGCCTTATCGTCATGCTGGATTGTCGTCAGTGACTTCGTAAGAGGACATTTTCCAAATTCTCCTTTGACTTCCCCCACTCAGCAGGAAGAGAGTTATATGAACTTCCTCCAGAGGGGAGAAAAATTGGTGGACACTTCGAAGTCCACGTTCCTATAATATACAGAAGCATCCTGCGAAAAGATTATTTTCTCTATCAATAACCTTTGATACAAACAGTTTTAAACTGTTTAAACAAACAGTTTTAGTGGACTGGTGTGCAGTTCTCTGTAAAGTGGAGCAGTCTGTATTCTTCCCTGCTTCATTTTAACCCTTCTGTCAGTGAGAATCATAAGCAAAGCAGGTTAAGGGTCTGTTTGACTGAAGTCACTGAGTAAACATGTCCTCAGGCTTTATTTTTGCATTCCACTTGTTCTCATTCAAGGGAAGGAAGAACAGTTTTAGCAACAGGGTAAAAAACAGATGGGAAAGAATAAAAAACAATAGTCATATTAATGGATGGCTGTAAAATCAGGAATAGAAGTACAATAGCACGCATGACTAAAGTTGGGATGGAAACCTGGACTAGAGGCAGTGAGTATGGAAAATGCAGGACAAGAAAATAATTGGAAGAGTATAGAATATTCTGTTAGAATTTGTTTTGACGGTGCTGAGGGAAGAGGGTGGCAGGGAAGAAGAGTTCATTTAGCAAAATGCAAGGCTACACTTTTAGGTTAGCGGCCAAGAATTCTCTGTACCTTAAGAGGATTATTTCGACATCCAGCTTTGTCCATTGGCATCTGTACTCAAAAGTAGGTTAACATTCATGAACTCTGAGCCTTGTGTCCTGGTTTAAGCTACAGCTAAGATCCTGAAAGTGTACACCCAGGAATTTGCAAGAGAGAAGGCCATTTTGAGATGTGTCATAAGTAGGGACATTTTTCCTCCTTAGTTGCCATACAGACAGAGACAAGAAGCAATCTCTGAGCCACTCTCTATAACTAATAGTATATACCCAGGATCTATAGATTGACTATAGATGCTATAGATAATGGTATAGATACTTGATGGGATCTATACCTAATGTCAACCAAAATTCTGCAAACAGGTCGTACCAAGGTAATAGTAACCAGGGTTATAGTTACACATTTATAATCAGGCAGAGTTCTGAGCACCTGCTATTGCCAATACTGAGCTCAGGACTGAGTGCTTCAAGAGAAACTATTCAAGAATACAATGCAAAATAGACATAGACCAACATGTTCTTTCATGCTTATTAGGAATGGATTTAAACAATGGATTTAAGCCGACAGGAGCCAAGTGGCATCTGGTTTGGAACTCCTCATCCTTACAGGATGAAGAAAGAGAGGCTGGAAAACCGCAGAATAATAGCAGGGTGGGAATTAGTAGTGTAAGCATAAAGAGATGGAACAACCGGTCCAGTAGAAAGAAAGGCCTGGATAAGAGATTGAAGAACAGACCTTTCTTGGGGGACCCATATACATGTGCTTCTATGCAAATGTCCAAAGTCTCCGAGCAAAGATGGGAGAACTGGAATGCTTGATAAAACGGCTAATATTATTATGCCACTGCACAAATAAATGGTAAGGCCACATCTGGAGTACTATGTACAGTTCTGGTCGCCACACCTTAAAAAAGATATAGGAGAACTAGAGAAGGTGCAGAAGAGGGCAACCAAAATGATTACAGGGCTGGGGCACCTCCCTTATGAAGAAAGACTGCAGCGTTTGGGGCTCTTCAGCCTAGAACAGTGGTCAGGGAACAGGGGTAAATTACCCCAAATGGGTCACATGCTAGCAAGGTCATGCTCAAAATCCTACAAGCTCGGCTTCAGCAGTATGTGAATCGAGAACTACCAGATGTACAAGCTGGTTTCCGAAGAGGCAGAGGAACTAGAGATCAAATTGCCAACCTTCGCTGGATCATGGAGAAAGCAAGAGAGTTCCAGAAAAACATCTACCTCTGCTTCATTGATTATGCTAAAGCCTTTGACTGTGTGGATCACAACAAACTGTGGCAAGTTCTTGAAGAGATGGGAGTTCCAGACCACCTGATCTGCCTTCTGAGAAACCTTTATGCGGGTCAGGAAGCAACAGTTAGAACTGGACATGGAACAACCGACTGGTTTAAAATTGGGAAAGGAGTACGACAAGGCTGTATATTGTCACCCTGCTTATTTAACTTATACGCAGAGTACATCATGAGGAAGGCAGGGCTGGATGACTCACAAGCTGGAATCAAGATTGCTGGGAGAAACATCAACAACCTCCGATATGCAGACGATACCACTCTACTGGCAGAAAGTGAGGAAGACCTAAAGAACCTTTTGATGAGGGTGAAAGAGGAAAGTGCCAAAATTGGTTTGAAGCTCAACATTAAAAAGACTAAGATCATGGCAACCACTCCCATCACTTCCTGGCAAATAGAAGGGGAAGAAATGGAAGCAGTGACAGACTTTATTTTCCTGGGCTCCAAGATCACCGCAGATGGTGACTGCAGCCATGAAATTAAAAGACGTTTACTTCTTGGGAAGAAAGCTATGGTGAACCTAGATAGCTTAATCAAAAGCCGAGACATCACCCTGCCAACAAAGGTCCGCATGGTCAAAGCGATGGTTTTCCCAGTAGCCATGTATGGCTGTGAGAGCTGGACCATAAGAAAGGCAGAGCGTCGAAGAATCGATGCTTTTGAATTATGGTGTTGGAGAAGACTCTTGAGAGTCCCCTGGACTGCAAAGAGATCCAATCGGTCAATTCTCCAGGAGGTCAAGCCTGATTGCTCCCTGGAAGGACAAATGCTGAAGCTGAAGCTCCAATACTTTGGCCACCTGATGAGAAGAGAGGACTCTTTAGAAAAGACCCTCATGCTGGGAAAGATTGAAGGCAAAAGGAGAAGGGGGCGACAGAGGATGAGATGGTTAGATAGTGTCACCGAAGCAATGAATATGAAATTGGGCGAACTCAGGAAGCTAGTGGAGGACAGGGAGGCCTGGCGTGCTGTGGTCCATGGGGTCGCGAAGAGTCGGACACGACTTAGCGACTGAACAACAACAACCCCAAATGGGGTAAAAATGAAATTCCTGGGGGTAATGGACGGTCATGCTGCCGAGACACAGCCGGGCATGCATATGAATCTATATGCATGCCCAGCTGTGTCTTGGCAGCGCGACCGTCCATTACCCCCATTCCGGTTCCGTCGCTGGCTGGCTGGCTCCGTTTTGTTTTGTTTGTTTTGCTCCGCCCACTTTTGCCGGCCAGCAAAACGCACCCCAGACTGCTCTACGCCTGCTCTGCTTTTCACACCACAGCAGTTTAGAGCACGTGGACGCAGCAAGGAGAGCAGCAGAGCGGTGGCGCATTGGACCTGAGCGGCAGCGGAGCAGAGCGGCAGTGAAGAGGCAAGCCAGGGACGGCAGGGCATCGGAGGTGAGGGAAGTCACGCGTCTTTTCCCCCACCCCCGTTGCCCTGCCGGGCAAATAAAAAGCATTGGGTTCCAATATGTAATTTTTTTTCTTTTGTTCTGGTGGGGGGGGGGGGTAACGTCAGCGTATCTAAATATATTTTGGGGTAAAAGGTGAAAAAGTTCCCTGACCCCTGGCCTAGAAAAAAGGTGCCTGAGGGGGGACTTGATTGAGACATACAAAATTATGCACAGAAGGGATAAAGTAGATAGAGGGAGGCTTTTTTCCCTCTAGCACAATACTAGAACCAGGTATTGGTTCACTAAAATTGAGTGTTGGGAAAGTGAGAACAGATAAAAGGAAATACTTTTTTACCCAGTGGGTAGTTAATCTGTGAACTCCTTGCCACAGGAGGTGCTGATGGTATCTGGCCTTGATGCTTTTAAAAGGGGACTGGACAGATTTCTGGAGGGAAAGTCCATCGCAGGCTATAGGCCATGATGTTTAGTGCAACCTCCTTACTTTAGAGTTAGGCTACCTCGGAGTGTCAGATGCAGGAGACTGGCAATGAAATGCATAGTTGTCTTGTGTGTTCCCTGAGGCATCTGGTGGGCCACTGCAAGATGCAGGAAGCTGGACTAGATGGGCCTTTGGCCTGATCCAATGGGGCTCTTCTTATGTTCTTATGTTAAACAATGCTGGGAGGAAGATGGCTAATTTCAAATTGGAGTATTTGTCAACTCAGGCTAAATCAGTACACTTTGAATATGTGTATGCATTTGCCATAAGACTAGGTGTCAAAATCCTTGTGAAGGACTATGTGCAGACAAACGACAGACTCAAGTGCATTCTGAAGCATTGGGACATGACACATTTATGGACTCTGCCAATTCTTGTGCGTTAATGCTGATTGTTCACAAAGACGTCAAATCAATCAACTCAAAGTTACTCAACTCAAAGTTAGTCTAATCGATCTGAAATAAGTTTTAATAAAAGGCATGCGAATTATGCCTTAGATTCAAATATAGATGCAATATAATGATACAGTTCGCTTTTTAAGAGCATTTGCTGAACATCTCACAAATACGCACACACACAAACATGCACATGAATGCACACACACATACACACACACCCTTATGGCATATTGGGTAGCACCTAGGTGTGACTCATGCAATTAGTAATCAAGCTCATCAAACAGAGAACCAGCCTGGCCTTATTCAACAGATAAGACTCCATGATTCAGGTGTGACTCAGAGGCTCAGATACACCCATGGAGCTTCCAGATCTTCCAGACCCTTTAATTTATTAGTATATAAATTTATGAGTATATTAATTTAATTGGTATGTACAGGAATACTAGGTGTGCATCAGAGCACACATGGAATTCTACATTACACTGACATTTTGAACTAATGTCCATCTGTTTGAGCTGCTGTTCTGCAATCTATCTTCCTGGAAGTAGCGTCCCTTGAACATGGGCAGAGCACTAAGTTTTGCTAGACACCTTACCTTGCTGTGTAAACAGCTCCTCTCCCTTATTTTTGGAAGCCACCTTGAGGATTTCTGAGAAGCCAAAAGATAAGTATAAATATTTTTAGGATGCAATCCTAACCTGGATTTAGGCCAGCAAAGTTTGGCCCATACAAAGGCCACCTTAAAGTGCATTTGGACCACTCTCAGAGTCAGGGAAGATCACACACATCTGTGGGCTGGCCTCTCTGACTCCAAGAGTGGTCCAAACATACTTTATGGTGTCCCTTGTGCCGGCCAAACTTTGCTGGCCTAACTGTGCCTAACTCCAGGTCAGGATTGTGCCCCTAAATAGATAAATGAACATGGCAGAGGGCATCAGCAAGCATACTCCCAAGTTTACAAGCTTGGAGCTTTTCTCTCTCTCTCTAAAAAAAGCTTGGCTTTTTAAATTTAGGACTCAAAGCCATTTTTGCATCCAAGTTGCTACTAGGTGTTCCCTCCACAGTTTTCTGAAAAAGCTCATGAATGCTAAACCAGCTCTGCATTGAGATAAGGGAAGGTCACCCATCACGTTTCTCAGCTTGGAGCCTGGTATGTATATTCACATATTTGCATATACCTGTTCGAGATACACATAAGGTGATGATGATGATACATGAAATTTGATTTAATAAAATGTATTTTGATTTCCATGCTTCACTTATTACCAGTAATCTGTGTCACAGAAAGATCCCCGGAGACCACTTTACAAGATCCCAAATTGACAGCCTAGGAGTCTGGGTAAACAGCAATAATAAAAAACAAATAATTTGCACTAGGATAGCAATTATAAAGCATTCAAAAACTGCATTAACACAGTATTAACTTTATATCACTTGGAAAAACAGAAAAGAAGGAAATGTGATGGTAGCATGTTGTCAATGGGGGGTTTGTTTTTGTGTTTGTTTTGCTCAGGGGATGCATTTTCTTCAGAACCAGACAGACAATATTAGCAAACTAATATCTTCCCAGTATGGTGGAAATTGAGTGAAAATTAATGAACATAATAAGCTGTACTCATATTGCTTCATTCTTGTCGTAGTATCTGTCATAGATGATGTCTAGCTTACCATCTGTCAGAATTCTCACAAGGCAACAAATGGCTGAACCTGCAGTGTAGACCCAGAGGGTATTTTCCAGTGATGTGTTCAAGTCTTGAACCCCAAGTCTCAAGTCAAGTCTCAAGTCTTGACCTTCAAGTCTCAAGTCAAGTCTCAAGTCCTTGCCTGAGTTCTCAAGTCTAATCCCAAGTCTCAGGTTTTTCAAGTCTCAAATCTCTAAGCCAAATTTAAAGGGGAAAATGTATTTGGTGCGCGGGAGTTATAAACACGCTCCCGATGGCAGGCACTTCTGGGCACCTCCTGCTGCCCAGCTGATTAGCAGCAATTAAAACTATTTTCTACCAATGATGCGCTTGAGCAACATTGGTAGAAATGAAATCTCCAAATGGAGCCATTTCAGGGGCCAAGGCTACACATGTGTGGGGCAGGGGATGACTGCACAGATGTGAGCAGTAACACGACAGTGCAGGAGTTTCATCCTATCACCTGACCTCTGGGTACTTCTCTATGTGTATGTGTGTACATTGTATGTACATTATGGAGAACTCTAACCTCAGATATAGTGTTTGGAAATGCAAGAAAAACAAAGATACTGTTCTAATGTCCTTGAACATTCTTTTTTATCTGTATTATACACATCATAGCTTAGTACTATTTAGTCTTCAGAATATTGTGCTTCATATTGTACACTGATTAAATTTTCTATCAATGATGTGTTAGAGCAACATTGATAGAAATGCATTCTCCAGCACATCACTGTTAAAAAAGACAGCCTCTAGTAGAAGGATCACCTAACAATACCATTCTGTAGATGTTTAATGCATCTGCACGCCATTAGCATTGTTGAAGTTCTTCTGGTGTTTTTTTTTTTTTCTAGGATGCCCTGAAATTCCATCTTCATTGTTGGCCTGGGCAGCAGAGCGATTCCCCTAAGTAATGCCCTGTTTTATCCAGAATTGCCAGGCAGTCTGTTTTCTTTTTGCTAACTATGATTGGCTGTTGCTCACACCCTTCTTCTTACAGCCAGTGTTTCCTTACTTCCTTCTGCTAGCTTTGAGCTTTGATTTTTTTAAAAATAGAAAGATTATGCCAAATTTTCTGTGCCATGCACTGTGGCCTCCCCGAATGTTTTCTCTTCCTGTGCGAACAATCCAAGACTAAGTGATGATATCCACTTCTGTCGCAGCCCTCAAAGAATGCTTTCAAGCCTGATGTTGATAGCTCTTGTCTTCCTCTTGGCAATTTTCTTTCCAGTCAGGGAGTAGTCTGTCATCACACATCGGAAAGCTCTATTTGTTTCCAAAACTTGTACAGATTATAGTGAGAATGAACACGTTTGCAGTGTTCTTTGCTGAATGTCCAAATATTAAATTGTGTACATTGTATTTATTTCTAAAACCAATTTTCCAGTTGGGAAAAATATATAGGGTTAAGCTCCCTATAGAGGCATAGAATGAATACAAGCTGTAATCTGAAATGCTACTGCCCAAACTTGACATTAAGGCACAATCCTAACCTGGAGATATAATAGGCCAGCACGGTTAAACCAGCAAAGTTTGGCCAGCACAGGAGACACTGTAAAACAGGCCATTCTCAAAGTCTCAGACCAGCACACAGGCATGCGCCATCCTGCCTGACTCCAAGAGTAGTCCAAATGTACTTTACGGTAGCCCTTGTGCCAGCCAAACTTTGCTGGCCTAACTGTACCTGCATAACTTCAGGTTAGGATCGCACCCTAAATGTTAGCCAAACTCAGCACTAGCCAAGGGTCTATGCCAGTGGTTACCAAACTTACCTGGGTCACGATGGCAAGCCTCACAGCCTCTGGGGCCACATTCCTGGATCTCATGAAATCTCACAAGATCTAAGATGGCAGTGCCCAAATTTCAGGATATTTCATGAAATTCAAGGTGGCGGCACTCAAATCTCTCGAGATTTGGGCACCGCCATCTTGGTTCTCACAAAATCTCCTGAGATCCAAGATGGCTGCACCTGGGAGAACAGGTAGGATGGGCCACCCATTCTGTGGCACCCCTGTGACTGTGCCATGGTGCCTTAAGGCATTGCTCACACAATTTCGGAGCCCTTGATCTATACCCACAAAGGATTCACCAGGTTGGGCAACCTTTAAACCTTCAGTACTAGTGGCCATAATATCTCCTAAAACAACATCGGGATGTCACATGGGCTTCAGTGTGGCCCTGGACAGGTGTCTAGAAATCCTCTTTACACCAATAGGCCAAACCAGATAAGTGACACATTCCCAACCTATATGAAGGCTTCTATACAAGTCTAGCTTGCTGACTTAGAAGGCTTGCTCTAGCTATTAGCTACAGGCTGCCCTCACTTGGTTTGACAAAGGATGTTGCAACAGAAGATCCAGAGGTGGTACATACTGGCAACTATATTGCCAACTGAGGACAACACTTCAGACAGCTGCCAAAGTGGGCTGTAGTCCACAAAAAGTTTATGATAAAATTGCCAGTCTTCAACAAACCATTGTTTATGTTGCATAGAGTTGTCTTAGCAAACAGGGTCCCTTAATATAACCCATTTGCAACAACTTAACCAAAGTTAATGCATTGAATCAGAAATGTAGTTCTTCTTGTAGAATATTGGAGATATGCAGATGACTCATCTGGCTATGGTAACATCCCACTGACCTGAAAGGTAACTGCCAGGAAAGTCACTTTCGGTAAGTATTCCCAAGGAAGAGGGTTGATTTTGATGTGCCATGCTGCACTCGCACAGGCAGTGGAGATGGCTACTCTGCTACCATACATTACATGATCACCAGGCTGACCACAGTTCTTCACATGGCAACAGCGATCTTGACATTTTGTTTAGGAGTAACACTTCTGAGCAATTGCAGGGACAATTAACACTTTCTTCATCTGAGATTGGAGCACTTTGTGTGATCAAATTCCAAAAAAAAATCAATCACTCCCAGTTCAGCCAGGGGCCACGTTCCTGGATCTCATGAAATCTTGAAAATAAAAACAAATAAAAGGAGAGGTATTTGTTGATATATTAGTTTGGTTACGTGCATAAAAGCCCAAACCTATTGTTGCAGTTTCACATCTCACAGTCTAGAACTGGTTGAAACTGGCAT
>JAJKFI010000003.1:34829887-34845963 GCA_029204185.1 Lerista edwardsae
CTCTCTCTCTCTCTCTCTCTCTCTCTCTCTCTCTCTCTCCCCACCAGCACCACCACAGCCCTGGCCTACATACAGATTTGTATATATGTCTGTAGATTTATAGAAGTAATACATGTACTTACAATTATGAAAAGTGTGGTTCTTTCTGGGGTCTCCATCAATAGCAATATCTCTTTTGACACATCCTATTGCTTTTCCCTCAGACTGATTTCAGCTGACTGCTTAAGTTAAATCACAGCTAGATAACACACCAGGAGATTGTGAATTCTTGGCCTCTTTCAATAGGAGACTTGCAAATTTCTTTTTCCACCCCTAAGGAACTGCAGTATTTGTTTGTTTGTTTGTCTGTCAGGCATCACATATGATTATTTCCTTTCCCCCTCTCCATGGGTCCTCTTGAGTGGCATACACTGTGGTGAGGAAAAAAAAAATATTCACCTCAAACTAGCCCCTGGAAAAAAGAATAAAAAAGAACTTAACATGGAAACCCAAGTTTAAAAACATTCTTAGAGCTCAATCCTAACGTGGAGTTAGGCTGGCACAAGTCACAGACGTACACCAGCCTCCCTGACACAGAGAGTGGTGCCAACACACTTTACAGTGCGTTTGCGACACTCCTGAGCCAGCACAAGTGAGCCAGGTTAGGATTGTTAGGCCCTTAGTGATCCTAGTTAATTGTCATAACAGCAACACTTTCAGCACAATCCTATGCATGTCTACTCAGCAGTAAGCCCCACTTTGAAGGTCCAGGCCAGGAAAGGGAGATGGGAACTGGCGCATACTGCTGCCTCTGAGATTCCCCCCCCCCTGCAAACTGCCTTCTGTTCCTCCCCTGAACCATGCATGACCCGCCGCCACCTGCTGACCTGCTCCAGTGCGAACTTGGTTGGATTGTTGGCAGTCACAGTTGTTCACACTGTGGTATACTTTAATATGCAGTATCTCTCTTTCTAAGGGCACACCCTCTGTTGGGCCAACGTTGTGTCGGCCCTCCGTCACTAGCACCAATGCAGTGCCTGTGCTCCAGCTCTTAGGCTGCTACTAACACTAGTCTTGGTCCAAGGGCACTGGTGCAAGGCCGCACTGAGCCACCCTTGTGCCAGCCAAAATCTAAGAGGAAGGTGGAAGGGTGGACAGACTATCACGACACCCGGGGGCCTGGCCCTTCCAGACTGCCCCCAGGGATCATTGGATATTGTCCCCTCTTGGCCACCAGCAACCCCCAGTGGCCCAGGAAGCATTCCCTTATCCCAACCAGTAGTGTAGCACAGCGTCAAGACTGGATTCAGCTAACCCCCACTTCCAGGACAGGAGGCACACCATGGAGTAAAATGTAATAATTTACTGAAACTACAAGTTACAGCATAGAGGCTTAAAAAGGCCTTTCAAAGTAGACCAAAGCATGGTACAGCTACATGATGCTTAATGCAAAATAAGAAAGCATCTAACATCTAGGCTAAATACATTATCCTATCACTCACCTGGTTGTGAATAGGGGAAAAGTTCCCCTCCTCTTCTCTTCCCAACCCGCAGGAAGAATGTGAGCATTTTACTTCCCCCCCCGCCTTCCTCCACCCCTTCTCCTAGAAGAAAAACAGCTCCTGGTTCTGAGAGGATGTCCTTGGTTTTGTTTTCCTGGCTGGAGGCCCCATTATCTCGCTCAGTCGATAGCAAGACAAAACAGACTCTAGGGGAAACATTCCCACCATTAGAAACCCAGAGGGGGGGATGGGAAAAGGACAGGCCAGAGCCTCAAGATGGAACCGAGCCGGCCTGTTTCCCTGCTGTTCATGACAGGCGGGAGGACCGTTCTGGGTGGGGGTGGACAAGCTGGTAGGTTTGCCAGCCTGGGGAGGGGTGGGTGGGGCCAGGATGCTGCTGGTAGACTGCTAGGATGCCCCAGGCTGCACAGTTTCCTCGGCTCTGCACCTGCTATTCAGCTATTTAGCAGGCGCCGATCTGAGGAGCCACATGAGGAGAGCCTCGCCATTCCAGCACAGCTTAGGAGTGCGCCTTACATTACCCAATTAAATCTTGACAGCACAGTGTAACCAACACAGACCCTCTCTAAGTTTAGAACGGTGCTTTGGCCACTCCTCCTGTTTCGTTGTTGTTGTTTTGTAAAGCAACACTTTTCCTTATTTGGTCCACCACTGTCGGCCAAAGAGGCACTGCCGTCATCTTGACGTCAAGCGGCATAAGGACATTTCTCCAGGAACTAGGAGGGAGGTGCCGAGGTCTGCGTCGTTAACCACAAACCACAGACAGGGCTGACCCGCCACTTGCCCCGGCGGAAAGGATCTCACAGCGGGCGCCTCCCCTGCATGCTCCCAGAGGCATTGCGTTTGCCTCCAGCACAATGCATTGGTGATCTCCTGCTGAGACAGATCGCCGGCCCAGTGACCCCAATTCAATGCTCACAACCAGGAATTACCCTTTACTAATATAAATAGATGTGTGCTTTCTTATTTTACAGTACATCTCATCATTCAGTTTCATTCCATTCTCAAGTTCTCACTCTCTTTTTTTAAAAGTCATGTATGGAGCTGGCGCTGCTGAGCCAAAGCCAAAAGCCTAATAAGTCATGAACCAGAAGGCTTATCTTTTGGGGTGTTTTTTTTTGCCGTTCGAGTAAATGGCAACATTTTATTGGCCTCTGTGGAAATAGGTGGGGGAGGTTTTTCAATCAAAATTTCATATTCCCTCTGCATATTTTTTTTCTCTTTCATTTTGTGTTCAGGTTGACAGAATATTCAGAATTTTTGGCATCAAATCTGAATAATGCTATGCATGTAGCATTACGTTTTTAGGGATTTATTTAATTTTGCTCTCCAAGCCTGGGTCAAACAAACTGACAGATATAAGAAGGAAGGAATGTCATTTGCATTTAAGAAGAGTTCTGATTATAGAGGGGGTAGCAATTCCATCATGTTTCCCTCTTTGGCAGATCTCCCGTGCTATTAACAGCTGCATGACGGGGAGAAGTCCCACATAAATTTTCTCACTGAAGCTACTTCTGCAGAAAAGCAGCACCTGTTAAATTTCTGCCTCTGTCAAACATGGTTATAATCACTGAGGCTGTCAGGATAGAAAGTGTTTCTCCCCCCGCCCCAAAGTTATCAACAGTATGATCATGCCACAATTAAACATCTTAATTCCAAATCCTGATCTCCCTTCCAGGGATAACGTGGACTTGCACCGGTGATTGAACTGGTCCAGGTTGAGTTGACCCACAGTGGCTGCTGGGGGACAAATGTCCCCTTCTGAGGATGCTTCTAGCAGTTGAGCATCTCTGGCAGGAGACATTAATAACCATGCCAACACTGTACGTAGGATAGGCCTGTTAGTCCTCTTTTCCTAGCAGGCAGCCCAATCCTACTGCTGCTACCGCCCTGAGGTATAGCAGCACCAAAGCAGCTGCCACTATATCCCGTGGGACCAAGAAGAAAGTTGGAGGTCTTCTCTGACTGGTGGCAGTCTTGGGGGGCAAACGCCCAGGGCACCATGCCGGTGGAGCCTGGGGGTGGTGCCCACTGCTGGTACACCACTGCCTTCACTGCTACGCGCTCTCTGGGGTCCTCCCGGGAGCTGGGCAGGCCATACACGCTGCCGCTTGGGCCTCCAGAAGTGGGGCACCCTTTCCCATCTCCATTCCGCCCTCCCTCCACCTCCCATTGATTCACTTATTCCAGTTGGTGGGTGATGCTCTAGCACCAGCAGAGGGCCACCAGTGCAGGCCTTACTGCTGCAAGATCGGTCTCAGTGCAACTGCAACACTCTTTACGGCATGTTTGCAACCGTACACATGCCTGTTCCATTGGCAATCTCCGGCATAGGATTTGGGCTTTAGCTGAAGTACATGCAACTGAAATCATTGCATATTCTCATATTCTTCTCAGGTCCAGGGTATTTGAGGGACCGCCTCCTTCCATATAATCCTACCCATACTCTTAGGTCATCTGGGGGGGGCCTTTCTGACTGTGCCACCACCAGGAGAGGTGAGGGGGATGGCGGCCAGGAATAGGGCCTTCTCGGTGGTGGCCCCACGACTTTGGAATACCCTCCCCTTAGAATTAAGAACTGCTCCCTCTTTGGCAATATTTCGGCTGGGGCTGAAGACTTTTTTATTTAAACAAGCCTGCAATTGTTGACAGGCTGGCTGGCATTTTACATTCTTCATCTTATATTTTAAAGGATCCACGGGACTTACTTGTTTTAAATTTTTAACTGTTTTAATATTGTTTTTAACATTGTTTTTATTGTTAAAAACAGAAAGGCGGGATAAAAATCAATCAATCAATCAATCAATCATGATGATGATGATGATGATGATGATGATGATGATAATGCCTTCACTTTTCCCGTTTCTCCTGTTGTTTCCCTTGAGTCTACCTACGCAATGAGTCTTTTAGGATATGGATCAGTCTTCTCATTCCACACAAAATATCATATACTTTCCTGGTGTTACAACAATATAATGCTGCTTTACATTTTCCCATCACATAGATGTGAGTCAGAGATAGCAGATCGCCTAATGTCAGAGATCGTAGAGGTATCTATCTCTAAACGGTCATTCTTAGCTTTTTTTAAGACAGTCCCTCAGTTGTCCATCTGGAATGAAGTGATCTGCATCACTGAGAAAGTGACATTACTGCCAAGAAATGTGTGGTCAAACAAGCAGGAAACTGGAAAAGTTCAGTCAATATTAGGCTCCTATGTCATCCAATAAAAACCAAAGCAAAGCAAAACAAAAAATCAAAGTTAAGGCCCAATCTATCTTCCTTGTCTTTAGGTAATAGAGTACATAATACATTTGTATATTACATACATACATACATACATACATACATACATACATACATACATACATACATACATACATACTACTATACTATACTTCCTTACTATTGTGTATTACCATTCTCTTTGGAGAACATTAAGATAAATTTAAGTTACACTTTCATTGCAAAGTCTGTATTTCACTGGTGTTGTTCTGATATTTGATGTCTCAAATACCATTTGAAAACCTTATATTTAGGTTACTTCACCAAAAATGCATTTTTTGATGAAGAGCCCAACCCCAGAGTGCTAACTAGGAATGAGTGGTGGTATGTACATCACAGTGCTTAAATAACTTCACTGAATTCATTTCCAAGTGCAATTCAAGATACTGGAGTTAACCTTTAAAACCAAGGTAAGGCTGGGTTTGCGGGGTTCTAGACAGTTCTCTTGTCTAGGTCTGAAAATGAATTTTGAAGGAGCAAGGTGAGGAACAAATCATTGAACCTTGGCATCCGAGACAAGCTCAAAGAATATTGGGGCGCAATCCAAGAGCACCCTTGGGTCAATGCATGTGTGTTGCATCTACCCAACGCTGTTGTGAAAGTAAGGCACTTTTGGAACAGTGCAAGGTGTGCTGTGTCAATGCAAGCACTTGCATTGGCACAGCTGTGTCGGATTGGGTGGCCAGTAAGCCGCTACTGCAGTGGCCATGTTTGGCCAGCGCAGGGGCTTTTCTGAGCAGAGGGAAGGTGGGAGGGAGTGGAATGGTGAGGCAGGGTGGCTCAGGGAGGGAATACAGCCTGGATGCAGTCATTAGGCCACATCCAACCCCTCGACCCCAGGCCACGTGGCCCCAATTTGGGCCGCCATGCTGTGCTCAAACTTGTGCCTGCTAAACAGCAGGTGCAGGTCCAAGCAGGCCCATTGGGGCAGCCGGGGCTTACCTAGGGGAAAGGGACAAATGTCTCCTTGCCCCAAAGTGAGCTCCAGAAGCAGCAAACCTGGCCTGCCTCTTCCAGCACAGGTGAGGATTGTGCTGTCAGTCCTAGAGCCCAGTTCCATCTTTTCCCCTTCTGCCTGTGAAGTGGCACCAAAGCGGTTACTGCTGCACCCTGCGGAGGTTAGGTGTGGCAGATTGGGAGGCTTGGGAGATGTAAGGGACAAGAGCGCCGAAGAATAGAGGCTTTTGAATTATGGTGTTGGAGAAGACTCTTCAGAGTCCCTCGGACTGCAAGGAGGTCCAATCGGGCAATCCTACAGGAAGTCAAGCCTGATTGCTCCCTGGAAGGACAAATCCTGAAGCTGAAGCTCCAATACTTTGGCCACCTCATGAGAAGAGACCCTCTTCTCTTTAGAAAAGACCCTCATGCTGGGAAAGATTGAAGGCAAAAGGAGAAGGGGGCGGCAGAGGAGGAGATGGTTAGACAGTGTCACCGAAGCAATGAACATGAAATTGGGTGAACTCCGAAAGCTAGTGGAGGACAGGGAGGCCTGGCATGCTGTGGTCCATGGGGTTGCGAAGAGTCGGACACGACTTTGCGACTGAACAACAACAAAGTGGCATAGCTAAGGGGCGTACAGGGGGCAATTGCACCGGACAGCACACTTTAGGGAAGCAACAAGCTGAGCTTGACCAAAATTGGCCAAAATTGTGAAAACCTACGTAAGTACAAATACCATCATATTATCATTGGAAAGCTAATTTATTGCATTAGCGAAAATGTACCCGGGAACAAATAATAATTGCTGGAAATGTCATGATACTGCAGGGACTTTCTTTCATATGTGGTGGACATGTTGTAAAGCAAAAATATAGTTCATACTATATTACAAGATATGCTAAATTGTAATATTCCATTTGAGCCTGAATTGTTTCTTTTGAATATTTTTTTTCATCGGCATTTAGTAAAGAAGTTAAGCATATTATAGTAAATATTAACACTGCAGCTAGATTTGTTTATGCACAGATGTGTAAAAATGTAGAAATGCCAACAGTAGAAATTTTATTACAGAAGATTTTTGAATTAGTAGAAATGGATATTGTGACAGAAAGAATGAGAAATGGAGATATAGATAGAATAGCTGATGTTTGGGAATTATTTTATATATGGTTAGATAATGTTTTAGTTGAAATATTTTTGTTTTGCTCTCCTTTTTGGATTGTTTTACTGATGTTAGAACTAGATTTTTGATTGTTAAGGAAGCTATGTGGAGTAAGAAAATATGTAATAATCAGATGTGTAAACTTAGTTGTAAAATTGCTGAGACAGACGGATACCTCATGTGTTTTGCTTGTAGCCCCTTTCCTATGTTTTGTCCTTTCCCAACCCATAACTAAAATATTATATAATAAAATTTTGTTTTTGTTTTTTAAAAAAGGAAAGCTAATTTATTGCAGAATGCAGTGGAACAAACTGCATTGAAATAGCTATATTCTATAAAACGTTATGGTCAATTAAGCAGAAAATATTTTGTTTACTTAATTAAATTTGATATTGTCATGGGGGAGAGGCTACAGAATCTTCTTTGACCCCAGGTAGCAGATGCCTTAACTATGCACGGTATTGTCTCTTACCTCCTGTAAGCCCCTTGATCAGCAATGGGTCTCCCCTGACCTGCACCAGCTGCTTAGTGATGCATGTTTGAGGAGAGAAAGGGGGAAGACTGTTAAGGGGGGGATAGGATCCAGTGTGCTCCATCACTGCTGGATCCATCCTCTTTTGCAGGTTCCCCACTCCCAGCTCCAGCCTTTCCACTGGCACACTAGCAACTAATATGATCACAACAGCACTTTATGGAGGTTTTGCCACAGCATACTCCAGTGGAACACTTCCTCCAGCGTGTTCTTTGCATAGGATTGGGCCATAAATCTCTGTCTTTCTTCCCTGATGTGGAATATGCCTCCTGGTTTGGAAATGTGTACGAATGTGAAAGTCCCCACTCCTGATTAGGCTAGTATTTGCTTTAAGTCTAAAGTGATTTCTCATACATAGGCTACTGTCAGCTGCTCCAGGAACAAAAACAGCCTACAAACCCTCTGTAAAGGACAAGTGTGCATAACTTTGTGGCAGCTGCTAACCTTAAGCAGCTGGCAGTTTGTTCATGCTCTAAAGAATGTAGGTCAGTCTCTTTTTCTATCTGGGACCCCAGCTAGCATGACTTTGTATTCATATATTCCGTGTCCAAAGGGATCCTGAGATGTGCTGAAGGTTAAGAGACGAGGCCTTGGGGCAGCGACTGACTGCATTATGCATCTTGCACCTCGCTGAGAACAGTGTCGACCCTTCACAAATGTGACATAAGAGAACCTACAGATTCACAGTTGAAAGTCCTGATCTCCCAACTGTTTGGCTTCACTTTGAGGAAGAGGCTGTAGGCATTTGATTTGTTGAGTGCCCCAAATTCTATAACCTTCTTCAGCATTTAAGATCCGGGAGTCTTTTTGTTTCAAAAAGAAGGAAAGAATACTGTTCGTTTTCCACTTCAGGAAGTAGCCATAATTCAAACTGTGGTAAAAACGGTTATTTCCCTTGATTTATTTGCCAGTTTTGTTTTTTGCCTAGAGCAACAGTTCCCAAATTACGAGTCTGTGGCCCAGCAGTGGGTCACGACCCATTTTTTTTTATGATTCATGAAACTCACAGGGTTTGTGCATCAAGGGTTAAGTAACCTGCTACTTTGGGGGGGGGGGGATCAGTGCTGCCCAATCATCATAATAGCCATAGAGGCTTGAGCAGCCAGTACAGTGACACGTTTGTTTTTTTAAAAAAAAATAGGTCCCAATGCTAAAATGTTTGGGAACCACTGACCTAGAGAACTATTTTTGAATTATTTTAATCCTGGCCCCAAGGCTATTGCAGGAGGCCACATGGCTGGTCAGCCAAGTCCTTTTTCTCCCCCCCCCTAATATCCTAGCAGGCTTGAGTACTGAGATTGGCATGCAAAAGTTATTTGGGCATGCAAGCTGCACCCAACCAAGGTAAGGGGCTGGCAGAGATGCCTAAGTAATAATAAATGATACAATCAAATAACATCTAATGACTATAGCAATATCAACCATGGGTTCTATGAGGTCGTGCAAAATGATACGTGTGCGTGTTGCCCAGTTCATCATTAGAGAACAGTTACTTTTTTAGAAAAAAAATGGTATACCGACTCACCTTCCTGTATTTTAGATTCATAGACCAAAACTTGAAACAGCTTAAGGATAATGAGAAGCTTTGACAAAGTTTCCTGACCATACTCTTAACTTCTAGGACAAGTCGATCAATGTCTACTATTCATGGCAGCTATAGTCTGTGACCAGGTTCAAAGGCGAAACAATGATTGGAGAGGACTGTTGCCTTCACTTCCTGCTTGCGGTCTTCCAGAAGCATCTAGTTGGCCCACGTGGAAAGCAAAATGCTGGATTAGATGATCCTTTAGCTTGATTCACCAATGATCTTCATATGTTGTTGTTTTATGGGGCAATGCAATAAATTGTGAAATTATATAAATTGATTTCCTTAGCAATTAATTGATTGCCGATGAAGCTGTGCTAAGAAAGCATGTGCTTTCTGCTGTGGTGGTGGTGGGCAACCAAAAGGCAAATGTATTTTACTTACCTCCACGTAAACCCTGTGGCCACCTACAGTTCTCCTTGGATGTATGCCAACTATTTTGGTGCTGTATGCCCGAGGAGGGAAAAGAGATGGGGAGGGGAGGTTTCCAAAAGAGGAGATAAAATTACCACTGAATCCACCCCCCCTCTGTCTCCCCAATGCATGGTTCCTCCGCCAGAATGCCCTGTTCTTCCCCCTCTCAACACATGATCCCCCCATACTGGCTTACCTGCAGGTAGGTGGTGGAGGTGGTGGTGGTGGTGGCATCTGGCCTAGATGCCTTTAAAAGGAGACTGGACAGATTTCTGGAGGAACTGTGGGCTATAGGCCATGATGGGTTGGGCAACCTCCTTACATTAATAGTAGGCTATTTCAGAATGCCAGGTGCAAGGGAGTGGCAACAGGATGCAAGCATCTTGTTGTCTACTGAGCTCCCTTAGGCACCTGGTGGGCTACTGTGAGATACAGGAAGCTGGACTAGATGGGCCTTTGGCCTGATCCAGTGGGGCTCTTCTTATGTTCTTATGTAGGTGGTTGTGGCAGTGTTTGTGGCAGTGGATTCAAAATGGCTGCTGCTGATGTGTTATGTGTTCTGCCATATGACCAGTTATAACATGGGGACTAGACAGATTTCTGGAGGAAAAGTCAATCGCAGGCTACAGTCTGTGATGGGTAGTGCACCTCCATATTTTAGAAGTATGCTACCTCAGAATACCAGATGCGGGGGGGGGGTGGCAACATGATACAGGAATCTAGTTGTCTTGGGTGCTCCATGAGGCATCTGGTGGTGATACAGGAAGCTGGACTAGATATGCCCTTAGCCTGATCCAGTGGGGCTCTTCTTATGTTCTCCTGGGACTTTGTTCCACTCTCACAACTAGCCAAGTAGGATTGGGCATCAGTGAAGGAAACAGTTTCCAATGAAGGAGATAGCAAGTGTTGTTTCCTTAATTGGAGACCAAAATCCAAAAGGGATTTGATTTCTGAGAGCACTTAATGTGTTAACTTAAAACACTTCCCTTTAAAAATAAATCAGTGGCATTTGCATACGTGATTAATTCTGGGCGTTTGTTTTGCTATCCTGAAGATATTTTTCTCTTTCATCGACGGCAGCTTTCCTTTGTAAGCCTGTGAAAATGCAGAGGGGCTGTCTGCACCTGCTAATTCAGCACTACAGCCAAATTGCCTTCCATATTCTCTTACGCCCTATTTAATTTATTTAACACTGCACAGGTTTCTGCCCCGAGTCAGAAAAAAAAGCCCTCACTTGGCATGATATCTTCTGAGAATGACAGGAATTTTCCAGCTGACTTGAGGTTTTCCTGGTCACTGCAATGGAAGGAGGAGAAGGAGGAGGAGGAGGCTGTCAACAGGGAGCAATCTCCAGCCCTGCAGGAACTCATTGCCTGTATCAGGGAATGAATTGAGACATTGCAAACAAGAGTTAGGCACTGGCTAGGGGAGTGTGTGTGTGTGTGTGTGTGTGTGTGTGTGTGTGTTGTGTGTGTGTGTGTGTGTGTGTGTGTGTGTGTGTGATGGGAAAAAGAGAAGAGGGAGGGAAGGAGGGGGGAAAGACAAAAAATGACTTGAATGCTTTCCAACTGCTTATTGAAATGTATTCAAAAAGGTTGGTCCGACTCATCTTATAGATTCAGAGGAGGTAAAAATCAGTGTTAAAAAGCCAGTTGGTGCTGGATCAGGCCAAAGGCCCATCTATTTCAGCTTCCTGTATCTCACAGTGGTCCACCAGGTGTCTCAGGGAGCACACGAGGCAACAAGATGCCTGCATTTTGTTGCCATTCCCTTGCACCTGCCATTCTGAAGTACTACTAATGTAAGGAGGTTGCACCACCCATCATGGCCTATAGTTCATGATGAACATCTCCTTCAAAAATCTGCCCAATCCTCTTTTAAAGGCTGCTAGGCCAGATGCCATCACCACTTCCTGTGCCATGGAGTTCCACAGATTAATTATCCACTGGGTAAAAAAGTATTTCCTTTTATCCATTCTAATTCTACCAACACTCAATTTTAGTGGATGCCCCCTGGCTCTGGCATTGTGAAAGAAGGAAAAGAACATCCCTCTATCCACTCTATCCATTGCATGCTTAATAAATAAATAAATAAACTATCAAAATCAAAAGCTATCAAAAGCTAATAAAGAACCTATCAAAATCAGGGCCCTCCATTGCATCACCCCTCCCTCTGCCAAAGCAGTTTAGTTAAAAGAAGTTCCCGTATGGTTTCTTGTGATCCATTTGGCAAAATGAGGCATCATAAATGAGATGCAGTTGCCTGCATTGTGTCAAAGTGTTTCTGGTCCTCCAGGGTAATGTGTAGTATCACTAAGGGTTCAATCCCATTGGGCTGCTGCACCATGGGAATTTGTATTCTGATGCTAAGGTAGAGGTAAAGGTTTCCCCATGACCGAATGGTCTAGTCGTGACCGACTGTAGGGGGCGGTGCTCATCTCTGTTTCTAAGCCTGTAGAGCCGGTGTTTGTCCGAGGACAAGCTTCTGTGGTCATGTGGCTGGCATGACTTTATGCCAAGGTGCACGGAACACCGTTACCTTCCCACTGAAGTGGTACTTATTTATCTACTTGCATTTTTACGTGCTTATGAACTGCTAGGTTGGCAGGAGCTGGGCCAAGCAATGGGAGCTCACTGTTGTGCAGTCTCAAACTGCCAACCTTCCGGTCAGGAACCTTCCAGTCAGCAAGCTCGCAGCTCAGCAGTTTAAACTACTGCACTACCACGTCCCTTGATGTTCTGATGCTACATGGTGCTTTACAGCTGATGCAAAAGGGGACACGCCGTAGAGCATATCTATGCTGCAAGCAGAGAGCGACACCAGCAGCCTGCCAAAGAGTCCCAGCACTAATAAGTCAGCGTGGGGAGTGGGGTGGGTGGAAGCTGAGGGTGGCTAGAACGGAGTGGGGATGGGGAGGAATGGGATGGAGACCAGAATGGAGAGTAGTGCAATGGCACTACTGATATCCTATCCCTGTTCTCAACCTCTGGTTGCCTTCCTGACTCCACCTTGACTGGAGCGAGCAAAATAGCTGAGGAAGGTTTGAGTAGACCAGTGCTCTTCAAACTGGTGGGTTGCGACACATTAGCATCACCCTGTTTCCCTTTAAGGGGCAGGAAGAGGGAGAAAGCAGCAACACGATCCCCAGGATCATGCTGCTATTTTGGTAGCAGCGGGGTCCCAAGTCTCCCTTCCAATTGCACAGCCTCTGTCGGGCTCCCCAAGCCTCTCTTTTAGCCAAAATTGTGATCACAACCACTTCCGGAAAACTCTGTGTTGACCTCTGACTCCAAGAGTGGTCCAAACATACTTTTTGGTGTCCCTTTTGCCAGCCAAACTTTGCTAGCCTAATTGTGCCAGCCTGGTTAGGACTGCATCCACAGTGTGCTAAAGCTATACAAAATTTAGGACCCAGGTCAAAGCTCTGTGACTGCATCACTGTTGTCTTCACATAAATGAATGGAAATTTTCTATGTTCTTGCTGCTTTCACTCTTACTCTAGATCTGCAATGGTTAAAAGCCATATATAAACACTTCCATCACATGGCGTTTTCGAAAGTAGCTACCTATCCAGTCGATATAAAGAGCGAGGCAATCACATTAAGTGTGATAATGGCACCAGCAACTCATTATCTCTTATGCATTAATAATCTCGTATTAACCTACTAAACCTTTCTTTTCACAGGCTCTGCAATTGCAGGAAGAAGCAGGAGCCAGTTCTTTTTGATAGAATGAAATGAAACAATTCCACGGTACTAGAAAAGTAGCTGGAAGAAGTCACTTTCCATTCCTGCTCACCAAAACCAAGGCAGCTGATCCAAGCAGGTGCAGCTCAACATGGAAGGGTTTAAAAAGTTGCACCTGCCCAAACTCCCTCTTCTATACAATGGTTAAAGGGTTAGCCACTCTGTCCCAGTTTGCATCTGGTAACTCTAACCTGTTGTGAGGCTGTAGCAGCTTCACGTACAGCTGTGGCTCCATCTGGACCCACCGGGCAGCAGCGGCAGTGTGCAGGAACTCACTGAACTAAACAGCATCTCCTGCACATTTCTGTTACTGCCTGGAATGGCTCTGACATCGAGTGGGAGGGGCCGCTTGCACTGTGCATTGCGGCACCTGCAGCAAATACCATGTTGCTCTCTTCTAGCCACACTAGTGTATAATACTGCATAAGGCAATACCTACATTTTTGCTTTTGAATGGGGGAAGTAATGCACAATTAATGCATCGCAATGTAATCACATTATGTTTACCAATGTGACTACACCGATTGCCCATTTGTTTCTGGTCCCAATTCAAGATGCTGGCATTGACTTTTAAACCCTGCATGGTTATGGTCCAGGTCCCATATCAATCAATCAATCAATCAATCAATCAATCAATCAATCCCATATCAATCAATCAATCAATCAATTAATCAATCACTAGTATTTATATACCGCTTTTCAACACAAAGTTCATAAAGCAGTTTACAGGCAAATAATATTAAAGTTAAATGGCTCCCTGTCCCAAAAGGGCTCACAATCTAAAAGAATGGAAGACACCCCCAGCAACAGCCACGAGAAAGACACTGTGCTGGGGTGAAGAGGGACAATTGCTCTCCCCCTGCTAAATATAAGAGGAACACCACTTGGAAAAAGTGCCTCTTGCCCAGTTATCCTGGCCTGCTCTCTTAGGTCATTTGTGGGGGCTCGCTTTCAAATGCCTCCTTTATCCCAGGTTAGGGGGATCGCAGTAGGGTAACAAGCCTTCTCTGGCACCACAACTATGGAATTCCCTACTGAGGAACTTAGACCTCCCCCCCACCTTCATGGCCTTTCAGCAAGGGTTCAAAACATTTTTGTTTCATGTTGCGGTTGAATGATGTGTTGTGGTATGCCCCCCCGTTACTCCCCCTGTGTCAGACAGGATACAAATCCTTTAAATAAACAAAAGGCAGCCCAGTCCTATGCTGTCTGGCCACCTGTAGGAGCAGCAGTAGCCAAGTGGCTACTGCTGAATCCTACTAGTGCCAGGCAGGCCCGGAAGGCTCCTCAGTGGAAGGGCCTAGTAAGAGCACAGGGCTGGCTATGGAGCTCCTTGTGTCTATGCTGGCTAAATAAGCCCACAGTGAAGGTCGCCACTGGTCCCACCCCACGCTCTGCCCCTCCCCCACAGGAATGCCCACGCAGCCCCCCAAACCAGCACAGTGCTGACTGTGATAGTACTTCCCATTCATCGGCTTGTGTTGCTGCCCCCAGGCAGTGGGGGGCGGTACTGGCCTGGCACTGGTGGTGAAGGCTCTTTATGGCACCTTCACGACAGAAGCATAGGCGCTAAGCTCGTACCTCCTGCACCTGACAGAATTGGACCCTAATACAGTTCAGGTTATGTGAATAATTCCAAGCTGCCTCCTTTATAAACAAGTCCTAATTCTAAGAAACAGGTACACTTTACTGATGCTTAACATGTGCTACAACAAGCCTGAGATCAATTAACGCATATATCAACTGGCAGTCATTAATTTTTTTGCCCTTTTCTAATTGCTGTGAAATTACCTGCGTCATGGTTGCCTTTACAAATGTTAATGTATTGCCTTGCCTCAAGAATTCCAGGGAATACATATAGAAAACAGCCATCTATTCCTTAAGCTATTTTGACTCCATTGTAGGAGTATTGCCGTACAACAGAAGCAAAGATTTTACACAATTTGTAGAGCAGCAGATGCTGACGAAAATATTGTGCCTATTTGAATTACTGTACCATATAGTTAGTTTGCATCTTTTCAGTATGTCGTTAGACTACATTTAAATATGGGCTGCTGTTACCAACTTTTTCAACTTTGTTATAAAACAGTTGCCATCCAGTTTTTGAAAATGTAATATCAGTTATGTACTATGTGTCACTGCCATGTTTGTATGCAAGAAATTCCTGTTTAATGATATGATCCCGAGTCTGTGAGTTCTGGTAAACTCATTAGGAAACAGGGTTGGGTACCTGTGGCTTGTGCATGCCACATCAGAGGCAGATCTAAGGGAGGGC
Source organism: Lerista edwardsae (assembly GCA_029204185.1). Lineage (NCBI taxonomy): Eukaryota > Metazoa > Chordata > Lepidosauria > Squamata > Scincidae > Lerista > Lerista edwardsae. The sequence continues at coordinate 34,845,325 of JAJKFI010000003.1, forward strand.
AAAGTTCTAAGTTGTGCAAGAAGCCTTACCTTGCAGTGGAAATCACTCCTCTCCTGCACCGTTTTAGCCAATCCTCACAGGGAAAAGCGACATCTTGGCGTTGCTTACTAGCTACAGCAGCAAGGGAGAGGAGGGATTTACATGACAGGGTAAGGCTTCTTGCAACACTTAGAGCTTTGCCCTCCCTGTAGATCCGCCTCTGTACCACATCGGTATATGCATTTGAGGCTTCAATCCTCTACATACTTTCCTTTGAGTAAGCCCCATTGAATACAGAGGTACTTCTGGGTAGACATGTGTATAGTAGGGTTGTGCTATAAGTGTATGTTCAAGCCACGTGATTTCAAAAGCGCATTTACTGGTTCATGATAGGAATTAAAAAGGCATGACTATTAGTAGGTATCTATTGTGATTACCTGGGCAAAATAAATGGGTTCTTTAACATTAAGATCTCGATTAGGGGTGTCAAACCTGTTTCATACAGAGGGCTGAACAGCATTCTTGGTGCCTGCTGAGGACTGGGAATGATGTCATTAAGCATGAAGTGATGCAGCTAAGCAGGTGATTACCAGAAATAATCAATCAATCAATCAATCAATCAATCAATCAATCAATCAATCAATCAATCAATCAATCAAT
>JAJKFI010000003.1:34848697-34891306 GCA_029204185.1 Lerista edwardsae
TAATAATAATAATAATAATAATAATAATAATAATAATAATAATAATACTTGGATTTATATACCGCCTTTTTTAGGTCACCAGATTTCTCTAGTGACTGTAACTCAAGGCAGTTTACATGGGCAGACTTTATTCAGAAACCCGAAGGTTTTTACAATTTATACAGAAATGTTCTATCTTTCAAGAACTACACACATACAGATGGATCTGGATTTAGTCCTTCTTTCTGGCCACCCGTTTATCTTCTTGCTGGCTGATAAATGGCTTCCCTGCTCCCACCAGAGAAGCGGCTGAACTTTGGCACAACTCCCCCTCACACAAAGCAGCCGAAGCTCAGCTGTTAATCAGCCGCAATTAACGAGGTCTGCCGCTCACAGAGACTTCCTGCTGTCCCGAACTGGCGACCTTTGGATCTTCAGCTCTTATCTTCAGGCAAATGGAGGCATTAACCCTCTCGACTAGATCAACAGGCAGCGCAATCTGGCAGGCCTGCGCTGTATCCAGCACTGCCTACAGGGAGAGTGGAGCCTCCCCTATGATGCAGATCCAGGGAGGCCCTGCGGCCTGGGGATGAGCCCTTGGATTTGGCCGGGTTCAGCTGGTGCAGGGAGGGGTGCTTCCAGACCACCATTGTATGGGAGCATTAGCATTGATGCTGGAGTGCCGCCTGGTGCCCCTGCATCGGCGCTAAGGGCGTAGCACTGACACAATCACTACGCCCAAAAGCGCTACGCCCGACCTGCGATTGTACCCTGAGATTTGTAGCAGTGATTTAGCCAGTGCAGGTCCATGTTGACCCATTCTGGCTACTGGGGCTTACCCCAGGGCAAGGGGAATAACTGTCTCCTTATCCTGATGTGACCTCCAGAAGCCAACTATCCCCCTTGGGATGTAGCATAGCCCGTGAAGTGGAAATATGACGATTGAAAATGCATGCTTAATTACAAGCTGCCAAAATCCAGCTCCTAGAAGCGGCAACATTTTAGCAGCTTTTATTTCAACCGGTAATGGAAACTCTAGAGTGCCATACTGCAGCCGGTGCTTTGACTGAGCACACCCACACACCCACACACACCCACGCATTGTTGAGTGGTAGGTACAGGACAACCTAACCTGTCCAGCCTTCTCTATTCATCTCTAATATTATGCAGATAACATTTAAAAGGCTCTTCAAAAATTTTGGGTCTGTTCAAAGTGGAAGCAAGTTCTACTACAGTTAATTGTGCTTTCTCACTGCTTTTTCTCAAGCACCTCACAACTGCACATATCTACGTAGCAGTACAGGTTCCAGGCTGCTTATCCACAGATCCGGAACCTGCAGCTGGATCCATGGATCTGGAACCTGCTACCTTGTTCCTGTTGCATATGAGAGGCTTTCTGAAGCCCGAACATGTGCAGTCAGAAAGCCCCCCACAGCAGCTTAAAGAGTACTTTAACTGAAAGTATCCTTTAAACTGCTCTGAGCACATTCTGAGGCCTCATCAATAGGGATGTTGTTGTTTTTTTCCAACACAGAACACTAAATAATGAGAATTTCTACTGAAAATGCGACATAAAACGAAATATAGGTCAAAACATGAAAAAAAATACTGCTTTTGCTTACTTTGATAGAGTTTGACACAAATTTAGATCAATTGCACAAAAATTACACCACTTTTGTTTATTTTTGACCGTTTTGAGAAATCCACATATAGTTTTCAGTAAGGGATCAGGAAGAGGAGTGGCAGAAACAGAACGGAGCTTGCTTGAACTTGCATGAACACGCATGTTCATAGTTCACAGTGCATGCTGGGGCGACTTTCATGGAATGTGGAAGTAATAAGTAGCAATTTCTTGATGCTCCAAGCAGCAACCAGAATGCAGTTTGGGAATTTTTGAGCAGGTTATTTCGTGCTGAGGTGTGCATGCCAGTGATTGCTTGCCTTTGTAGGGTCATTCACCCTTATTTATTATTCCTTTTTATTGCAAATTGTACAATTTGCAATAAAAAATTGGATTAAAACACATAACACTGCAATTTGCTATGTTAATCAAGAAATTTTGGAAAAAAAATATCACCCCCAAACACCACCCCTATTCATAAAGATTCTAACACAACCAGAATGAGAGTCTGTTTTTGTTCTGAGTCCCTGTGGGTCAGAACCCACGGGTTTCATTATCTGTGGGTTTCAGTATCTGCAAAGGGTCCAGGAATAGATCCCCTATGGATACATCCACCTGTACATCCAAGCTAGTATGTATTTAATCTATAATTAAATTGAAATCAATGTGCTTTTCTAAGCACATATAATATTAAAGGCTGAAACTACACTTGTTTTAGCCTTTAGTATTCTGTGTGCCTAAGAAAGCATTGTAGGGACTGGTTTTTCTCAAGTTCTTGATCTGAACAGTACACCAAAAGAAGTAATTTTATCCATACCTCCTAAGCATTTTATAGAGCCAATAAAAAAGGGTACATAAATTTTGTTTTATTGTTGAGCTGATCACAGTTATAAAAGTTTATCACTGAAACCAATAGTAAACTTCGAAGAGCTTAAGTATAGGAAACAAACAGGAAAAACAAAGTCTACTCATTGTACATTAAATAACATCACTTAAACACTTTCTCGTGGCAGTGAAAAATAGCTGACAGATCTGGAGTGCGGTTTCTGAGCAAGGTGACAGTAGTTTTAATTTCACATGGAAGAAAGAAAAGGTAAGAAAAATAACTGCCTTAAAATAGGCCGTATTCAGCGTACTACTTCACATTGCAATCAGCCTAATTTGTTAACGACCGAAACGCTATGCAAGATACAAATTCATTAGCGTCATTCTACAATAGTGATGCATCCTAAGTGGTGATAATGTGCAAGTTATAGAACTTCTGCGCCCATTATTTCTTAAGAAATTGCTCAGAAATGGTGCAATTATTTTAGGAAGAGCTTGATCTCTAATTGTACAATGATATTATTGATTTCTGTTAATGATGAATTTCCAGGGTCCTTATTCTCCCAATTAGCCTGATTTGGCTTATCTTGCAATGGTCTCTTTTGCTTCAAATGCTGATCATAAGTGTTTGTATAAAATGCTGTCCTTGCGATACTATTGCGATGTCAGTACTATGGTGGTATGATGTTTTGTTTTATGTCTTTCATCTGGGGAGGGGGTCTGGCTCCTGGTCTTTGGGTTAGGTGTGTTGGCTGTGAGATTGGACACATTTCAGGCTTCTGAACAATTGCATTTTAGCACAAGCCAAAACTGTGTGGGGTTGATCCATCTATAGGACTACAGCAGAATCCTATGCATATCTACACATGAATGTTACACACCTTTAACCACTTGGGGCCAGTTTGGTATGAAATGTGTCTTCCAAGCTTGTCCACTGTGTATTCTTCTCTTTGGGTTTTCTGTGAGCAGTGCACCCGATCTGGAGAGGTGTCAAAGAACATATACATCACCTGCTGATCTTCTCTCAGGGTGCATCCTATACTGTGCTGAAATGGTGAGGCCAGCTGGCCTGCACCATATCCTAGCACAGTATAGGACAGGCTAGAGCCTCTCCACGACAAAGGCTCCAGCTTCCCCTATGTGCTCCTCAGATCTGTGCCTGCTAAACATTAGGTGAAGATCCAAGGAGACCAGATGGCCTGAATTGGAGCCACATGGCCTTGCAAATGGGCCTAGGATTCAGTCTTATGGCCGAATCCTGAGCCCGCCTCCTTCCTGGACCGGCGTGCCAGCCTGGCTTACCCATCACCCACCTACCACCCACCCAGAAACACCCATGCACTGCTTGGCGCCCCTGTGTCGCTGCGACCAACATCGCATCAATCAATCAATCAATCAATCAATCAATCAATCAATCACTAGTATTTATATACCGCTTTTCAACACAAAGTTCACAAAGCGGTTTACAGGCAAATAATAACATTAAAGTTAAATGGCTCCCTGTCCCAAAAGGGCTCACAATCTAAAAATCAACACTATGACATAACGTAGGCACAATGGGGACACCTGGATTGCACTGCCTGTCTTGGTGCCAGCCAAGATGTTATGCTGCCGGAACGCTGGGCGGGACATCTGGGTGATCGACAGCCCACCCATTGCGTTCTGGAGCGTTACACCGTTTGCATAACCAATTACGCCGCTTGCGTACGTTACACAAATGGCGTAACGCTCCGGAACGCAATGGGCGGGCTGTCGATCACCCGGATGTCCCGCCCAGCATTCCAGCAGCATAACACCACTGGTGCCAGCCGTCAGAGGGGTCATGCCCATAGGGCGTGGTGTAGCACCTGCCATGGATGCTGGTGAGGGACATGGGCACGTTACAGAATAAAATGGCGTGGATCTGGGCCCTCTGCCCTGGCCTCCATTATGCTCTGAAATGGAGTGCATCCAGAAGTAGGGGGCGTAGCGAAGCTGTGTGCGGGGGCGTCTTTCATCACTGCCCCACCCCAGGCATAATCAAAGCCTGCTCTGGCTCTGCCAGACCTGATCTTAACGTTTATCCCAGTGACCACTGTGCCCAGTATTGAGAATACTAACTTCAGAAATAAATATGTCACCTTAAAATGAAACACTCATAAACAAAGGGCTGTTCTGAAAAGGCATCCAAATCCATCAGCACGCAGATCTTTAATTTAGACATAAATGCCTAGAGAGGACCCATTTTGTTTCCTTTTCATGTTGCTTGGAAGAAAAATGAGGGGTATTTCAAAATGAACAATGTCCAATATAGAAAAGAACGGGAGATAAAAGTGACTTTCTCCTTCAATGATGGTTCTGTTTCTTTTATCTCTTAAAATAATGCCATCTTCTCCTCAGAGTTCACTAGTCTGGTGTCAAAGTACTGAAATTGTTCTCTAGTTGTAGGGCTGGGAATTATCTGGAACCATGTAATGCAACTGAAAGTGCAATCCTAACCAATTTTCCAGCACCAGGGTAGGGGCAATGCAGCTCTGAGGTAAGGGAACAAACATTCCCTTACCTTAAGGAGGTCTCCATGACAACTAAGGTAAAGGTAAAGGTTTCCCCATGACCGAATGGTCTAGTCGTGACCGACTGGAGGGGGCGGTACTCATCTCCATTTCTAAGCCTGTAGAGCTGGCGTTTGTCCAAGGACAAGCTTCCGTGATCAAGTGGCCAGCATGACTATACACTGTAGCGTACGGAACACCGTTACCTTCCCACCAAAGTGGTGCCTATTTATCTACTCGCATTTTTAGGTGCTTTCGAACTGCTAGGTTGGCAGGAGCTGAGACAAGCAACGGGAGCTCACTCCATCACGTGGTCTCAAACTCCCAACCTTCTGGTCAGAGAGCCCAGCAGCAGCGGTTTAACCCACAGCGCCACCATGTCCAAGGTCCATGACAACTACTGCACTGCAAAATGAAGCACATACCTCATTGGCACAGTTATATCAGTGCTGGAAACTTGGTTAGGATTGCGCCCTTAGTGCCTAACACAGCCCAAAATTATTCTCCTCCCCCCAGCTAGTGAAGCTGCACCAAAACGGGCACGCTGTGTGGTTATGCTGTGCTAAATGATCCTTCAAAGAAAGAAGTTCCCCAGTAGAAAACAGCTGCAACAGAATGGTGTGTGCGCACTCAGCAATGTTGTGAGGCACACTGAAGAAAGAAGATGGAAGGCATCCACAATGGCTACTAAGCCCTGCCCTCTTGCATAAAGCACCCAATAGGGTGTGAGTTGACTCATGTTATAGTGGGGCAAGGCCAAAACGTCCACATTTCTGAGGTGGTGGTTGTATTGTCTTTCCAGATGTTTGTGATGACATCTTTCTTATATTTTAGACTGCTTGCAGCAAGATACACAATCAAATCACAACAGACAAATTCTATTACCGTTACTATCTAGGGCTGAACAACAAAACATAATTTTAAAACATCACTATAATGTTCTCCCAAACTTCTCACATTATAATACATCTGTAATTCCTAAGTGCATTACCTCTCAGTATGGCTAGCAGCAGAAAGGTGACAATTAATGGAGCACAGCAAAAAATATAATTGTAAGCTAGAATTTGACTTTTAGAATATTCACAGCCTAGGTTTTCCAGGTATCTAAAACATTTGGCAAAAAAAAAAAATACTTCAACAGAAAATTCATTACTTAGCAATCTTTTAGATTGAATTTTGCTAATTTAATTTTACGGCTGCAGACTTAACAGGTTTTAGATCATGTTAGTCACACCTAGGATGCCGTATGTGAGAAGTCAGGTTGGTCAGTAATTAAGGTTACGTGGCCTTAAGAAGTTAAAGGCAAGTGGAACGGAACACCTGCTGAGACTCTCACACCTGCACATATGTCATTGACAAAACAAATTGCTTAATTCGAGGTACTGCTAGAAGGAAGGTCTACTGTTGGAAAGTGATCAGCCTTCCAACAGCTCCTTCCGCCAACACCAACATTCCATAAAGCACATGTAAAGCAATTAACGTTACTACTATTTCTAAAATATTCCAAGAATCAAATGAACAGCATAAAGTGAAGAACACTCTGTAAGGACATCATATGGTACAGACAGGTGTATCCCGGTACCCACTGATTTGGTATTCACGGTTTCAGTTATCCATGGATACTGGGATGCCTATTAAAAAGGTAAAGGTAAAGGTTTCCCCAGGATTGAATGGTCTAGTCATGACCAACTGTAGGGGGTGGTGCTCATCTCCGTTTCTAAGCCGAAGAGCCAGTGTTTGTCCTATACTAGGTCAGGACAAACTTGTAGCCAGCATGATTATATACCAAGGCACACGGAACACTGTTACCTTCCCACCAAAGTGATTCCTATTTATTTACTCTCATTTTTATGCTTTCAAACTGTTAGGTTGGCAGGAGCTGGGACAAGCAATGGGAGCTCACTCCATTGTGCAGTCTTGAACTGCCAACCTTCCAGTTAGCAGCTCAGTGGTTTAACCCGCTGAGCCACCATGTCCCAATAGAGGGCCCCACATCCCACCTAAAAAGATAGAGGAACATTAAACAAATCTCTTTTTTACCTTGTTGCAGCAAACCACAATGTTCCCCTCTCTTTAAAAAGACGTCCCCAGTATCCACTGTTTCAGGTATCCATGGTGGGGTCCGGAATGAAACCCATGCAGATAGCGGGGCATGCCTATAGTTGCATTGTATCTGGTGGCATAGTTAAGCTGCCTGGTGCACACAAGTTTTTGTAACCTTCACTTCGTAAACCTGTCCTACCCCCATAGCAGTCCACACAACAAGCAGTCCTGGTTAGGATATTGGTGGTGCTGCCATGTTGATACCACCCCCTCTCAGGCCCAATCCGTCCATCCCTATCACTTGCCCCCTTCCTCACCTCATTTCTCCTTGATGACAGCCAATTGAAGTTTGGCCTGTCATTTTTCTAATCCTGGGAGCAGGAAGAAGGTGCCTGTGGAGACAGGTGGGCAGATGAAGGTGGATGCTCTCCTGCCGATCTGCCACTCGAGGCAATTGCATCAGCTGACCTCAGAGCTTGGTGTATGTTTGAAGGTACAGGTGCAAACTGTCCCTCATACACACATCAAATAAGTGGTCCCCCCCCCCCCCGACAAAATTAAAATATACTACCTGTCTTCCAAATTCTTACATCTATTTATTCCACAACTATTTTCAGTCATCTCAGGGTATATGTATAGACTAACAAGAAACCCCTGGAAATGTATTCTTGTGTTGAATTATTGACTCTTAGATGTCAGTCTTGCTGCTTGCAAAACAAAGAACCATGGAAGGCTCAAGACACAAAGTATCAGGAGGGTGATAAACTGTGAGCATTAAAAGAAAAAAAAAGTGGCACTAAAAACAAATCAGGATTATTGAACGTCATCTCTGGAAAGCTATAAAAAAAACCCTGTTCTTTCCACAATTACATTTCATGAAATTTTACTTTCCCCACCCCTCATTTGCTGTATTCCATCACATGGCTTGTCATTCCCTATTTTGTATGAATGTAACACATTTCCTAAGCCAATTTTTGGCCTCTAGTGGTATCCCCCCCTTAGAATTTCACCCAGTGCAGTCCACCACTCCTGCCCCCTCCAGCTATGTCACTGGCATAGCTGAATAGTTTGAGTAAAAGACTGCTACCAAAGTTTCCTTTGCAAATAAATCTAGTTTCTTTTAAGGAGCTGCATTCTGAAGTGCCCAATGTTCGGGCAGAGTGTCAGGTGACTGGAGAGTGACCCAGACTCAGGGGTCGAGAATCCAGAAAAGTGTCCCTCACAGGCAGCATAGCCATGGTAAACTAGGAACTGTTGACAGTGGAAGACAGACCATAGGGCTTGGCATTGGCATCTCTGAGTTCAGGGTCAGGAAACTTTAAGCCCACCACAGGCACATTGCAGACTGATCTTTTATACTTCACCCCCTCCAGGTTCAAGTCTGCCCTCCCCCATCCAGTTCTACCCCCTCCCTGCCCGATAAGCCTTGCTACCAAGTGGTATTCCAGCTGCTCCACAGAATCCTTCAAGCAGCACTGGGCCCAGCACTGGCACTCCCTGCTCTCCAGGAGCCACAAATGTGTTTTACGGCATATTCGCGACACCTAGTGTCAGCAGTACATTCTCAGGATTCAGCTCTTATTTGCTCAGGTGTCCAGGGAAGGGCAGGAACAGGAAACCTTGCTGCTCATGAGGAGGCCAGTCTCACCCATTTGCTTCTGCTGTGTCCCACTGCTTGTCTTCCTGCTTCCTGTGGCATTTCCTGCTTGTCCCACAGCATCACTTTGGCTGTTTCGAGTGTGGTTCTAGTGCTGGTGTTCCTGCTGGAGGGAAGTTGCATCATGTCATGCCTTCTAGCCCCAAGGAGTCTATGAGTCCTAACTTGTGGGAAGAGGGGCTTTCCACAGTTGCAGAGTAGCTTATCCTGAGGATTCTCAACTTTTGTACTTGCTGCACAGATTCCGCAACCACGGCATTGCTCCCCATTGACCTGGAAGGTGATGGTACAACAAAGAGGAGGCATTAAGGTATGTTGGACCCACATTCTTTAGTGCTTAGTCGATATCTGGGTTTCTTCCAAGAAGATTTTGGGAAGCCAGTGCGGATTCTGCAGCATGGGGTTATTAAGTATGCTGGATGAATTTATGACTGATACACAAAATGGGTACAATGGTAATAAGCAATGGGAGTACAGGGAAGTGTAAGAGATGTTTGTGGCGCCAATATGAAAACCTCACATAGGATCAAGTGACATAATCTGATACTCAGAAGCACAGACTGCACTGGTATATACACTCTTACAGCGCAATCCTGTTATGCCCCTTGTGTTGACGCTACATCATAGCGAGTAGTGCGTCGGCACTCGAGCTGTCAGGCGAACACTTCGAGTATCATCGGCATCGACCAATGGTGAGCTTCTTCTGCATCAGTTGAAGGTGGCTGGTGCAGGGGAGGCTCCATGCTGAGCCGGCTCAGGATTGGGTGAGGGAGGGAGAATGTGGGCAGGGGGAAGGCAGGACGTGGGCGGGCTTGGGAAGCAGCCATATGACTGCATCCAAAGCCCGTACAGGAGACTGCACGGCCCCGATTCGGGCCATGCAGTCTCCTCAGATCTGCGCCTGCTCCCTTGCAGTGGGAGGCTCCAGCCTCCCCCCACCCAGTGATGTCATTCAGGGGGAACGGACCAGAACGGGTGTTCCGGATCCTAACGGGCTCTGTGGCTGGTTCTGGGTTCCCGACAAGTGCCAATCAAAAGTGAGTTCCTGTTCCTAAATCATTTGAATGACAACACTGCCCCCACCCAATGTTGGATATGGTGCTGGCCGGCCGGCCTTGCCATTCCGGTGCTGGGTAGGATTGCGCCCTCAGTTTCAGCCACTAATAACAGCTCCTGAGCAATATTACTTCTTACTATATCAATAATTATGAGAAGCACCTACTAACATTCCTAAAGAGATCATTATTTTCAAGAGTTCTAAACCAGTTTGGAATAATTGCACCAGTATGATTCTTTTATCCTTGCACCCCCCAAAGAAGACACAGACACGGCTGTATGGAATAAGGGCCACTTTATTAACTATTTAACAAGAACCCTCAAAACAACAGGGTCAAAACAATCAGTGCGGGTCGCACCGGGGGGAAACAGGCTGCCCGTTTACCTCCCCCATCCCTAGGGGCGTCCCAACAGACTCCAGGGACCTCGGGTCAAAGACCCGAGGGCCCCCTTCACGGCCACCCCGAAGGGTTGAAACGGCTGGGTTGCCAGCCCCGAGCGAACCCGAGGGCATGGAACATCCCAGGCCCAGGGCATGCTGGCACCCTCACCCAGCCGGATGTGCCGGTACGAGGAGCTAGCCCCCGGGCCTTTGCCGTGACATGTTGGGCACCGACAACTAAACCATTTCACCCGACCCGCACTAACCTGCCACCCGGGGCAGTCAGCCTAGCGCTTGGCCGACCCCGCCCCAACCACAAGCACGCTCCTAAGACCCTGTTGCCAATCAGACAGCAATAAATCATTACCTGCTTCCGATAAATGAACCCCGTCGGGTCTAAACAGCCCCGGCCTATCAAAACTAAACTGGCGGTGGAACACCACCAACCCACCGACCCGATGAACAGCCTTTCTGATGTAATTATTAAGCTTCTTGCGAGCTGCATCGATACGCTTTGGGTCCCGTGCATGCCGCCAAATCCGACGTGGGAGGAGATTGGACCAAAGGACCAATGTCCCCCCAAATTGAAGGACCACAAAGTCGATGTCCTGAACTGCTCGCATCCTGATGGCAATGGAAGGTCTGCGACCCAAATCGTTCTCCCCCAAGTGGATAAGCAGAACCTGAGGGGGGCCGTGTTCCTGCACGAAATGGAGAAAGGCTGGCATCATCTGTCCCCATAACATCCCTCTCTGAGCCGACCAATGAATAACAGCAAACTGGCTCAAACCTAATTGGGAACCGAAGGAACTGTTTTCAGCCCTCTTCTTAGCCCAAAAAACCAAGGAATGCCCAAGAATGAGGACTCGCACCGCCGGGGCTAAACGACCTGAAATAAAGAAACACAGCATGAGCCACAATGCCAACCGGCAGCGTATCTGCCAACATCACAACAATGGCCATATGCCAATTCACAGGAGCCCTGCATGGGCATGCGCAGAGCGCCAGAACAGGACCCATCCACTGAGGCTGGCCGCCCAGCCCCCTATTGGCGATCGGGGTCTCTGACATAATACTTGAAGGCGGCAGACCACCAACGACCAATCCTCTGGATCTCCCGCGCCGGGAGACCCATCATGGCCGCGAGTGAAGCAGCTCCAATGCGGAAAGAATGTAGGCCATAATCGGCCCTATCAAGCCCCAGAACTTCGATAGCCCTGTAAAAAACAATACGAAACTGATACAACGTTAGCGGGGTGGCATCGTCATGGCAGAATAGGGGGCCCGCTGTTGTGGGCCTGCCATCCAGGTAAGCACGTAGCGACCTAACCGGGCAGATGGAGATATCCAAAGCTTGGCCTAGACGAACCCTGCACCCCGCCCCTCTCTGGTCAGTTTTCGAAAATCTCAGGGTCAAAATTAACATTTCCCCCGAAAAGGAGACATCCCTCAACTGCAATGACCGACCAGATTCATCGCGAGCAGAGGCACAAAGTACCTCACTCGGCCTAAAAGCCCCAAAAAACATCACCAGGCTAACAGCACGAAATATGGAAGCCTCGTAAGGAGACACACAAAGCTCCTGGAAACAGGCATTTAACTGCCTCAAAAACCCCGGGGCAATGGGCTTCCGCTTATCCAGGACAGGGGGGCACTTCCATTTCAATCCCTCAGCTACCTTGCGTACCCTAAAGTCCCCTGTATTGTCATCCAGCCCAGCAGCCTTGGCACAAAAGGCCAAGGCTGCAAGATACACCGAAAAGAACTAGGGGCTATGCCTACCCTATGTAAATAAATCAGGAACTGGATAAGGTGATCAGGCGGGATGGGCCAAATTTCAGGGAGAGATGAGCCGGCCCGAAAAGCCTGAAAATACCTTGCCTTGGCTCGATAGCTCGCACATGTGGAAGGCGCCAGGGCGGACCAAATTAGCTCCTGGGCCTGATAGACCCAAGGCTCCAAAGCCAAAGAGGCATCGGCTCTGGGTCCCGTCGAGCACCAGGGGCCAGCTGACGGAAACGGTCCACCTGGAAGCGAGACAGGGCATCGGCTATAGTGTTCTGAATACCCGGCACATGTCGTGCAATGAACAGGGCATTAATACGGAGGCACTGCAGAACGAAGGACCTCACCAAAGACATGACCCGTGGGGACCTAGAAGTCTGATTATTGACCACCCAGACCACCGCCAAATTATCGCACCAAAATTGGACAGTCGAGTTAGAAAACTCGGCCGCCCAAAGGTGCACCGCCACAACTAAGGGAAAAAACTCCAAGAAGGTCATGTCCCTGGTGAGCCCCAACCACCCCCAAGCCTCCGGCCACTGCGCCGAGCACCATCTACCCCTAAAATAAAGGCCAAACCCAAAGCCCCCGGCAGCATCCGAATGGACCTGCAGCTCTGCCTCTATTCTATTGTCCAGCCGCCAAAAAGACACCCCGTTAAAATCTTGGAGGAACAGCTGCCACATGGACAAATCTTCCCTCATTTCAGCTGATACCCTGACACGATGGTGAGGCCTATGAAGCCCCACCATAGCGTTGCAAAGTCTGCGCAAGAAAGCTCGCCCGGGAGCTACTACGCGACAGGCAAAATTGAGATGGCCGACCAGGACCTGCAGCTCCTTGAGGGACAACTTCTTGGCGGAAAGACAAAATCCCAGAAGAACCCGGAGCTTCTGGAGCTTGTCATACGGAAGGCGGCTGCAGCCTGCCATGGTGTCCAACTCCACTCCCAGAAAGGTTAATCTGGTGGAAGGTCCCTCTGTCTTTTCGTGAGCCAAGGGGACCCCAAGCTCCGCGCACATGGCAATGAAGCCCTGTAACATCTGCACGCAGTGCCCAGAGCCCGCCCCACCCACGAAAAGAAAGTCATCGAGATAATGAATGACTCCGCCCCTTCCCGTGCGCTGCACCAACGCCCACTGTAAAAATGAACTGAACTGTTCAAATAAAAAACACGACGAAGAACACCCCATGGGTAAATTTCTATCGATATAAATCCCGCCCTCAAACTGGAATCCAAGGAGACTAAAGTCATCCGGATGGATGGGAAGTAGCCGAAAAGCGGACTGAATGTCTGCCTTGGCTAGCTGGGCCCCGGGGCCAAAATCCCGGACTAGTCTAATCGCCTGGTCCAGCGAGGCGTACCTAACTGAACAGAACTCTTCCGGAAGTCCATCATTTACGGACCCACCCTCCGGATAAGAGAGGTGGTGAATCAACCGGAACTCGCCGGGGGTCTTTTTAGGAACCACCCCGAGAGGGGAGATCCGCAAATTAGGAACCGGAGAAACGGGAAAAGGGCCAATAACACGGCCCGCATTAACCTCTTTTGCAATCTTCTGCCGCACCACATCCTCAAGGCCCACCACAGAAGGCAAGTTACGAGCCCACGAGGGAGCCACTGGAGGAGGGGCCGCTAACCTAAAGCCAAATTCAAAACCGGACTGCAAAGACACTGCTGCCCTTCTATCCGGGTAGGAAGCCAAAACTTCCCAAAGTCGAACCAAATTAATCGGCGTGGGCCCCCTTACCCGGTGGAGGGGGCGGCTGACCTCCCCTCTTCCCGGGCCCACCTTGGGGCTTGGGGCCCTTCCTGAACCACGAGAGTTTGGGGCAGTTGGTGACCGGGTGTTTCCCTCCGCACTGACTGCATGAGTGATTAAAACTGCAGTCTGCCTTGTTGCATCTTCCGGTTGAGTTGTACTCGTAACACGAGCGCGGGGGTTGAACCCACTGCCCTGTGCCGGCGGAAGCGGCCAGCTGTCCCGAGACATTACGGGCAATAAGATGCCCGCTGTCTGACCGGTCCCCTGGGGTTGCCCTGGCGGATACTACAATCTGTACCCATAATTCCCATTGGGGAATGCGATAGGCGAGGGCGGGGTCATGTGACGCTCGCAGGCGGAAATGCTCATCATAGGCCAGCCAAGCGGGCCCTGAGTAGTCGCGGTGGGCCCTGTAAATTATGTCCAAATATTTAAGTAAATGGCCCGCCTTTCAAGGTTGCATCTGAATAACAACCGTGGCATAAATAATATATCCCGTGAGCCAATTACTCCAATTCTTGTCTATCTTCCTTTTACGTGTCAACTGAGGGTCAGGCACAGGGTCCCCCAATTTTGCTACTGGCTCTGGCTCTTTGTGCAGCAAGCTGAAAAGGTCAACAAATTTGCCACGCCAAATTTTTTCCTTAACAGCCAGTGCTAAGTGTCCCCCTAGGGGCAGTGCTACCTCACCATAAGCAACCCTGGGCCTGTCCTGGGCCTGCTCCAAGCCAGGGTGAGGTGGGAATACCATACCCATGGGTGCCTGCCCAAAACCCAGCCAGCCATAAGGAAGGCCAGACACGGGGGACATGCCCGTGAAGGGAAGAGCTGCAGCTGGAGTAGCCCCGCCCCCTTGTTGGGTCCAAGTAGGGGCACCCTGGGGAACTGCCCCCATCCCCTGCTGCTGCATGGGAAGAAAAGGTAAGTGTGCGGCCATCAATGGAGCTAAACCAGGCCAAGCCTGGAGCAGCTGTGGAAACGTTGGAGCAGCAGGAATGGACCCATCTCCGCTGCCCCAAACCCCAGACCATTGGTCGAACTCCCCAGTGTGTGCTGAATGTAGCTCACCTCCTGGCATCCTGGTCCCAGGCAGTGCACGGCTGCTATGGTCGCCCGAGGGCTGGATAACTTCCTCCACCTCATCCTGACCTTCCACAGCTTTGTTGGAATCTGCAGAGTCTTTGGTGCTTTCCAGAGCGGACAACCTAGAAGATAGTATTTGCTTAGGTTTCTCTCCTCTGCCCTTCCTGGTGAACCTCCGAGGAGGTGCAGGAGCACCAGAAGAATGACCACCATCCCCCAAACCAGCCTCCCTCATACGATTCTCTTTTTCCAAGGCTTCCACCCTGGCCAAGAGGGCCTTGAGCTCAGCAGAATCATCATCCTCATCCGAGGAGTGAACAGGAGGAGGGGCCTGAGTGGGCCTTTTGGGGGCCTTGCCGCCTGACTTTTTGTTCCGCTTAGGCGCAACAAAACACAAACCACCCTCAAACAGAATAAGCAAATAGTGTTTCTAAAGTGAGTAGCCCAGACAGAATAACCAACAGAGCAACACTCCCAAACCCCCAGGCCCCAAGACCTGCGGGGGGGGGGTGAACCAACAAGAACCTGGCACTGCAAGAACTGTTGTGGGGGTTAACCCGGTGAGGGAGGGAGGGGTGGGGCAGGGTGGGTGTTCACCAGACCAAAAGGTGGGTGGGGGGGCGCCTACAGCCAACCACAGCGGGAGGGGGTGAAGAAAAATTGTAGGCGCAGTACAATCACAGCACACACAAGCAAGGGAAGCTCAAACCACAGCCCCAAAAGGCCACTGGCCCGCAAGGAGACCCCCAAAGGCAACCAAACCCCCCAAAAAGGCCACCCCAAAACCCAGCCTGGGCCCCCCAATGCCCCCACAAAGAGCCCCCAGCTACTCCCTGAACACAGGTCTGGGCGTCCGCTGTGCCTTCTGCCGCAAGGGAGCTCGATCCGAGGCTGCTGAAGAAGCTGCTGTCTGCTGCTGGGACGACAAAGGAGCGCAGAATGCTCCACGTGGGGCTAAATATAGCCCTGCAGAAACAGCCGGTGGATGAGCCAGCCACGGAGCACCGAGCTGCTGATCCTGCAAAGAGAAATCAGCAGCTCCACGTGGGGCTAAAAATAGCCCCGGACGCTCGTGGCCGGAAAATAAAGCCGGCAAACGGAGCGCAGCTGACGCGCTCCACTCCAGACCACTTCAACCGCCCGAATGAGTGGCTGCTGGCCAGGCGAGGGGGCGGAGAGCAACGCACGCCCCTGGCCAGCCAATGGCTGGCCAGCCAGTGCCCCGTGGCCTCGTGGGGGGGCAGGACAAACTCAGGAGACACGCGATGGGCGTGTCACCCCCCTTCTAGAACACATATGTGTTCTCACAATGCACTGGGCAAGAGAATATTGTGCTATCCCCAGGAAGCTGTATAAAATTCTTTCTTTTTCTCTTCTCTGTGTGTTCATGTATCATGTATGCATGATGATGCGTATATTAACCCTTGATTGAATCTGCAAATTACAACTCCATCGTTCATAAGACAAGCTCTTGTTTTTCTTTTTATCCCCCTCCTAATGGTAGTACTCTGAAATATGTTTCCCCAATAGCCAAACTTGTTATTTGGTTTTTCAAAGGTCACATTACATGATGCATGTTCTGCCCGTGGGTCTTGTGTAAGTTTTTCTAACTTGGAAACTCTCTGCCAAATTGATTGCTAGAGTCAGGATTCTTGGGGGGGGGGAACAGTCCTGTGAACAACATACCAATTTCTAGAAGATCAAGCCAATTTCAGAAATCAGTGGAAGTTGTCAACATAGCAGCTATCTTTTTGAGGCCTAGTCTGAGAAATGGAGGCTGTATAGGAGCAAAATCAGCATATATTTTTCATAAAATCATTGATTTAAATTACAAAAAAGACCATTCTCATTGTGAGAGGTCAAAATACATTTGTGAACTGCAAACCAAGGCAATTTGTATTTCAAACCCAGTCTTTCTGAACTTCCGCAGCAGCCCTGAAAATTACACTACATGTGTTGTACTACTGCAAATAACAGCCATATGTTTAGCTCCTTTCCCTAATGTCTAGCAAAACATGTCTTGTATTGGTATGTCAAGCATCTTTCTGTATTTTCTTCATGAGGCTGGAGGCTGTAGCATCCCTATGGGGGAGTGGAGTGCCAAGTTTTGCAAGGAGCGTTACCTTGCCGTGTAAAATGCTCCTCTTCCTTGCCATTGTATGCAATCTTCATGAGGAAAGCAACTCTTTGGCTTTGCTTACTGGCTACAGTGGCCAGGGAGGGGAATGATTTACATATAATAGCAAGATAAGCACTCTTCCCCCCTCCCATGGCCGGCTGGAGCATCTACTGGCTGGAGCATCTACGGAGCATCCCAGATGAGAAAAGGAAATATAGAGATCTGGGATATCACATGGATGTTATCTATTAGGGAAGCAAGGAAGCATGATCCAAATATCTATCACCAATGCATGATCTGATTATTTATTATTTATTAGAAGAATTTATATCCTGTCTTTCCCATGCCGAAGCAAATGCACAAGGCGGCTTACAGAGAACATAGAAGTACAATGTAACCATAATAAGTAAAACGCATTAAAAATATTAAAAAATATGAACATGGAGAACGTTCAAAAATTATTTCCTATATATGACTTCCATTATAGCAGTCATTTCACTAAAACTGGCCCCATCAGTAAACTTTAGAAGATGAACTAGGAGAATGTTGATGCAGTCCTAATTGTATATCCTAACATGCCTATACAAATTACAGATCAATCTACATAGAGCTAGATCCAGATCTAGAAAAAGATCTATATATATAGTCTTCTAAATAAATGGCATTTTCTAAAATAACTTCATATATAAAATAAACCAAAAGAAAATCTGTGAGCCACAATACAAACTATTGCATCCCAGGGGGGGTAATTCTAACCTGGAGTTAGGCCAGCACAAGGCTGTTGTGCTGGCCCAGGTATGTCTTAAATGTGCTGTAAAGTGTGTTTGCAGAAGTCTTTGAGTCAGGGAAGCCAGCACACAGATGTGCACCATCCTCTCTTACTCAAGAGAGTGGTCCAAACGCACTTTATGGCACATTTGCAACACTCTTGGGCTGGCACAAGGGACTTGTGCAGGCCGAACTCCAGGTTAGGATTGTGCCCTCAGCCTCACAATCGAAATATTTCTCTCAGCAGAAAGACATAAGCCTGTAAAAGTCGTCAGCTCTCAGACAGACACAAATGATATACAATTTATCCCACCAATACTCCATTTCCTCCAGCCTCTTTGGACTTTATTACAAAAGAAAATTTCTTTTTATAACATTTTCAAAGGTCATCCAGCTTACCTTAGTGGCAATTCCCTTTCTCAGGCTGTGACAACAATACAATCACTGCTGGACACAGATTAAACTAATTTGTTAAGATGAAAAATAAAAGAGAAAATTCTTTCATCGTTTGCCATTCACTGAGCATTTTTTTCTCTCCTTTATTCCTTTCCAGTGTTCTGTCTGATGTAAACCCCCTTTTACTATCCGTTTCAATGCCATTCATCTAAAGAAATCAATGACTTTCTATGTCATGCACTCCAAATGAAACCTGCTTTCTAGGTTCAAGTATTTGCACACCAACATTGAACTCGACGCAGGGCCTGATCCTATTGCCTTTATCCCTGGTGGCACATGTGTACCGCCAGCTCCAGGTGTTACAAATGTGTCATAAAGCATGTTTTCGGCACCTGGAGAGTAGGGAGCATGTGCACTATGGCCAGCGCTATTCGGTGCTGCACCTCAGCATGGGCAGAAGGCCCATTGGGGCAAGAGGGAGGCAAGGAAGGGGTGGAACTGGGCAGGGAGAGGGGTAGAGTGGGCCTGCATGGGACTGGGACCTCCTTGGGTTTCAAAGATTACCCAAATCGGTATTGGTTCTGACCTGATCGGATCGGTTTCCCAAACAGAGGCTTTCAGATTAATTAAAGGCAGGCTCATAGACATCCATGATCAAAATTTATTAAGTGCGGCAAATAAATATTGCTCGCCTTTATTCCATCAAATCACAGTTAAAATTGGTCAAATTCCACCCTACCTTTATATCTTGGACGAGCCCATGGTCAGAAGTGCTATGACCCTCGCACGTTGTAATGTGATCCCCTAAGAAGTGTTATGGGGTAGATTCAATGGTATCCCTTTTCCAGAAAGATTCTGCTCATGCAATGAGGGAGAAGTTGAATCAATGGAACACCTCTTCTTCCATTGCCCTTTACACCTTAGGAGTAGGGAAAAACTTCTAAAACCTCTTATGTCTTTGTATTGTCCAAAGGAGGATTTTGAGAGCATGAAGTCCCTATTTGCAGCTAAGGATTCAATATCTATCTACCAGCTTGCCTTGTTCATTGCTCAGATAGTAAAAGATAATAGACGGCGAACCGGCGGAGAGGAAATTGTCAATGTGTGATTCAGTGGATTTGTTGGAAATTCTGTATCTGCTTGTAATTGCCAGCTTTTTTATCTGTGATTTTAGTTTTATATGCCAAATAAAAGGTATAAGTAAGTAAGTAAGTAAGACTGGGACCAGCGGTGTTTCCATCCCCGAATCTTATCCTTCATGTCCAACTGGGTGGCCCGACATATGTCTTCTTTTTCTATGCCTGCTCAAACGCTGGCACAGAGCTGAGGAGACCTATTGGAACTGCAGTGGAGTTACTCAGGGTATGGGAGGAAATGCTCCTTTTCCCAAAGGAGACACCATCACCATTTTAGCACTGCTGCTCCTCTAGGAGGTGCCAACCATAGGACCGGGCTGCCAAATTCTTAGGGCGCAATCCTAACCAACTTTCCAGCACCAGGACAAGGGCAATGCAGCTCTGAGGTAATAAACATCCCCTTACCTTGAGGAGATCTCTGTGACTACTGCTCCACTGCAAAAAGCAGCACACGCCCCATTAGAACAGCTATGTTAGTGCTGGTTAGGATTTTGCCCTTAGTTTAATTGTGACCTTAGGATTAATAAAGGCCTGATTGTCCTTAAACCTTTAAAGCACTGGTTCCCAGCTAGAGCTCCAGTGAACAAAGGTGGTCCATGGGACTCTGAGAAGTGATCCGTGAAGTTTGCATTCCAGCAGTTTCATTTTATTATGTCACAATGAGGGTACTTCCTGCTTGATGATGTCACTTTTGGCTATGACGTAACTTCCATGTTAATGACATCACTTCTGGCAGGTCACAACACAAGTGCCATTCTAAAAAGGGGGTCCCAGCTAAAACAGTTTGAGAACCACTGGTTTACGTGCTTGGAATCCACAGTCCAATTCCTCTCAAAAAATCAGACCAGGTGGCAAGAATCCAACAACGCTTAATTTCAAATCTTCTTAACCTGTAAGCTCAGATTCTTGTCTTTCTTTTGCCAAAGCCATTCTCGCCAAGTTCTGCCAACAGAATTTGATGCATGCATTCTATTGCGCCATCCTCCCTGACTCCCAAGAGTGGTCAAAACTCACTTTATGATGGCCCTGGTGCAGGCCAAACTTTGTTGGCCTAACTGTGCCAGCTTAACTGCCTGTTAGGATTGCGCCCTTGGTAAATGCCTAGGATTGCATTTGTCAATCTGCTTGTCTGTGAAGAAGACAGTAAAACTGATGCCAGGAAAAAGAAAATAATTCCTTTTTTTTTTCTTACACCTCAGGAGACTCAAACAAATTCAGCCTTGACTTCGAACTACTCCCTGTGACAAAGTTTTGAGAATCCCTCCCTGAGATAGAGATTTCTGGAACCATTTGCTGCTGACAGCATGTAGTAAGCTTTCTTTGAGATTATTTTTTTCAGAACAAACACACACATTTGAATGAAATGAATATCAACCAACTTCGCAGCTTTTATCTGTGCCAGTCACATTTTTCAGATGAATGTCTTGACGAATATAGAAGCTTACCAACATGAGTCCCTTGTCTACCAGACTGCCTTTGTATCATGCTTTGCTGGGAATGGAGGGAAGCTGTTAAGCAGACTTCAGACAACTCACCATTTGCTTCATGAAATTGTTGGCTGTCAGATCTCACTTTAAACTCAGACGTGAAGAGAAATTGTGCTACTTTATCTCCTGTGCTGATGGGAGTCACATCAAGGACACATCTTTGTATGGGAGGTGGGTATCAGAATGTGATTGTAGCACTGAAGTTCTTAATAGTGGCCACCCCATCGATGCATACGACAAATGCTCCCTGAAGTAACTTTGTAAGACAACTTGCAATATGGCAAAGTGGAGGCAGATGCTATTTGGAAGACAAGATCTCCAGTGTACATGAAAAACAAACACGTGTGCACATGTAGCCTGAAATCTGCAAAGGTCTGAAAACCACAAGCATTGGGGCGTCTTCACTATTGGGTTGGAAAGTCCAGAATGCAATACCAATATGAACAAGGAAGAAAAAGCACAATTCACCTGAGAGTTCAAAAAGTGTGAGGCTCATTTATTTATTTATTTATTTATTTATTTACTAGCCTTTTGTTACCCGGCGTTGCCCGGGGGACAAAGTATCCCCAGCTTCTATTAGGAGAAGGAATGAATACAGGGACAGAATCAAGCAAAGGAGCGTAATGAAATTGTCACACTCACTGAACACTGTCTGCAGGTCCTGTGGTAGGATAGCACCGACGTGTGAGAAACAGGAAGAGGTGGCCAGTTAGCCCTCTGGAAATAGGTCCCTCTCAGATCCGACTGGGTGTTGGAACTCTCTGGATCATGCTCTTCCCAGCCTGGGCAACTCAGGCAGTGCAAAGCAGTTTCACTTTCGTTTCTGAGGTCTCTTCCTGTGTATCAGCTCAGTGAGTGCAATCCCAGCTCATGACCTGCAGAATCCTTTGTGACCACAGAGTGGCAGCACACTTTCACTCCAATACAATCCCCTCGCTGTCCCTCCCCCCAGGGGCTGTAGGGGGGTCTGACCCCCGCAGTGTTTCCTTCCAGGCTGCAAGGTGTATTCCTGCCAAGTTTCGTGCGGATCGGTCCAGGCGTTCCCAAGCCTATGCATAACATACATACATACACACCCGCATACATACATACATACACACAAACATACCCACGTCCGTTTTTATATTTATTTATTTATTTATTTATTTATTTATTTGAAGACCTTTAGTTATTGAGACAGCCCAGTCAGAAGCTTGTTGGTAAGTTTGCAAATTACAGCAGAAGTCTCAGGGCCCAATCCAAAGGTGCCCTAGAGCAGATGCAAGCTGCTGGTGTTGGCCCTGCGGAAGCGCTATCATTGTAACAGAAAAACGTAATGACCCTCTTGAGATGCAAATTGGCATTCTTGGACTGCGGGAATCGTACAACCAAGAAACATCCCTGACAGAAAGGATTAGGACAAAATATGATGTAAAAGCACTGAACTGAAACGCCTTTAAATAAAAAGAAAAAAAAACTTGACTTGACAATTCAAATTGTTAACACTCACAAAAATAATATAGCAAGAGGTCTGCAGCTTCCAAGATGGCTTCTCTCAGAAATCCACAACCCACCTGACATAATGTCACGACTCACCAAGTGGGTCCCGACCCACAGTTTGAATAACAGTGCTGTTGATGTGCCGGGAATCATAAGGCAGGATCATCCTATATACTAATCTATTACTAAGAGAATCTACTACTACAGTTAGGATACAGTTCTATACCCATATACTTACTAAAGTCCCATGGAGCTCAGTGGGGTTTACTTGTGAGAAGACATTCCTAGGATTATGTGGTTAGTTGTGTTCTAAGGGAATCCTTAAATGACCTACTTGGTATGGAGTTATATATACACTGTTCTATCTAATCTACTGTATATACCGTATTTCCCCAAGTATAAGGCGCACCAAAGTATAAGACGCACCTTAATTTTGGGGCCAGAAATTTGAAAAATTTCTGCCTGGCACACCCCTTGAATAAGACGCACCCAATTTTTAGCCCCCATTTTTTTGGGAAAAAGGTGAGTCTTATACTTGGGGAAATACGGTATTTTCCGATTATAAAAATAACTTGCATGCCTCTTGAGTTTCATGAGAATCAACTGGTCCCCTGGATTTCACTTTTCCTTCACAACCCTCCCCTTTATGTCAGTCTTTCAAGTAAAATGTGATCAGTTCTGTTCAGTGAATGAAAGTGTATGTGTATTCTTATCTCCATCATTTATTCCTCAGAACAAAGGCCTAGTTTTATCTCTCAGCTCATAATTAATCTTGTTTTTCTTTTTAAAAAATCCAGATGATACAGCTGTTGCCAACTGTTAAAACAGATCATGGGTTGGTTAAATATAGAAAGATATATTCATGCATGTCTTAATAGATAAATGTGTATCTGGAGACTAAATTAATTTTTTGATATTCTTTTATTTTTTGTAACATTTTTATACTGTATGAAAGGGCTGTCCTCTGTGATTAAACCCCTGGCATCAAACAGATTTAAATACAGATTTTTTTTCTGTTTTAATGAACCATGCCTCATCTTTTCCACAGGGCTACAAAATGCCTTACAATGAATTTTGATTAGCTGCTTATTAAAATGTATGTATGGGTGTTTTTTGCATATTATTTATAATGCTTTCTTTAATTTATGAAGGGAGTTTTGTACCCTAGTGAAATATATGAGTGTCCTAAAAAGTCTAGTCACATCAAGAAGTGCATGAACTAAAATTAGATGGTGATCTGGTCAACAAGATGATGTGCAAAGAACTTAAGAGCATCTTGGCTGTATATACTCCCAAGGCTAAGAAAGATAGGTATCTACTCTCACTTTTCTTTTATACAAAGCACTTGACTGTTTCCTGGGTTATCAGACATTGCTAGATTTCATAATGATGCAATTAGAGCCACATACTAAACACATTCACTTTGAGTAAGTGATTTCTCACTGGTGTCGGAAATCTCATGCCAGAACTCTCCCACTCACAAAGACATTGGAATGAGAGGAGTACCACCTGCGCATCAAAACTTTGGCCCCTTCAGTGAAGGGAATGCAAACAACTCAAGGCTTTCCCCTAATAAATTTCCATTCCACTTCATGTGATTTTTCTCATGCGAGATGCTACAGTATGGTATGTAAAAGGTAGTGTCAAATTATAAGGGAACTGTTGGGTACAAACTTCGACAGTGGAACAGATTGTCGAACCGCTGTCAGACGGTGGCTCTACAGTGGCCTATAGGATAGAAGGTGAAGGCAAGGTGGCTAGGAATGTGACCATAGAGCAACCATGACAACCTTCCTTGGGTACATTCCTAGCTGTGATTGATTGGGAATTTTTTTTTCTTTTTAAACAATTATCTTGAAGATTCGCACAATCCTTCCTCAATGTGCATTCATGGTGGCAAAGCTCCCGCACGACCCAGGCAACAGCCATTGTGAAAGTGCTATAAGGCACTTTGCTGCTGGGCCTCTGCCCCATCTGGACAAACAGGAGGAGAGCAATTTTGAAGACTCATATGGGACACTACATTTCCTTTCTCTGTTATGGCTAGAGATGGGAGAAAATGACTTTGTTTTTTCATGGATTTTGGTGTTTTCTAGATGTAGAAGTGCAGAAAACGAAGTTATGTGTTTTATTTCATTATCGCCATTTTGTCCCATCTCTAGACATGTCAGAGGCCAACAATTTTGCCATGTGACTTGTCTGAGGTCACCCAACAAACATGGCGAAACCAGTGGTGTCATCTAAATGATTTAAGAACAGGTACTCACTTTTGATTGGCATGTATCAGGACCTGCCCACCGGAAGTGACGTCATAAGCCGGAAGTGAGGTCGTGGCAGGAAGTGACATGAAAAAAGCCCTTTTTGAGGCCTCAGACAATTTTAAACTGACCCAACAGTTGCAACAGTATTCCACAGCACCCCCAGAACATGTTAAGGAGGCCTGGCATCATGTTAAAGTGTTCCAAAACCCCAGAGCAACAGTTCCAAACAGTTCCAACAGTTCCAACACCCCAGAGCAGCTCATTTTTCAGTGGCAAGGCAAGGCAAGGCTCCGCTCGCTGCCTGCCTGGCTCTGAGAACATGCAGGCAACTCAAACGTGCAGGAAATTCAAATGTTGCAGGGGGCGGAGTCGACGAGTGGGCGGGCGAATGGGCGGGGCCAGCCGTAATCCTAGGAACCGGTACTCGCGTACCCCCGCTTACCCCCTGCATGACATCACTGGGCGAAACCCAATAATGATGTGAAAGTAAGGGGTGGGACTGCTGGTGTAATTCTCCTCCTCCATGCTCAACACACAGTTTCTAACCATGTGAAAAGGGCCACAGTTCATTCTTCATGAGTATTGACAACACGGAAGAGAATATCTGATCTTCCTACTCTTGATTGTCTCCTTCATCAGACACCTGCTATTCAGAGCACGCCAGCTATGCTAGCACAGTGGGACCCTAATCCATAACTGATCAGGCCAGGTCCATATTGTGTGAAGTCAGATTTGAGCCATGCTCAAGGAAAAAAAAATCACTCATTATCACATTGGGCAAATGCTGCTCTTACTCCTGTCTTGGTGTAAACACAAAAAGCACTTGGCCCCAGGAGTGTCGACTTTGATGAAAAGAGCAGTATTAAGAGCTGAGGCTATTCTCTGATGCCATTGGAATTGCATAAAGTAATGAATTTAATGGCTCCCGGAGGAACAGGAGCAATTTCCTGAATCCAAATAATATCTTTTCAGGTCAGCTTAAAATAAAATCAATCAAGAATTACCATATGTCTTGCAATATTGTAAAGAGAGATGAAATCCAGCCGTCCTCCTTCGGCATTTGGTGTCTGTACATCTGCTTTCGAGTCAAGGGCAAAACAGATGTTAGTAGCCTAGTTTTATTTATTTATCCTATCCCGTTTTCTCTTATTTATTTATGCATGCATGTTTGATACTATTCTGGGGGATCAGGATGGGTAACAACATGGTAGGTAAAGCAAATATAAAAATAAAATAAATTACAAATGCTTAACCCCGGCAAATGCTTGTACCCCCAAAGTCAAATACTGGATACCTTTCAAAATATGCTCGAAGTCAGATAAATGTATATCACAGCTGCCCCTATATCACACTTCCCCTCTGTAGCTGCCCCTTCCCCATGTTGGCCGGCTCTTTCTCCCATCCAAGAGTCCCTTCTTCTTTCTCCACCACCCCTGCTGGTTGGCTGGCTGTCTGGTTCTTCCCCAGTGATGTCATGCAGGGGGTACGCGGGGGTACACGAGTACCGGTTTCTAGGATTACAGCTGGCCCCGCCCATTCGCCCGCCCACTCGTCAACTCCGCCCTCTGCAACGTTTGAATTTCCTGCATGTTTGAGTTGCCTGCATGTTCTCAGAGCCAGGCAGGCAGGCAGGCAGCGAGCTGAGCCTTTCCTTTCCTTGCCACTGAAAAGTGAGTTGCTCTGGGGTTTTCACATGATGCCAGGCCTCCTTAACATGTTCTGGGGGTGCTGTGGAATACTGTTGCAACTGTTGGGTCAGTTTAAAATCATCTGAGGCCTCAAAAAGGGCTTTTTTCATGTCACTTCCTGCCACAACATCACTTCTGGCTTATGACGTCACTTCTGGTGGGCGGGTCCCGACACGTGCCAATCAAAAGTGAGTACCTGTTATTAAATCATTTAGATGATACCACTGTTCCTCCCCCTTCAGTGCATGCAGTGAGGTATCTTCTCCTGGCAAATGGGTACAGCTGCAGCATCAGCCACCACTCCTTGGCTGTCTTCTTCTTCCCATGCTATAGTACGTGTGCTTTTTGAAAAGCAGAGGAAGGCATGGGAAGGAAGATGGAAATAGAGGAGATCAGTGGAAACCAGAATGGTGGGCAATCTAGCAGTCTATTTGCCCAGTCTGCCCTTTCCCAGGAAAAAAAAAAAGCAGCAATATTATAGGGAATATCATTGTTTGTATGTAAGATTGAGGGTGCAATTCTAATTTGTGCTGGAGCGGGACGACCAGCGTGCCTGCACCATATCCAGAACAAGTTGGATCCACCTGGAGCCTTGACAGGGCAAGGGCACATTTGTGCCCTTACTCCAGGGTAGGTGCCAGCCGCCCCATGGGCTCCTCAGATCTGCTCTTGCTATTTAGCTCCACCCCCTCCATGGGCTGGCATGCAGTGGCGTTTCTACAGGGATGGCAAAGCTCTAAGTTTTGCAAGAAGCCTTACCTTGCAGTGGAGATTACTCCTCTCCTGCACCGTTTTAGCCAATCTTGGCGTTGCTTACTGGCTACAGCAGCAAGGGAGAGGAGGGATTTACACGACAGGGTAAGGCTTCTTGCAAAACTTAGAGCTTTGCCATCCCTGTAGAAACGCCTCTGCTGGCATGGGCCTCCCAGCCCGCCCAACCCCACCAAGAAATGCCCTCCGCCCTGCCCAGAAGCATCCCTGCGCCAGCCGGCTAATGCAGGAGTGTTGTATCGCCAGCTTTGGCTGGCGTTGCTGGTCAATGCTGCTGCCAGTGTCAGCCCTGTGGACACAGCACTGGCATGAGGGGCGGGATGGCATTCTTATTCCAGAGCTGTGTGTGCAGTGCCAACGCAATCGGTTTATGTTGACCCTAGGGCGTACCTTGGATTGCGCCCCGAGTTTTGAATCAGGACTTCTTCGGTTCAGATCTGCTCTGCCTAAGATTTACTCTCCATGCCTGTTACATAAGTTTGGAGGTGAGTCAAAGAACATATGAAAACAATTCTTATGATGGCAAAGTAACATCATTGTTACTTTGCCATCGTAAGAATTTCTTTCATAAACTGTTCCAGTCCCCACCCATACCTAGCCATCTCCTTTTTTTATCTTGCCTCCCTGCTCTTTGCAAAGACAGAGGCTGGTCCCAGAATGGAAGAAGGAAATGAGGGAGAGACAGCCAATGATTATGAACCTTCTCTTCAGTTTGGAAGAGTTAGGGCCCAATTATAGCCAACTTTTCAGCACAGATGCAGCACAATGCATAATTGAGGTAATGGAACAAACATTCCCGTACTTGGAGGAGGCCACTGTACTTGCTCCCATCCCCAGTGCAAGATGCAGTGCACACACTGTTGGCACTGCTGAATCAATGCTGGAAAGTTGGAAAGGATTGGGCCCATAGACGTTTTTTGCAAATGAAAAGTTCTAGGCCAATCAACAGTCACAAGTTAACGGTTGCAATGTGGCTTCTCAATATGACAATATGTAAATTTTCTGCCTCCCATCCTTAAATGGGACCTGATGTGGAACTTTGCACGAAAATCATCTACTGCAGAAAATTACATCGACAGTCCTGCCAAAGATGTAATACATCTATGGCATGCTTTGGCGTTGTGTCCAATTTATCCTTCTGGCGATGTTTATTTGTTTCACCCTCTCTTCTTCCTGTCTTTGCTTCACTAATGTGTCTTCTCTCACTTTCCCCTTTCAAAAGAGGCTGGGTTGACAAAAGCAGGGACGGCTTCAGACAACATCTGCTTTCAGTATTGATTGCTGCCCTTGCGTTATAAATTATGGCTTAGCTGGTAAAGGACAGTACTTCTCCAGCTGCTACCAGCTTACCTCCAGGAGCAGGAATTACACATTAAAGTGGTCTGCCTCAGAAAACGTCTCCTTGCATCAATGGCAGACGTACTACTGGGGCCCATTGCTCGCCAACATAGACCCAGCTCAACACTGAGGCAGCTTGATTGTTATGGCGTTCACTTCATGATTGGATGACCTGAGTCTCGCACCACTGTCGGCCTGGGGAATTCCCGTTCCAACACTCCCTTGCATGTTTACCTAAGATAACAACTCCACTGAACCTGCTGCTGAGAATTTGAGAGAATTCTCAGTTTGGCTGTGTAACTCTTCAAGCGCTCTAAAAAAAAGTTGTTTGTAATATAATGTTTCTTCCCTTACAGGAATCGTGATCTGTGTTCAAAACGAGCAGCAAAATACTAATCTCCATGTAGGAATTTCTTGTACTAACACGTGGTTTCAATCAGTCTATCAGTCAGTCAGTCATCAATCAAAATGTATTGTCATAATAAGAACAGGAAAAGAACACACACACACACACACACACACACACACACACACACACACACACAGAGAGAGAGAGAGAGAGAGAGAGAGAGAGAGAGAGAGAGAGAGATTCATTTCCAGAAATGTTCCTTAAACAATATATGTATGTAGGATTGATAAGGATCATCCTCTTTGCTGATTGAGAAGACGCTGATAGATTTACCCTTATTTTGGCAATTTTGTGACTGATTTACATTTTGGTCACATATTAAATGACCAGCGATGTGGCTATCATGGCGATTACAAAGTGTGGGGGGGAAAGTTATTGATCTGAAGTGATTTGTGAATAGATTTGCTGGTTCTCACAATAATAAGTGAAATCAGATTTAAGGCCCAATCCTATGGCCCTCATCACTGGCAAGATGTGTGTACCACTGGCTGAAAATGTCAAGAATGTGCTATAAAGGACACCCGTGACGCTGTGGGAGGAGGGAATGTTGGTACTAATCTGGCACTAGTTAGTGGCCAGGCTCAGTGACAAGAAGAAGGACCTCTGCAGATGTAAAAGCACTAGTGACCAGTAGGTGGAGTCATGGGGGGCGGCGGGAGAGAGGCAGGGAGTAGGTCAAACTGGGTGGAAGGGGGGAGCCCTTGCAGTGGTGGTGGTGGTGGTACATGGTGGTGGCTTTCATCTCTGGATCCTGTGCTTCGGGTCGGGCAGCCTAACATGGTGGCAAAATATCCAGTGGAGTCTCGAGGAGTCCCATTGCAGGGCCCGAGGCTTTCCTCAGGGGAAGGAAGGAACACGCCCTTCCCCCACTGAGATCACAGAGGTTGCCATGAATCCTACAGGATTCAACAGTAGCCATTTTGTTATTGCTGCTGTTATGGGAGCCGGGCAGCTCAGGACTGGACAGCTCACAAGCTGGGGCTTATCCCAGGGCAAGGGAAACAAATGTCGCCATGCAGGGATTTCGATAGGATTGGGCTGTCCATGTGTCTCTCTTTTAGACTTTTCTCCAAGGACTTCGGGACAAAGTACATGATTCCTCTCCCTCCTTTTATATTCGGAACAACTAGATAGGCTGGAAGAGAGTGATTGGCCCAAGATCTCCCACTAAGTGTCATGGCTGAGTGGAGATTTCCACCACGTTCATCCTGATCCAAACACAGCACACCAACCACTGCACCATGTTTGCTTTCATTGCTTTAATCTGGATAAAGGGGCAATCAGGATTGTTTTGTCCATGAATAATTGGGGGGCAGCCTGGACTCCTGTGTCTCCTCTGCTTAGTAGTGGTGGTGGAGCCTGTGGTTGGTTGGTTGGTTTTTAGTTTGCTGCAGGTTTACTATTTTCAATAACGTGGCCTAATTAACCCCAACCTCTTGTGTGTCTTGCATGCTTGTGGGGGGGGGGGCTGCATGGGCAATTTGTTTGAAATGTGGGAATCAGAATGTACTGAGCTTAATACAGGTGGGCCCTGATATCCACTGATTCGGTATCCACCGTTTCAGTTATCCACAGATACCATGGATACTACCTATTAAAAAGATAGGAGAACATTAAATAAATCTCTTTTTTTTATCCTTGTTGCAGCAAAACCACTGATGTTCCCCTATCTTTAAAAAGGCATCCACAGTATCAATGGTTTCAGGTATCCACGGTGGGGTCCAAATGAAACCCCAGCAGATACCGGAGTATGCCTGTACTCATCTCCTGACTATGATGGGCCCAAACATTTAGATATTATATATCATATAGCTATTATATATGAAAAAAAAAATTCTCCCATCCTTCACCTGGTCTCACAACTTCAGGTAACCCTTCAGTCCAATCCATCATAAGACAATAGTCAAATGGAAAATAGTTTTCAGGAAAGCCATAGAAACAAAACCTCAAATTGGATTTGCAATATTTATAACATATATTACTTCTAATATTATGGTTATTTTTTACTCCATACAAGATTCTCGCAGTGTTAAATCAATCTAGGAGACACAATTTCTGGATTATTGTTGTTTTCATTTCATGTAGTATAATAGTAATAAAAAGAAAGCAGTACATCTTTTTTTTTTTAAAAAAAAATCTGACTTTGTATCAAGTTTATTTGATTTATGTTCTCTGGATGAAAAATAATTTCAGAACGTACAATTTGGAACATACGTTTTTGAATGCACAAAGCCATTTGAACTTCAAAATCTATCATAAGGAAAGATATGTATGGACCATGACTGCATAGAGTAATCTTTTTAAATTAATTTGATCAGTATTGTTACTATCATTGCACATTTCTGCTTTCAGTCTGCTCAATTCATGAGAGACTTGGTGTATTCATAGCTAACTTTATAGACTCGGTGTGTATGTGTGTGTGTGTGTGAGTGTGCAAAAATGTATGAACACTGTATAGGGAAAATAATTGAAATCTGAGAAAATTGGAGGCATATGTTTGCACAGATAAATAAAAGGTATTGAGAGCTACTGTAGCATAGCTGCTGCACAATAGCTGCAAAGAAGGACCCCCAGTTTAAATCTTGCTCCCCAGTTACTCATCCAGTTACTTGATGGCTCTATGGAATCCATTCTTCATGAGATGAATCAACTCCAAATACAATATGAGGTTCATAATATTATCAGCGTCCAGAAAGGAGCTGCCAGGGATAGCTCACTGATTCAGGGCAGTAGTGGGTAGTGGGTAGCACACTCAGGGTGCAAGAGGAAGTACCCTAGAGCAGAGGAAGGAGCCATAAAGCACTTTTGCGCCAGCAAGAGGTGTGCCCTCTACTTCCTGGAGTGGCAGGAAGAGAGCCTTCCGGTCAAGTCAGTTGAGAGGCCTCCTTAGGCACAGGGAGGCTGTATGTGCAATGTTCAAACAATTTTTTTTCTATCTTTGGTCTAGCACAGTGTTTCTCAAAGTGTGGGCAAGATGGATTACGAGTCAGTTCCAGGTGGATCTCCATTCATTTCAATGTTTAATATATTAGACTTGGTGGCTGCAAATGATTGCATGTGGGGAAATGTACAGATCTGTATTATCAACAGGCTACTATTTAACAATGATAGTCAATGGGGCTTATTCTCAGGAAAGTGTGGCTAGGATTGCAGCGTTTGGGATGTTTGGGAATTTTTTTTTTTAAACACAACTGCTTGGAAGGATTAGGAAGGATCTTTTTTATTTTACATAAATTTTTGTTAAAATTAAACATTTTTTAAACGTATACTTAACTTATTTGCTTGATGTGCTTGACATACTTATTTGCTTGATTTGCTTTTTGTCATATGGAAAGTATTAGAACATTTCCTGCTTGACATCAGTCCAAAGCTATGACATCAGTTCCAGGTTAATGACATCACTTCTGGTGGGTCCCAACACGAGTGCCATTTTAAAAAGTGGGTCCCAGTCTAAAATGTTTGAGAACCACTGCAGTATCAGATGTTCAGGACATAGTACAAAGCCGGCTATTATGTTGGAATAAGATTGGTATCTCTAGCTTTGTTTGTCTGCTCCTTTTGTTTCTCATCAAAAAAGTTCAGACTTCCTGTGCTCCAGTCAGAATTCATTACAATTAGATGGGTGCAATTTGGTCCTCCCTCTCAACGGCTCATCTCCCTCTTGTTGTCATGGTCTCCCCAGGAGTTCTTGGTCTTTGTCACTGTCGTTTCAGTGAAAGAGTCAAAAAACATGTTGTTTAAATTCATCCTTCTTATTAGCAACCCGCCATGCATTACCATGGAGACCCTGCTTTTTAACTAGCAGTTTAGCATCACGGAGGCATCTTCAGATTAGTGTCTGCTATGGCTCACTGCTCTGTTCCAAAGCCAGCTTAAAACTTGGGACATGCATAAGAAAAATTAGATAACAGCTTGCATGGCTAATGGAGACATGTCGCAATTGAAACTGGCCTGCACCGAACTGAATTTACCTTGCTAGAAAAACAACAACATGTTTTGAAGGAAGCGGAGAGGCTAAGTAGTCTTTTCACTTTTTAAAATAAGAGTTCAAAGATCAGATCAATGCCCAGTGATCTAGCAAAGTCCTTGCAAAGCATAGTTAGGTATAATACGCTGTTTATATTAGTCACAGGAACCTTTTTATGAACCACGGGCAGTAAGGCTACATTTGTGGCCAAGGTGTTTTGGAGTGTTATTTGTGGTGGTAGTAATATGTCCAGTGGAGGGTGCTTCCATAAATGTTGAAGACAAATGCAGGCTGCACAAAGGACATGAAAGAAAATGTGTTGGGTTTGAGGTCCTTTCACATGATCATGACATACAAGTTGAGTATCCCTTACCTGGACTGCTTGCGATGGGAAGATGTCTAATGATGTTTACTTACCTCTGGTTTACTTACAAGATGTTCACTTACCTCTTGTGGGGCATCTGGTTGTCCTCCCCATAGTATGAAACATACAATACATGGTCTGGGTGGCAGTGGATAAGATTGGGCTGCTTCTCAACTTGAAGGACCCATCGTCTCTCCCGAAGCCCCGACTTCAAGGAAAATACAAAACTAAGATCACAAAAGCAAATAATACATTGAGGGATGCGGTAGATGCTGCTAACTGCCCACTCCTGCCTTCCACCAGTCCCTACATCCACATACCACCACCAAGATCATGAAGTTGACACTGCCATTCTGCCCAGGTCAGAAATGCTGGGTATCTATTGATGTATGGTAGCAAATTCTTGCCCAGTTGCTTATGTTGGTGATGTTTTTATATTTTTCTTATTGCTCCATTGACAATACACCAATGTCAATGAAGAACCTTGTGGGGCATCACAGTTGACAATCCCAGGATATTTATATGAGTAGTTCATTATGCTTCAGAATACCCATTGCAGGGAAGTGACAACTGGATAGTGATAGGCATTCACCTACCACTTGTGGATTTTCAAAGAGATCTGGTTGATCACTTGGAAGAAAAAGAACATTGTACTACATGGGCCTTCGGCCTACTCCAGCAGGGTTCGAAGTCTGAGACTCAGGTGCTGATTACTACATCAAAAAATGTTGCAAGGACATAAACATAGGGCACAATCCTAACCTGGCCAGCACAGTTAGGCCAGCAAAGTTTGGCTAACACCAGGGTCACCATAAAGTGCCTTTGGACCACTCTTGGAGTCAAGGAGGACGGCACACATCTATGTGCTGGCCTCTCTGACTCCAAGAAAGTATGGTGTCCCTTGTGCCAGCCAAACTTTGCTGGCCTAATTGTGCTGGCTTAACTTCAGGTTACGATTGCGCCCATAGTGACATAGCCAGGCTGGCTGGCGCATGAGGTGAGGTGAGGCATCACACACTCCCATGGCATTGCATGGCCCCCTGCCTCTGGAATGCTCCAATTTGGAGCCAAACTGAGGTTAAAGTGGGTAAGAGGGCCCCTCAATACTCTGCTTGCCACTCCAAAAACTCAGTTGTTGAGTGCTACATAAACCCTCAGCAGAGAGCCTGGAAAACTTCTAGAGGGTCACAGGGGGTTGGCCACCCTACCCGCCATAGCCAAGCTGCAGCACTGCCTAAGCATTCTAACAGCCCAATCCAGAGCCTGGCAGCACTCAGCACTCCAGCGGTGCTGAAAATGGTGATAGCTGGACCCTTGTCCTGCTGGGATACCACAGGAGGTCTCCTCAGGAAAAGGGAGTGTTTTCTCTCTGCCCCCTAGGAAACCACAGCTAGTGGCAATGGGTCTCCTCAGATCTGCTCCCACATTTGAGCGGGTGCAGAGCCAAGGTGAGTTTTGTTAGGCCACCCGATTCAGGAGTGGTTCAGGATGTTGCAGAAACTGCCACTGTCCTTGCCCACTTGCAGGCCATATCCTCCTCTCCCAGTTCTGCCCACTCCCTGCCCCCCTGTGATATATTGGGTGCCATGAAATAGAAGACAAGGCAGGTGCAGCTTGAATGCTTATTGCAACAGGCAACAGTTAGAACTGAACTGAAGGGCAACAGCCCAACCCCTGTATATTGTTAACTCCGCCCCCAGGGCTCCTGATTGGAAGGGTGATTGGCTCAACCCCTCCAGTTCTCTTGCTGGGGCTTAAAACCTGGCTATCCTCCTGAGTACGTAACACCCCCCCACACACACACACACACACTCCAAAAAGATTTACCGTTGGCCAGCACTGCTAGAAAGCCGGCCAACTTCACACTTGGTGCTGAGGTAGGGTGCTAAAATTAGAGCTGGCCCAGCTTGAGCAGCGTTTACTCACGTGATGTTATAAACGTTCTTGATGGTATGTTCATGACACTTCTAGCCAGTGGTACACCTCTGGCAATAAGTACCTCTGGTTTGGGCCCTGAATCCTGTATTTATTCCAGTTTAATTCTTTTTTTAATTTAAAAAGCTTAATTCAAACTTCTTTTTTTACTCACAGACCCTGAGGTTCAACTTCTTAAGCAAATGGCACTTGAAGACTAGTAAGAGAAAAACTCTGCTAAAGTTAAACAAAACAAAAAAAAACTTGTTACTTATTGAACATATCTGGCTATTCATTTGGCTAATTTTTAACAATAATTTAGCAGGTTATGCTAGAATTAACTTCAGATATTCTTAAAGTGTAATTGTACTGAAAATTGAGACTTCCCTCCATTATCTAAGGTGGGGAAAGGAAGAAATTACAACATTTAATGAAGCTTTTTAATGACAATAGACTAAGTTGTAACACCACATCCACAATGAGGCAACGTTGATTATTCCTTTTCTAGCCCTTTTCAGCAAATATCATACAAAGTGCACCTTATAAGCAATTTAGTTAATTTATCCATCATAGATGAAGACTGGTATTATCAGGGAGTAACGTGACAAGGAAAGAAACCCTAAAATTAGATCACTTATATTCTTGAACAGCCTTGAGCGATCTAAGTGGCAATGTGCTTTTTAAAAGCCGAATTCTAAAATGACAAGCTCAAGCTAAAAGGTCTACAAAGGCTCTGCCCTGTGTGCAGAAGCTTGTGCAAATCTCCATTAGAATGAAGCAACTGGACTGAGGCATTTCCTGCCAACCTGAAGGGAAATTTAAAGCACTTTTAGGTTGCCCTTACTTTTAGATAGGATAAAGCAGTATCCCATCTGATGCCTCTTGGACAGCTGTTGATCTGGTATTGATCTCATACACCCAAGTGTCATCTCATCTGCTGTAGTACCAGGCTTCCAAGATGAGTCAAATTCCCCTTTTAGGGTGCAATCCTAACCTGGAGTTAGGCCGGCACAGTTAGGCCAGCAAAGGTTGACTAGAACAAGGCCACCGTAAAGCGTGTTTGGACTGCTCTTGGAGTAAGCGAAGATGGAGCACATCTCCAGAGGCGGATCTACAGGGATGGCAAAGCTCTAAGTGTTGCAAGAAGCCTTCCCCTGTCATGTAAATCCCTCCTCTCCCTTGCTGCTGTAGCCAGTAAGCAAGCCAAGATGTTGCTGTTCCCTGTGAGGATTGGCTAGAACGGTGCAGGAGAGGAGTGATTTCCACTGCAAGGTAAGGCTTCTTGCAAAACTTAGAGCTTTACCATCCCTGTAGAAACGCCACTGCCCGTTTCTGATTTTGAGAGTGGTCCAAACATACTTTATGGTAGCCCTGGTGCTGGCCAAAATTTGCTGGCCTAACTGTGCTGGCCTAACTCCAGGTTAGGATTACGCCCTTAGTTATACAAGTAGGGAGGACAAAAAATATCATAAAATAAAAGCATCATTACAGAGGTGAATATGTGGATAATTACTAGGAACATGAGATAGGGCAAGTGTATAAGTGTGTCTATGAATCCAAGTGCAGCATCAGGTGTGGGCTAAGCTGGGCCCCAACACTCTTGGCACTGGCCCTGCCCATGTACAGAGCAGCATGCAGAGGAGGAGACTGAGAGAAGGTTCACACGCACGCTGTCCTTAGCACAGCAGTTTCCAAACTCTTTGTGTAAGGGTATGTGGGGGAGGAGATGCTGCTTAGGATGACAGGGGCTTCTATCACCATCCCAAGCGCTGTCCTCCTGAGGATGTGGGGAGCCCCATGGATGCCTCCGCAGGGCTCCCCAAGCCTCAGAAACTTGAAATAAAGCTATCTGTTTTATAGTGACCCACTTCCTGTTTTTGATTGTGAAACCGGATGTGTGTCATGCTTGTTTTATTTCAAGTTTCTGAGGCTTAGGGAGCCCTGTGGAGGTGTCCCCAGAAGGACAGCGCTTTGGCTGGTGATAGAAGCCCCTGTCGTCCTAAGCAGCAGTGTGATTCTGGGAATTGCGTTCCTTATCTCCTCCTCCACATACACTTACACACGGTCAAACTCTCTTACCAGCACTTCGACTGGTAAGGCGATAGAAGCTCCTGTTGCCCTAGGCAACAGCACAATCCTAGGGATCGCGTTGCTGCCTTTTCTCTTCTCCGCCCCCTTTTTTTATAATTAAATTTTATTTATATCTACATCTACAGATTGGGGTTAGGAATGGGAGTTACATAGGGAAAGGGTACATAGGGTGATACATTAGGAATCTGTTGGTTAACAGCAAATTCATTTTCTAAACTACACATCTGGTTATCATATCTTCAAAAAAACACAAATATACATTTCATTTTTCTAATCATCTAAACTTTAAACTAAGCAATTCTTTTATCTTCATATTACCACTGACTATCCATCTAGCCAAACATAGAATATTTTCCATATATTTTTAACTCTATCTACTTCACCATTTCTAACTCTTTCGGTTAATATATCCATCTCAACTATTTCATATATTTTCTGTATTAACATTTCTACTGAAGGTACAGTATGTCTACATTTTTCCACATCTGGGCATAACAAAGCCTTGCTGCAGTGTTCACATGCAGCATAATATATTTTTCTTCTTTACTATAACTATTTGGTATAATATTTAAGAGAAACAATTCCGGTTCCAATGGGATAGTACAACTAAGCATCTCTTGTAACAATGTACACACTTTCTCCCAGTATCTTTTTGCCTTCTTACAGATCGACTACATGTGATAGAAAGTCCCTATCGATTCTTGACATTTCCAGCAGCTGTTATTTGTTCCAGGAAACATCTTAGCTAGTTTATCCGGCGATATATGCCACCTCTCTTCTCCGCCCCTTAAGGGCCAGGACCAGAGGTTCTCTGGCTGGTGTGTAAAAGGAAGCATGATGCTCTATCCAAAAATTGAGTTATGAGTTTCAAAGCTGACATGATTCCACCAGTGGTTTCTGTTGGCTTCTAAATGGATATGCCCCTTTCTACCAAACCTAAGTTGACAGCAAAGCCTCTTTCAAACAGCAGGAAGTATATATTATCAAACACGGCAAACTCCTTCTATTTGGAGGAGATCTGAAGTCTTTCCTGCCCAACAGGCCTAGCTCTTATTTAGGACAGTCATAAATAACTTTCAACTCTTTCAGCCTGATAGGAAGGGAACAGCAGATTAGGCCATTGTGGAATTATAGTTCCCTTGCTTAATAATTTTGCAAAATTGCCTGGCAATCCAACAAAGAGAAAGAGTGCAACATGGCGAAGGCAGGCTAATTAAAGCAATAATTGCTTCTTGTTGTGTACCCAGATAATGTGCCCCTGATAATTTTAAACAAAGTCATGAAGCCGGCTTCTGAATGGAATGTTGTGCTCGTTAAAGCATCTCTGCGTCTCCCTCCAGTTAGAAACTGGGCTACTTCTCAATGTCCCTGGTACTACTGTACAACTCCTGCCAACCCGTACAACAGAAATGTTAATAGACGTGACATTTTGCATATCAGGTAATTGTCTTTTAATGTACTGATGCCTTTACCTTCTCCTTGAAACATTTGCCTGGTGGATATGTGCTTCCATACATACTTGTAATGCCTTTGACCAAGATCCACCTGACTTAGCAATTTCCTGAAGAGCATTTACATGGAGTTTCCCAAGAATATTCTCACAGACTCTCCGCTGATGGAGCTAACCAACATACAGTACATACATACATACATAGCATACATATAATGAGAAATGCTTCCTCTTTTCTCCATTCTTTTAGATTGTGAGCCCTTTTGGGACAGGGAGCTATTTAACTTTAATGTTATTATTTGCCTGTAAACCGCTTTGTGAACTTTATGTTGAAAAGCGGTATATAAATACTAGTGATTGATTGATTGATTGATTGATTGATTGATTGATTTTCACTGTAACTCATTTAGGTGTCTGCTGGCCTCTTTGCCATTTTCCAACAATGACACACACCACAGAGCGGAGAATAGAACTTACAGCTTGTATGTGGGAATGAACGCAAGACCTTCTAGTGTTTACACTACAGAATTTTTTTTTTTTTAAGTCTTGGAAACTTCAGATTTCCAATAGTCTGCATTTCAGAATAGTCTGGATTTTGGGTGTGTGGATAAGGGATAATCTACTGTATGATGTGACTGGCATGTGATCCTATTGAATTTGGGAAGAATAATGCCTGCCTGAGATAAGCTAAAAACAGCATTTGGACAGTGTTTGGACCCGACTCAGAAAGTGTCTAGAGAAGACAACCCCAAATGCCTAAGTATGCAGATGTGTATTCACTTTGAACTCTGAAATAACAGGATGTGTATCTGGCAACCCAAACTTAACAAACTGCCTGTGCTGTGCTGTGACACAGCAGCACTGGAATGACCTTTGCTGTATCCAGTGCAGGAAGACAGGCTGCTGGAGGACTCCCAGAGCATGTCCCAGCTACCACAATGGGGCTATCTGTATACAGGCATGCCCCACTATCCACTGATTCGGTATCCACAGTTTCAGTTATCCATGGATACCATGGATATTGAGATGCCTATTAAAAAGATAAAGGTAAAAGTTTCCCCACGACTGAATGGTCTAGTCGTGACCGACCGTAGGGGGCGGTGCGCATCTCCATTTCTAAGCCTGTAGAGCCGGGCTTGTCTGAGGACAAACTTCCGTGGTCATGTGGCCGGCATGACTATACGCTGAGGTGCATGGAACACCGTTACCTTCCTATTTATCTACTTGCATTTTTAGGTGTTTTCGAACTGCTAGGTTGACAGGAGCTGGGACAAGCAACGGGAGCTCTCTCTGTCGCGTGGTCTCGAACTCCCAACCTTCCAGTCAGAAAGCCCAGCAGCAGCGGTTTAACCCACTGTGCCACCACGTCCCATATTAAAAAGACAGGGGGACATTAAATAAATCTCTCTTTTTTTACCTTGTAAAAGTAATAGAAGGACACAAGAGAAGACTTCAGAAATAAACTCTTAGCGAAGAAAGTTGAAAACCTCATAGCACAGTTCATTAGGATCATTCTTGGTTCTATTTAAGAAGATCTCTTGGGTGCTTTAATATGTCCCTCTGTCCAAATGAAAGATTAGCCTTTGCTCTTCACCTCTGTTTGATCCCAGGTTCCCTGGAGCATCTCCACCGACAGAGCCTTCATGTTGTGCCTTAGCAAGTCTCTTCACTTTAGAATTGCCCTCGCTGCCAGAATAACAATGTTCTTTCAGACTTAACCTAAATTTTACTTGTCTGGGTTTTAGGCTGTCACTTAACGTTTTTGCGAGTTGAACATGCTTCTCAAACTTAAAAATGTCCTCCCTCTTTTTTTTCCTATTAACCTTTCAAATATTTACCCATTGTGTAAATCAGGAAAAAAATAAGGAGCTATCAACATCTTCATAAGATAAGACCTTCGCTCAGGCTCAGAAATGTTGGGTTAAATCAAAATGTTGTGAATGAATGTATCATTGAGTTGTGGTTTGTGGGGAGAACAACCATGAGGTTCTGTAGCAGGGCTCAGTAGGCTGTTTCCAATGGGATCTCCTCATCATGTTCCTGCAGGGCTTTCATGCACACTGATGCATGTTCGGGAGTGGCCCATCCATCAGGGAACATGATGAGGGTTGCATCCGTAACAGATTGCATGGAGAGGCAAGAGGCCAGCCGTTTTGGGGTGCCCTTCACCCCGACTGCTTCCCTGCAGCCAGCTGTGAGTGTGAGTCATATTGATCTGTTTTGTGTCCATTCAAGTCAAGGAGAAAGTGGATCACCTGCCTCCTAACCATGCTCCTCGCCTTGTCACATCACCACCACCTATTTCTGGATTGCCTTGCAGCAGATGCTATTGGCCCTGGCCACACCAACCACTCATTCCGGTAGGTAGGGGGCCCCACAGGGTATGGGGCCCTGCAAAGAAACTGTCAGATCAGACCCTACAGTTCCTAAGGCCGGCCCTGTGTGCAAAGGATGTAAAAGTGGACCCAATGTGACATCAGGTCATACTGGGTCATACTGCCCCCGTGTGTCTTCATGCAGGTGATACTACCTGATATTCCTGATACAGGAGGTGTGGACTGATGGTTGAGCTGCTGGCACTGCCTGAAGCTAAGCAGGAGAATCTGTGGTTTGTTTTTGGATGGGAGACGGATGCCAGGCTGTGACAAGCTGCAGTACCTGTGGTGGCAGAACAGAGTCACTGTGGAGCTGATTACTCACCGCAAGTGAGAGTTGTGAGAAGGCCAGCCAGCAAAAGAACAGAATACAACCTTGAGGACCTGTCCAGGCTTGACTTGCAATTGCCTGCTGAGGTTTGATGGCATGCAGCCAAAGGAGAGAACCACACTGGGAAGGCTACATCTAGGACTGAGGATTTGGCAGATCACAATAATACTGTATATTTGCAAAGAAACCAATAAAAATATGGTGCTTTAGACTAGCCTGCTCATGTAAGCCGCCTTGGGCATTTGCTTCGGCATGGGAAAGGCGGGATACAAATTCTTCAAATACATTTTAAAAAGTACAAAAATTACTTATTTTCCTTTCACTATGACCATTTTTCTTTGGCAAACCCAGGCTAATAGCCCCGCATCTCCCAAAAGGGCCCACTTTACCCATGTGTGTGTCCTGGTAAGGCAACAAAAGGCTATTCCTGAAGGAGGAACAGGCTAGATATTAAGTGGATACTGAAAAGAGAGGGACTATAGGCTGGGAACAGGCTGGTAAAGATTCAGTAATGAGTTGGAATGAAAACCCTTAGCAGCTAAGTAATTAGACACACAGGCATTTCTGGGGCTATAATTGCACAAGCTGTGCTAGAAAAGCCATGGAAGAAAAGGTCCTCTGTATTCTTGAATCTATGAAGACTGTGGTTCAACTGCCAACCACACAGATCTAGTGATGACTTCAGTGCTTACATGCCACATCCCAGTGCTTACAAGCTTCCCTGTTTCTTCTACCCTCTTGAATCCTCTGGTATTATTACCCACAAGTCAGTGCAATTGCTAAAGCCCAAGAGCATTTGTGGACAAGCTGCTAACACTGAGTAGCTTCTTGTCACCAGGCTTAGGTACATGATGAGCACACTACAAATTTGTTGTTGTATTGCACAAGAATATGTGTGGCTTTTTCTGGATTATGACTCTGAAATGGTTAGGGAAATGTGCATGTGTGCATGTGCATGCACATGTTCTCTCTCTCTCTCTCTCTCTCTCTCTCTCTCTCTCTCTCTCTCACACACACACACACACACACACACACACACACCAAGAGTCAAGTAAGTGTTGCCAAAAGTTCTTCTGTGACTTCCAAACTGCCAAAAGAAAAAATATCACAATCTAGCAGTTAAATTTTCTGGTGCTATTTATTGCATGCACAATTTATTCCCTTCCTCCGTTTTATATCTTGACTAGCTTTTATGTACCCGGCTTCGCCCGGGTGTTTATAGGTGCCATCCCTGACCCCCCCCCCCGACTCACCAGGCATACAGATGGCCCGGGTGTTTATATGTCCCATCCCTGCCCCCCCTCACATGTGTGCCCGGGTGTTGATATGTCCCATCCCTGACCCTACCCCCATTCACATGTGTGCCCCGGTGTTGATATGTCCCATCCCTGACCCCACCCCCACTCACATGTGTGCCCGGGTCTTTATATGTCCCATCCCTGACCCCAC
Organism: Lerista edwardsae; assembly: GCA_029204185.1. Taxonomy (NCBI): domain Eukaryota; kingdom Metazoa; phylum Chordata; class Lepidosauria; order Squamata; family Scincidae; genus Lerista; species Lerista edwardsae. The sequence goes on from JAJKFI010000003.1 coordinate 34,891,219, forward strand.
CCCCACTCACATGTGTGCCCGGGTCTTGATATGTCCCATCTCTGACCCCACCCCCACTCACATGTGTGCCCGGGTCTTGATATGTCCC
>JAJKFI010000003.1:34891316-34901757 GCA_029204185.1 Lerista edwardsae
TGTCAAGAGTTCAGTTGCTGCCTGAAGATTCCGCATGTCATTTGCATCTCATCATGACATCACCAGAGCCTCGGAATGTTCGGTTCAGCCCATAGCCGCCCATAGAGAACCACAAATTTGCTTTTACCCGCGCCCGTGGGGGCGCGATCCGTTCCAAAACCGCGCAGCGATGGTTTCGGGGGGCCAAGGCACCCGCGTGCCGAGTTTGGCGCGAATCGGTCCAGGCGTTGCGGAGCCTATGTGGAACAAACATACACACATACATACACACACACATACGCTCTTCTTTATATATATAGACTAGCTTTTATGTACCCGGCTTCGCCCGGGTGTTTATAGGTGCCATCCCCGACCCCCAGCTACTCACCAGGCATACAGATGGCCCATTTATATGTCCCATCCCTGCCCCCTCTCACATGTGTGCCCAGGTGTTTATATGTCCCATCCCTGACCCCACCCCCACTCACATGTGTGCCCGGGTCTTGATATGTCCCATCCCTGACCCCACCCCCACTCACATGTGTGCCCGGGTGTTTATATGTGCCATCCCCGACCCCCAGCTACTCACCAGGCATACAGATGGCCCATTTATATATCCCTGACCCCCCACTCACATGTGTGCCCGGGTGTTGATATGTCCCATCCCTGACCCCACCCCCACGCACATGTGTGCCCAGGTGTTGATATGTCCCATCCCTGCTGCTGTACTGTTTCTGTTGCTGTAGGTGTAGTAGCCCTCTGTTTCATATCCTGTAGTTGTTTGTGACGCTGCTGTACTGTTTGTGTTGCTCTAGATGTAGCAGCCCTGTCTCTCTTATCGTGGAGTCTTGTCACGCTGCTGTACTGTTTCTGTTGCTCTAGATGTAGCAGCTCTGTGACGTAGCATTGCAAGTTTCCCCCCCTCAGGTGTTTCCTGTGTACGCTGTTGTTTCATCTTTGTAGCCTTTGGTTGCACCTGCCCAATTGCCTTACATTACACAGTGAAAGTAAACTTTCAGAGAGAAAGTAAACTTTCAACAGCCACAGCACGTTGTGCCAACAGTCCACTGCCAAGCAGGGACCGCCCACATGTCCACAGAACACATTGTATCGGTTTGCCTGCGTGAAACCTGTTTGCTGCTGTTTGTCTTCAACTGTCAAGAGTTCAGTTGCTGCCTGAAGATTCCGCATGTCATTTGCATGTACTTTGCATCTCATCATGACATCACCAGAGCCTCGGAATGTTCGGTTCAGCCCATAGCCGTCCATAGAGAACCACAAATTCGCTTGTACCCACGCCCGTGGGGGCGCGATCCGTTCCAAAACCGCGCAGCGATGGTTTCGGGGGGCCAAGGCACCCGCGTGCCGAGTTTGGCGCGAATCGGTCCAGGCGTTGCGGAGCCTATGTGGAACAAACATACACACATACATACACACACACATATGCTCTTCTTTATATATATAGATGTTATAATATGTTATTGGAGACAAATTCCACAGACACCAATACAAATGATATCCACAGAAGCATGCTTAGGATTTCAGCTTCAAGTTCATAATTAGTCCAAGGGAATGTTCAGCATCATACCCTGTGAAGCATACATTGAGGAATTGGTAAATTACTAGCTTTTTGTCAAAGGACACGGGCTGCATTTTATCTGACAGCAGCTGAAACAATGAAAGCAATAATACAAGAGAAGATTTTATTTCTCTGAGCTGGTGTCTTGTTAAATTCCTCTCGTATAAAACCATCTATTGAAAAAAAAACATGTAAAGGAAGGGCTGTCAAGAAATGTTAAAAGCAACATACAAGACACATCCAACCTGCTAATGCATCAGTTAGACATGAGCAATTTAAGGAGATGGATGGCTTGATGCAACAGGCGAAAAAGTGGAATGCAAGAGAGCTTTGCTCATTCTGCTGTGCTTGACTTAGGTCATATGTGGGCTACACTTGAGATTACTGCTCACAGTGTAAACTGCAAGAATGGGAATTAATGTTACGGACACGCTTTTCAGAACATGCGTAACAAGTGCATACAGGGATATCTCTACTGTGGGTGCTCTCCCAGTGCCATGCCCACATATATAAAAGCATGCCACATCCAGATGCAAAGAGGATGGAGCGCTGTGAAGCAACCATGATTACAGTGAAGCAGGAAAGAGATGGTGTAAAGATGTCGTGGCAATACCAGTTCCAACAGTCCCTGAAGCAGCCTAACCAATGTCACAGGAAAGCAGTGGAGGACCTACCATTGGGTGGGAGGTGGCAAAGGCCCCTGGGGGCAGAGATCCTGGGGTGGGCAGAAGGCTGTGAAGAGATACCTTGCCGCTCAAAGGGCACAGTTTGGGCCCACCCTCCCGCCCTTGGTCTTGTATGGCTCCAAAATGGAGAATGGCATGCTGGGAGGGTGTGTTGATGGGCATAGAGGGGGTGGAGAGCTGCCACTAGCAGAGCGTCGACCCATCCCCTGGGCAGAGAGTGGGCTGGGCATGCCAATGCAGTGAAGTGCTGACAGATGTTGGTAAGCCATTAGCCACAGTAGCGAAATATAAAAGAATGGTGTGTTCAAGCCTGACATCCAGGAGCTTGGGCATGAAAAGAACAGGATCAAATCCTTACTCATTCCTGAAACACTGCTAAATGATTACGAGCAAGACGCTCTGCACCTAGCTACTTTTCAGATATAAATAAATTTTATATAGGCACGTGTCACTTAACAGTGGAGATGGGTTCGAAGAAATGTGTTAGGCAATTTTGTCATTGTGTGAATATCATAGAGTGTAATTACACAAACCTACGTCATATAGCCTACTACACACTCAGACTATACGGTGTAGCCAGTGCTTCCAAATCATTTTAGCTCTGCACCTAGTTTGTGGTCACGGTGGTTGGGTAGTGCCCCAGAATTCCTTGTGGCACCATAGCTGGCACTATGGGTTGGGTTTTGACCCACTGGTCATAGATACACAGAGGTGGCACACCTACACAAGACCCACAAGGCTTTTCAGCTCCATTATATTTTCATGGGACCACCATCGTATATATGGTCCGTCATTGACGGAAATGTTTTTTTTTTTTCATAATTGTTTTTATTAATTTTTAAGAAAAGAGATGGGATAGGGTTACAGAAAACAAAGGAATGGGTTAAACAAAGGTAAACACATTAGGTAGGTACCTTGCAATGCATCATAATGTCTTAAAAATATCATCAATACAATTAAAAAATATCATTTCTAAGGTTATCTATTTCATACTCAATATATCCAAAATCTTCTTTACTTATAAATTATAAAATATCTTAATATTCAACGTTGAACTATATAATCAGTACTAATCTTTTATTACTTTACCATTCAACATTGCATATCTATCCAATCATAAAACATTTTCCAGTATTGTTTAATCTTAATAATCTTGCCCTCTCTTAATCTTTCTGTTAAAATGTCCATCTCTGCCACTTCATAAATTTTCCCTATTATTTGTTCCATGTTCGGGGTTTCATCGTCTTTCCATTTCTGTGCAAATAGTAATCTAGCCGCCGTTGTTACATGAATAACAATATGTTTCATATTTATATCTTGAATTTCTGTTAAAATATTTAATAAAAATATTTCTGGTTTGAGTGGAATATTGAAATTTAATATTTCTTGCAGCATTCCTTGTATTCTCTGCCAAAATTTCTTAGCTTTCTGACAAGTCCACCACATGTGGTAATAGCTTCCTTCAGCTGCTCCACATTTCCAACATTTATTAGAAGTATTCTTATACATTTTTGAAATTTTTTGAGGAGTTATATGCCACCTGTAAAACATCTTGTATATATTCTCTTTAAATGATGTTGCCTTGGTCATTTTAATGTTCATTTTCCATACTTTTTCCCAATCTTCCAACAAAATATCATGTCCAACATTTTTAGCCCATTTAATCATTGCTTCTTTTATTACTTCATCTTCCATTCTCCTTTTTAGAAGAAATGTATATATTCCTTTTATATATTTTTCTTTTTCTTCTAGAAAATATCTATCAAATTCCGTAATATCCTGGTATATTCCTATTTTTCGATCTTCTTTCAATCTTGATCTTATTTGATTTTCTGACCACCAATCGAAAAAAATATTTTTCCCCTCTAATTGTTCCTTAGTTAATAAGTTATTATCTTTATCTAAAATCTCTGCATATTTTCTATTTTGGTCTTCTCTAAACCATTCTGGTTTTGAACCAATCTCTAAAGGTCTGATCCAGTTTGGGATTTTTGTAAATATTTTATATCTTATTTGTTCCCATATCCATAAGAGAGCTCTTCTCAGACAATGTTGTTTAAAGTTGCTATAAAATTTTGCTTTATCATATATTAAAAATGCATGTAAACCAATCTGTATATCGTATGTTTCTAATTTAATTGATCTGGTATCTGTTGGTTGAGCCCATTCTCTTATCCAGTTTAATGCTGCTGCTTGATAATATAAGAACCAATCTGGAAGTCCAAATCCTGCTCTTTCTCTTGCCTCTTGTAGTAGTTTTAATCGTATTCTGGGCTTCTTTCCTTGACAAATAAATTTTGATATTGTTTGATCTAACTCAATAAAAAAGTTTTTCTTTAAAATTATTGGAATCGTCTGAAATAAAAATAATAATTTCGGTAATATATTCATCTTTACTGCAGCAATTCTTCCCATCAATGAGAGTTGTAATTTCTTCCAATTTTCACAGTCTTTTTGTATTTCTTTTAATAACTTATAATAATTTTCTCCCATTAATGTACTATTCTTACTAGTAATTATAATACCCAAGTATTTTACTTCATGTGTCACTTGCAGGTTCCATTTTCTTATTTCTTGCATGTCAGATTCTTTCACATTTTTCAATAATATCTTTGTTTTTTGATAATTAATCTTCATACCAGCTACATCTCCATATTCTTTCAAATCTTCCATTAGATATTCTAGAGATTCTTTTGGATCTTCTATAATAAAAACTAGATCATCAGCATATGCCTGTAGCTTAAATTCTTCTGTTTGAATTTTCAGTCCTTTTATTCTTATATCTTCTCTGATTTTCGTATTTAAAATCTCCAAAGATAATATAAATAATAAAGGTGATAATGGGCAGCCTTGTCTTGTACCTTGTTGAATCTGTATCTCTTGAGTTAAATCTCCATTTAATTTCACTCTAGCTGTTTGTTTGGAATAGATTCCGCTAACTACTGTCAAGAAGTGTTGTCCAAAGCCAATCGCTTTTAATTGTTTGATCATAAAGTTCCAGTCAACATTGTCAAATGCTTTCTGTGCGTCCAGGAATACTAATCCCAATTTTCTTGTAGAGTGTTTTTCATAATATTCTAAAACATTAATAATTGTTCTCACATTTTTCCTTAATTGTCTCCTTGGTAGAAAACCTGCTTGATCTTGATGTATTAAAATATTTAGAATTTTTTTCATTCTGGCAGCTAGGATTGTTACAAAAATTTTATAGTCTACATTAAGAAGGGATATTGGTCTGTAATTTTTAATATCATTATTTTCTGTTTGAGGCTTGTGTATCAACGTTATTGTTGCTTCACCCCAAGTGTCCGGTAAAATGCCAGTAGACCAAATATCTTCAAACAAATTTCTCAGCGGTTCAATTAATATTTCTTGTAGAGTTTTATAATAAATCGCTGATAAACCATCGGGACCTGGGGCTTTAGTTGAATTCTGTTTGGCTATTGCTTCTTTAATCTCCAGTAATGAGATTTGTGCTTCCATCATCTTTATCTGTTCTTCTGTCAATTTTAATTTATTAGCCTTAGAAATATATTCTTCTTGTTTTTTTTCATCAATCTGTTTCCTCTTATATAGCTGTTTGTAAAAATTTTCTGTTATCTTTTTCATATCTTCTATACCAGTTATCTCTTGACCAATTTCATTTTTTAAATTCATAATTATATTCTGTTGTCTTTCTTTTTTGATTTTGTAAGCTAACCATCTTCCTGTTTTATTTGCGTTTTCAAAAAAATCCTGTTTGATTAATTTAAGATTTCTTTCTATTTCCTCTGTCTGTATAACATTGATCTCATGCTGTAATTTTTTAATTCTTAGTCTAATTTTAGTATTCGTCGGGTTATCTTGAGAACTTTCTTCTTCTTCTTTCAATCTTTGGCAAAGTTCTATCATTCTTTTCTGTTGGATTACTCTTTGTTTTCTTGCTTCTCTTATAGACAATCCTCTGAAAAATGCTTTACTAGCATCCCAGACAATTTGTTTTTTTGTTTCATGTTGGAGATTAATCTTAAAAAACCATTCCATTTCCGTTTTTGCGTGGTCAATAAAGTTTTGATTATTAAATTGTGAGGAATTCAGACGCCACATCCATCTTCTTGTTTTTTTATTTATAATTAACAAAACTGGATTGTGATCTGCAAATGTATTTGGTAGGATCTCTGATTCAAACTGTCTATCTGTCCATAAAGCTGAGATCCAACACATATCAATTCTCGACCAAGCTTTATGTCTTGCCGAATAAAAGGTAAATTCCCTTTTGCTTGGATATCGTGTCCTCCAAGAATCTATGAGATTAAATTCTTCACTCATTTTTAGGAATGCTTTTGGTAATGTTCCTCCTTTCTTTGTTTTGGAAGTTGTTCTTCTATCTAAAGCTTTTTCAAAAACCGCATTGAAATCCCCCAAAATGACCAGCTCCAATTGATTGAAGTCGATTAATTTTTGATGAATAGCTTTAAAAAATTTATCTTGATTTTCATTAGGGGCATATATATTTAAAATTAAAAGTTTCCTTTCTTCAATTTGAATTTGGACAGCGACTGCTCTTCCATCTCCTAAACTCAATTTCAATTCTGGTTGAAGATTTGCTCGTATATATGAAGCCACTCCTTTCTTTTTTCTATTAGGATCCAAGTCTGTAAATAAAACACCCATTTTATTATTTTCCAAAAATTTCTTCTGATCTCTTTTAATATGGACTTCTTGTAGACATATTATATCAAGATTCATTCTTTTTAATTGGTTAAAGGTTTTCTTTCTTTTGTTGGGAGAATTAAATCCATTAATGTTCAACGATAGTGCTTTAATTTGTTTTGCCATCTTTATTAACTTTGTTTTAATTTGTGTTCCTATTTCTTGCTTTCTCTTCTAATTGTCTAACTCTTTGTCTAGTTGAGACTCTTTGCGTTTTTGGTTCTTTTGGGCCTGCTGCTCCTACCATCTCCGTGTCAGACGTATCTTCTTGTGTGACTATTTCTCCGCTTTCTGTTTCTTGTTCTTCCTTTTCTTCCTCACTTTCTTCTGTACTCTCTTTTTCTCTTCGTGACCCCTGTTCATCTTGTTCAAATACTCTTAACTCTTGTCCTGTTCTTCTTTTAAATTCCGCTTCTCCCAGTTCTTCACCATACTTATCCAAAAATTGCTCCATTTTATGTATCGAATTAATATTTTGTCGTTTCCCTTTATAATTAAACAGTAAACCTTCGGGTAAAATCCATTTGTATTTAACTTGCTTTTCTCTCAAGAGTGCTGCAAATTCTTTGTATGGCCGTCTTCTCTTACGCACTTGAAACGGTATTTCTCTAAGAATCAACAATCTGTTTTCTGAGACGTATCTTGTCTTCTGATCCAAAATGTGAAGAACTTCATCTCTTAATCCCCTTCTAAGAAACCTAATCATGATCTCTCTTGGTCTCTTGTTTATTCTCGCATAACTGGAGTCAATCCTATAAATCGTGTCTATCCCTCTCCTGAGTATTCCTTCACTCAGTCCAGTTTCTTCCACTAACCAGCGCAGTGTCTCATCAAAAGTCTGACCTTGAGGGTTAGTCTGACCTTGAGGAAATTCTGGAAAATTTTGAATTCTAATTTTAAAGGCAGCACGTTCCATTTCCTGTCTCAAGTAATTAGTTGTTAACTCTTCATGATCCGTTCTTAAATCTCTCAGACCTCTCTCCACGTCCTGAATATCTTGTTTCATCTCCTTAGTCTCCTTCTTTGTCTGTTTAATCTCTTTATTGTTTTTATTAATTTGTTCTTGTAAATTGTCTATTTTTTGATCAGTTTTATCCAATCTGGAGATTACTCTCTGTTCTGATTCTGAAATTGCCTGTTTAATCTGATCCAACAAGGACATAGATTCAGGTTGACTTTCTCTTCTCTGTTCTTGTTGTCTATTATCTTGTTTCAACAAAGTTGACATTTGTGATGTTGTTGATGGTGATGTTTTGGATGTATATTTCATTAATTCTTTTCTCTCTCTAGTCGACATATTTATCAAAAAAATTCTAATCAATTTTTATACTAAAATCAGCCATATTTACTTATATTGTATTAGCTTATATTCAGAACTATTATTAGCTTAATCCAGCAAAATTTCCCCAACAATAAGCTCAATATTTCTCATCAATACTTATAAACAATACCTGTCCAAATTATCACCAAATCAATATTTTCAATAGTCCTTTTCAGCAAAATTTAAATGTCTTATATTTTCTTAATTTCTATTCAGTTCAATCATGTATAGTAAAATCATCAGTCTCTTCAAATTCCCCCCTTCAAATCACTAGCATATATAGCTTCAAAGGCACCACCAGAAAAAATGATAATAATAATAATAAAAAAGGGAAAATATAAAAAGTAAAAAAGTTCAATTTCAAAACTTAAACTTTCCCTTTAAGCTGGACTATTTTTCTTTAAAGTATCCTTCCACCATCATCTCTTCTGTCTCTGATAATGTGTCCTTTTGTCTGCTCGTCGTCTTTCTTCTATCACCAGAAGGGGGGGAGAATAGAGAAATAAAGTAGTCCTTCCCTCTGCCTCTTCACCTTTCTTATTTTCTTTCAGCCAAGTAAAAATCAATTTTAATCACCCTCAGTTCGATCTTTATGTTCCCAATAAACAGCCAATTTTAACTCTTAGATCCACAATCGCTTTTAAAAGTTAAAAAATATCTTCATCTGAAGCTCACTGCATATCCAGCTGCTTAAAAGTTTATATCCATCCGCATCCCTCTGCTTCTTTCAAATCTATTGATGTTTTCCTTAAACTTGTGAAGCTTCCTTTCCACCTCAGTCTCTTCAACAGTAGATAAAATATTTTAACAGTCTTTCATGTATTTATTTGGTTATCTTTTCATTCTCAAAATAAAATCCAGTGTATAACGTTCAGTTTAAAACAGCGTCCATTTTCCTTCCTTCCTTTTCCAGCCTGACTCTCCCCAACCGGATCTCAAAAAACAGCAACAAGCAGGGAAAAAATATCCAAAGTTTATAGCTTTAAAGTTTTCAATCAAAGTTTCTTATTGGGGCTTAAATGGGAGTAGAAATGCAAAATCTATCAGCTGTTTAATTGTTCTCTTCTACTTCCCAATCTTCCCACGGCTGCTTCTACTTATTGTGCCCCTTTATTTTCCCAAATATTTTCTTTCCTTGAGGTTTAATTAAGCCAGAATGTAAATATTTATTACTCACAGTCCTTAGAAAGTTTCTTGAAAGTTCTTGTTGATCACGATACACTGCAAGGCGGTAGGCAGAGCCTCAACTGTGCTGACAGACAAAGCTGGCAGCTTTCCTCCAGAGTTCGTGCGTCGTTCTATCTCTCAAATTCCGCTGCAGCCGCCGCTACCAGCTTCTTTGAGAGAGTCCAAACATGCCTTGAAATTCTTCTTCTAGAATTCAAGGACTTTCCACTCCTGGAAAGTCACGATTTAAGGAGGATTAGACGCTGTTTCTGAGAGAGCAGAAATCCAGCGTCCATGTCGTTGGGCTTCATCCCGCCCACCCATTGACGGAAATGTTGTTATGCAGCACAAGACTGTGCTATAATTTGTTCCAATAAATCCTAGGAAATCTTGTTTGATGAAGGTACTGAGAATTCTAGAGACCACTAAGGGCACTCCTGAACTATAGCATAAGTGTTGAAAGGCAAATATCATGCACATAGTGACACTTCAGGATTAACAAACTTCTTCACTGCATTCAACCCATCTTGTTAGCTCACACTAATTATAAGTTGGCACTGATGTTAGATAACTGACTTTATATGGTTTGGCAGCTAACTATCTGTATTTAGCTCTTGGAATGTTGTTCTATTCTCTGCATATTAACTGCCTTTGAAAATAGGGGAAAATGTGTCTAGAGGAAAAAAGAGAGAAGAGCCCCTTACTAATTGTAGTCTCTTTTGTTTTGAGATACTGACCTGAATTAATATCCTCTTTCTTGTAGCTAAACGGTTCTGCACCTGTCTGAGAAACGATTATACCTCTTGGCAATGCAGCTCACCCATACACAGTCCAAAGACAGAATACGATTACTGCAATGCTGAGATAAATATGCACCACAATTGTCAAGAGCAAGCACAAGTGTGACTTCACAACCTGGATGTGTGTCCCTTCTGCTCCCAGAGAAGCACCAATTGCTTCTGAAGTGAATAAGAAGAAGAAGAAGAAGAAGAAGAAGAAGAAGAAGAAGAAGAAGAA
>JAJKFI010000003.1:34929683-34950338 GCA_029204185.1 Lerista edwardsae
AAAAAAAAAAATTATTGCAAATTGTACAAACAGTGCAATAAATAAGGGTGAATGGCCCTACAAAGGCAAGCAATGACTGGCACACCCCCCCCAGCCTGAAATAACTTGCTCAAAAATTCCCAAGCTGCACTCTGATTGCTGCTGGGAGCGTCAAGGAACTGCTACTTACTACTTCCAAATTCCAGTAAAGTCACCCCAGCTTGCACTGTGAACTATGAACACGCGTGTCCATGCAAGTTTAAGCAAGTTTCCTCCTGTTTCTGTCACTTCTCCTCCTGATCCCTTACTGAAAACTATTTGTGGATTCCTCAAAACTGTGTCAAAAAGAAACAAAAGTGCTGTTATTTTTGTGAAATTGATCTAAATGTGTGTCAAGCTCTGTCAAACATAAGCAAAAGCAGTGTTTTTCATGTTTTGACCTAAATTTCGTCTTATGTAGTGTTTTTAGTAGAAAAATCCCAACCAATCTTTATTTATTTATTTATTTATTTATTTATTTATTTATTTATTGTATATGATAAGATTAGTAAGAGGGAGATTAGTAAGATTAGTAAGAGAGGGAAACCATGTTCAGGAAGAAATTATTGAGCAAAGCGGGCTGCTCAAATGCTTGAGATAATGTCCAATGCTTTATGGAATGAGATAGGCATGGGGGAGAATGGAGACTCAAGGAACTATGTAGTCATTTACAGATGCTTGGTGCTTGTCTTCAAACACTAATAAGGCTTAGAAGATGCACCAGTTAAAGGACTGGATAAACAGGATAGGATAAACAGTGCTCTTCACTGCAACAGAAATACACCAGAGCAGGGTGCTACAGCAGGCCTTTAGCTTTTAAGGGGCCCGAGATGGTTGAAAGGACACCAACTCTTTGATGTACAGTGGTATTTCACAATACGCCACTACAATTAGAAGAAAAGTGGGTTCCAAGAGAACAGTACATTGGAACGAGCTTCCCTCTAGGCACCGAACTTGCAATGCTACCCCCGATTACTCCAAAATATCATTGGCAAGACCTTAAAGGTCATTTCTGTGACCCTTACCTTTTAATGAATGAGTTAAGGATAACATCAATAATGTAACAGCAACAACATTTTTAAAATTTCTGCCAATTAATAAAAAAATATACTTCAATAAGCTAAACAAGCCCTGCAGGATCCACAAAGAACCAAAGAACTTGAAGTCATAATCATGTTCAATTATTTCCCACTACACATGTTAAACCTTACACTGAGTTTTCACCAAATGGGAAGCCAAATTGTTGTAGCTGTTCTGGTGTTGGGCTTAGGAGATCCTGGTTCAAAACGCTACTCAGTCACGAAGCTTCCTGGGTGACCTTGGGCCAGACACTCTCTCTCAGCCTCACCTACCCCACAGGGTTGTTGTGAAGACAAAAGCGGGAACATGTATACCATCTTGTACAGGCTTGAGGACAGGCAGTATACAAATGTGAAAAATAATATAAAATAGGGATAGAAAGGGAAGTAGGCCTGGTAGTTCAATCATCACAGACCATTACATATCTTGATGGTAAGAATTAGGCCTAAAAGATCTCCCTCCTTCTAGTTCTCTTAATGGGTCTCTTCTAACTATGTCCCTTGTCACTTAATATAAATGCTATTTAGGAAGCTGTTCAGAGATGGGTTCACAGATCTATTGGGTTAAGTTTTGCTGCAAACGCTGTTAAACTCATTCTCCCTTCTTCAACACAGATTTTTCTTCTTCTCTTTCCAGTGTCATTTATCCCTCGGAGTCTTAGAAAATTACCCATCTGTCAAATTAAATGAATAATATTTGTGGCATGCAACAAATACATGTGAGAGAATCCAAACGTTCTGTGGAAATTGAAAGGTGCAAACACATCTCAACAATAAATGGGTGGAATGCTTCAAAATATTGCTAAAATCTGGTGCTTCCTTCCTTAAATCAAAGGGTTAACAGCATTCTTCTACTCAACAAAACCAAGCCAGACTTAGTTCATATGCTAATGAGCTAAGCTAATTGCAGCTTTCCCTAGGTAATCTTGGTGTCAATTATTCATGAACCATTGACAGCTGACATGACATTTCTAACTGACAGCTTTCAATCCTTTTATTTACAAGTCAGATGTGATTTAAATGGGGACAGGATCAAAAAAGGAAAGTATACTGAAATTTAAGAGTAAAAAACAATGCAAGTGTCAACACACTGGAATCCTTCGAAGACACCAGACAATGGTATGTACTCACATTTGGTACGTGTGTTTGCATTCACTCAGGGTGTTTGAGCAAGGATTTCTTCTTCCTGAACTCTTTTCGGGTCTGCAGTTGCAAAAATTCCTGAGACTGTTGAGTTTCATGAATATAGATCCTCTCAGAAGCACCAGAACCCACAAAGTTCAGAAGTTCTGCACAAAGGTGCAGAAGGTACACCAGGACAACTGACAGGGGGGAGATCCTTCCGGCCTTATTTTTACCACCCAGATTGTTTAATGGCCTGTGATTATTGAACTTCCCTTTCTTCCCTTCCTGTCTCGACCTGTTCTCAAGGAAAGCCGTCTCTGTGATAGTTCTTTCACATTACAGATCTCACAGTGGCAGTGTTACATGAATTATCTCTCTATCCCAGTGGTTCCCAAACTGTGAGTCAGGGCCCGACCCACTAGTGAGTTGCAAGTCAATTTCAGATGGGTCACGGACCACCTAGGGTAGCCATATTGAAAATATGGGAAGATGAGATGCTGGAAAGGGGGAGGGCTGTGTGGTCGTTTTGCTTGGGTCAAAAAGTAGGCTTTTCTTTCTTTCTGGTTCACTTTGCTATTGGAAAATGATTGAGAAATAACCCAACGTATTGTTGCATTCTCAGGAAAGCAGCAGGCTCTGGCGTCACAATGACGGCCCTTCAGCCATGACATCACTTCTGGTGGGTCCCGGACAGATGGTCATTCTAAACTGTGTGTCCCAGTACTAAACAGTTTGAGAACCAATGCTCTATCTGTACCTTCAGGAGACATTTTCACCTTGTGCAGGCACTGCAACAACCTCTCCCGTTCTAGGACTGAGGCCAGAGCTTTCCCATGGCACCAGTGGCTACAAAGGTGCCCACCGGAGCAGGTATGTGTGCAGAAGGGCAGGGAGAGGGCAATGAGTGGACAGAACAGGCGGTGGAGTGGGATGATGCAGGAGTGGGGTAGGAAGATTGCACCCAAGTGCGGGTAGGAATTGTCTACCCATGACTTGTCCTATTCCCCAGCCTGATCCACCAGACTTGTGCCAGAGATATGTGCCAGTGCAGATCTGAGTTGACCCATTGCAGATGCTGGGGGTTTACACTGGGACTAGGGGACTTTTGTCCCCTTATTCCGAGGAGATCTCCAGCAGCCAAAATTCCCCCAACAGGATCCTGCATATCCTGTACCAGCGTCAATTAAATTCCAGGGAGATTTAATTAGGATTGGGCTGCTCCACCATTTTCAGTGGTAGCAGCTTGGTGATCAGTTTGTCCCTTACAGATAGAAAGCTCTTCCCTGTTTTCCCAAAATTTTTTAGCACAACGTATATTTATTTTATCAACACACAATATAAGTAACTGCACTCCATCCATTTGGTCATTTATCAGTGGTGAAGGATAAATACCTTGTCTTCTGTACCTCATCGTTTACAAAAGCATCAATAAAACCCACACATCTTTGGTTTACAAAGTGAGAATGCAAATCGACATTTGGTTGCACTGAAGAAATTGGGAGTGTATCGATGTTTTATGAATGATGAGCCAGTAGAACTACTGCTTATTATTCAAAGTATATCAATATAGAAAAATATATTCTCTTCACCAGCCCAAACTGAAAATTAAAGAGGCTTAATTCAGCTGTGGTTTGCTGAATGTTCTTTGGATAGCATGGAGAAAGGTTTCCCAAATCTCATGCAGTCTCTTGTGATGCCAGGGGTCTCCAAACCCAGGTCCAGGGGCCAGATGTGGCCCTTGGAGAGTCTCTCTATGGCCCGTGGCAAGCCTCTCGTCCCTTAAGAGCCTCTGGCCCTCCTGACCTTGCTAGCAGGGGCTGCACCCTCCAAGCTGTTCTCTGGTTGTGTGCGGAGGATGTTCTTCAGAAGGGTTTTCCCAAAGATCTGGAAGTGACGTTTTAGGTCCTCTGAATGCCTTAAATGGCTTTCTGAGAGTCAGGGAGGCCTCCACAGCCTTCAGAACCTTCTCTGGGTGTTTCTTTTCCTGTGATCTACTCATTCTGAAACATTCTAAGGATATTTAAGTAAGCTACATGTGGGATGGGAGAATGGGAATCCATTAAAGTGTGTGCTACATTTCTGTGGTATGCGTTGGTGCTTGGAGGAATCCTGGAACTTTGAGCCCATTCATTCATTCATTCATTCATTCATTCATTCATTCATTCATTCATTCAAGTTCAATTTCTAATTATTTACATTTTATATTTCAATATATTTACTTAATTTTTCTGACCCTTGTCACCATGCCAGATATTTGATGAGGCCCTCCAGCCAAAAAGTTTGGAGACCCTACTTTTTCCCAATCCTAGAATGAGAAATTTTGTTACATTATCTAGTACACACGGTTGAGGTTAAGACCCTGGCTATGGTGATAGAAAAGGAGACAATTCTCATAGTCTGCATTGATTACTTCAATCCTACTGATGTATGAAGGTTTAAGTATGTCTGTTTTGAGCCAAAAGCAAGGATTCAGAAGCATTAAAAATCGCTGGCATTCAGGGCTTGGAATTCAGGGATTGAACAGAAACTCATCTGATAATGTATTCCAAACTTAATGAAACGCTATTTTGCCTCCAACATTAGCAGCAATCTCCATTAAAATGCATGTTGGATCGGCTACCTATACTACCCTTTCAGCCTGCAGGTGGGAAATCATATTTTAAAATATTCCTTGTTGTAAACTACTGGAAGTAGAAAACTACGACAACTGTTTGCGCATCACCGAGTTTGCCCAACCCCACCCCCCATGAGCGCGGGAGGCTGGGCTTCACTGTGTGGCCGCTGCCAGCCGGGTGGGTGGGGCGAGCGCTGCAATGCGCATGCGCTCACCTCAGCTCTTCAGTTGGGACCCAACCAGCGAAACCCGCCTGCCCGCCTGTCTACCAGTCTGAGATTAGCTGGTCACCCAGGGGCCGGGTAGGAATTTTTTTGCCAACTGTCCTGATTGGCTTTGGGCAGTTGGTTTTTTCACCTACCCCAGACTGGTGGGGAAGCGAGTGGTTAACTAGGTTGGTCACTCTCTCTGGCAGGATGAGTGCGGGTCTGGTAGGTAAGGTCGTTCAGGCGTCCATCTGAGGCGGCACAGGTGGGGAACTGGCTAGGCCAATCGTACGTTGCTTAACCGGCTCGGTGGGTGGCTAGGCCGGTTCCCTGCCCAAAAGGCGAGGCCTGGGTGAGCCGGCACAGTCAGGCTGCCTCGCCTCTAGGGGTGGCAATGATAGGCCGGGCTGGTCTCCGACCAACTGCGGACTAGAGCCAGGTGGGATGCCCGTTGGTCATCCAGACCAGAGGGACAGGAAGACAACTAGTGTCGTTTCCCCCAACCAGGACCCACACTTTACGTTGAATTGTTGCACCTACTGCAAAAGTTGCGTTAATAATTAATAAAGTGGCCCATTAGTACCCAAAGCCTGGTCTTGCGTGCTTATTTAGGGGTCGGGGGTAATATTGAACTAGAACCTTTTGCCACCTAATTGGCGGGGATGATTGTTCCATATTATTCTTTACCTGACTTCTGAAATACAGGTGCCTCCCCTCCCAATCTTCAGATCTGGTAACTGAAGGAGGGTAGGAAAGCATCCCTTGTGGTTGCCGGGTGTGTGTGCCTATAGAACCATCCATGTAGGAGTGTACTGCCTCATTGTGTTATTTCAATAGATCAAGCCTCCATAGCAGAATTTGGCCATAAGTGTCACACTAAATACCAACAATGAAGGGATTGATGATGTTCTACTATCCTGAGGATGCCAGACCTACATTTTTTTCCCTAGTCTTAACAGAATAACACTTGCTATAACAAGTCTGGCATCATGGCAAGGAACGGTTTAAAAAGATGTAGTAATGTGTTTGGGGAATTTTGCAAATGTTCTCTTTTATAATAAAATAATTCACTTCTTTCTGCAGCAATTCCAGTTATACACGAGTACCTCACTTGCTAAGTTAGTTTATTTAAATATCATGCTCCAGTGCCTCATCAGATGCCTGTAAAAGGAAGGAAAACATTTCCCTTGCCTCTTACCTGTCATGTACAAAAGTATGTGTTGCATAGATAGATTATGGCACTTATTTCCCTCTGTGGACATCCAAGGCTTAGCTTACTGTCAATGGCATCATAGAAGATATAAAGGACTAACGATTCAAACAACTGTAGTGTGTATACTAATGATGAGATGAATATTCTGGATCATAAGTATATATGCCATCACATTGGAGAACATCATCTCTCTGTGGAGTTGCTTATTTTCAAAACCTTTAACCATTTTTTTTTCTTCTTTTCACAGACCTGCACTTGCTACAAAACAATGTGTAGGCATTTCCCTGCATTGGTTTCTTCACTTCTTTATTTAAAAAATGTTGCATGTATGTTTCTCCCATAAGTCTTCAAATTACTTCTACCAAGGTATGGTTAAATGCCAGTGGTTCCCAAACTAGTGGGTCGCAACTCACCAGGGAAACCGGTCTGGCTCGATGAGTCTGGCTGGCAGGTCCCCCTGGCTGGGGCATGCGCAGATAGACCCTGCCTCAGGCCAGGGGGATCTGCGCTGTCGCAGCTGCCTTGACCCTGTTGGGTTGGCAACGGTTTCCCCGTCTGGTCTACAGCCAGAGAGGGATCCCATTCAGGATGCAACAGCCATTGTTATAGTGGAAGGCATACGGTTATCACCGTTTCCCCCAGGTTAGGGCCCGCATGCTGGCGGTTTGTTTAGTTTACAGTTTGGTCCTGTTGGTTTGGTTTAATAAAGCGGCCTTCAACCCAAGCCTCGCCTGTCGTGTCTTTTTGGGGGGTGCAAGGGTAAACCGGAAGAGGGTGATTCCCCTTTAAGGAGAATCAATCAACAAGTACTTATATACCGCTTTTCAACACGAAGTTCACAAAGCGGTTTACAGGCAAATAGTAATAATAAAGTTAAATGGCTCCCTGTCCCAAAAGGGCTCACAATCTAAAAAAAAAAAAAAGGCAGACCGCCAGCAACAGCCACTAGAAAGACTGTGCAGGGGTGAAGAGGGACAATTACTCTCCCCCTGCTAAATATAAGAGGAACACCACTGGAAAAAGTGCCTCTTGTCCAGTTAGCAGGGGTCAGAATGGCCCAGAAATCAGCAGCAGCACGATCTCCAAAATCGTGCTGGTCAGGGGAGGGGTTTTAAACTCACCTGGGGATGGCTATGGCTCTCTGGAGGGCCTAGGGATCCTGCGACCAATTGTGCAGCCCTCTCAGAAGCTTCAAACTCCCGTAAAACGCAAAAAATAAACCACTTCTGATTTTGCAACAAAAACAGGTTTTTTAAAACCTTTTTCAAGTTTTGTTTTTACTTTTCACAATGTTTCCAGGCCTTGGGGAGACCTGCAGAGGGGGTTACAGGATCCCCAGATCCTCTGATGAATTTAAAAACTGCTTCCCTGCCCATCAGCAGCACAATTTTGGAGATTCCCACTTCCAAAAGATTCCCACTTCCAAAGACCCCAACTGCAGCATTCAGGGATCCTGGCCACCAGTCGCTTCAGTGTAGAAGTCCACACATGAGGCATGCTGGGGCCGCTGCTAACCTCAAAGACCCCTGGGGGCTGTAGTCAAGGTCTTCAGAAATGTCCCCGGAGGAACGGAAAGGAGTTGATTACACCAGTGTTTTCTCTGGTGCGGCGGTCTCCGATTTGATTAAAAAATGGTCAAAGTCAAGTTTAAGGTATTAACTTTTTTATTCACTCGGCTCTTACTAGGAGTATGAACTAAAATGTACAACATGACAACATTTTATTCAGTTATACAGAGGCAATATTCTATCCTTGTAAGGGAGCAGATAAAATATGCACTTTGAAAGGTTTAGGATCCAATCCACTTTATTAGAACATAAATACATGTGTGGAAAATGGTTACTCCAAAGCATGCACAATTTAATGCAGCAGAAGGCATTCTATTGATTGCAAGAATCTCCTTGGATATCTGGTACATTTACTGTAAACAGCTGTGGCATGAAGTCATTAGGTAATATGAGATCCAGTTTTTCTTTCCAAGATAACACAGGGACTATGTTTCCATAAAGTTACAGTAATGAAACTGTACTTTATAGCATAGTAACCTGTCACATGTTTGAATGTAAAGCTTGAAGAAAAAGAACCATAAAAGATTGTCATGTTTTGGAGTGACATTCATAAAATTATTTGAATAGCGTTTTGTAGAGGCAATCATGATTGACTGAACTTCCTAGTGATTGTTACGTGTGATAGATAATCTGCTTTTGTCTTTTAAACTTACCTTTGTGCCAGAAAGTGAGATCCTACAGCAGCCATGCTCAACAGGAGCCATATGGGAAGAAGATTTAGTCGAGAGGGTTAATGCCTCCGTTTGCCTGAAGATAAGAGCTGAAGATCTGAAGGTCGCCAGTTCGGGACAGCCGGAAGTCTCTGTGAGCGGCAGACCTCATTAATTGCGGCTGATTAACAGCTGAGCTTCGGCTGCCTTGTGTGAGGGGGAGTTGTGCTGAAGTTCAGCTGCTTCTATGGTGGGAGCAGGGAAGCCATTTATCAGCCAGCAAGAAGACAAACGGGTGGCCAGAAAGAAGGACTAAATCCAGAAAGATCCATCTGTATGTGTGTAGTTCTTGGAAGATAGAACGTTTCTGTAAAAATTGTAAAAACCTTCAGGTTTCTGAATAACGTCTGCCTATGTAAACCTCCTTGAGTTACAGTCATTAGAGAAATCTGGTGACCTAAGAAAGGCGGTATATAAATCCAAGTGGTGTTGTTGTTGTTGTCGTCGTCGTTGTCGTCCTCGTCGTCGTCCTTGGAGAACCCTGGCACATTTAAAGGGGACCACAGACTGAAAACTGTGGGAAGGGGAGCCATATGATTATACATTTGTGCTGTGTCCTTGTTTGACAGGAGGAACCTGGCATTGAGTAGAACTTCTAAAGGGACTTAGGCAAAAAAAGGTTGAGAATTGCTGGTCTACAGTATTGTAACATTTGACAGAGTCAATTACTCCTTAAGCAGTGCTGAGCTATTGAGAACCATTTGGAATAATTAAGGTATTATGTTCCACAGAAACATGTTTCTTAGAATATGATTAAGAGCGCAATCCTAACCTGGAGTTGGGTCAGCAAAATTTGACCAGCACTAGGGCCACCGTAAAGTGTATTTGGAGCTCTCTTGGAGTCAGGGAGGAGGGCGCACGTCTGTACATTGGTCTCTCTGACTCCAAGAGTGGTCCACACATACTTTATAGTGTCCCTTGTGCTGGCCAAACTTTGCTTGGCCAAACATGGCCAAACATTTTTGACCTTGTGCTGGTCCCCCATTCACAGGCAGCTGCGGCAACCAACTGTGCTGGCCTAATGCCAGGTTAGGATTCTGCCCTAAATACTTCTAATCTACTGGTTTTCAGATAATGTTATGGGACTCAGCCCAAAGCCAGAGGTGTCTTGTGGTGGCAGATCACAAGATATGGGGTAAGGGGAAGAACAGTTCAGGGGGAGGGGAGTTGGCCAGAGAGCTGCATCTCTGCAGTAAAAGTAGATTCCAGATCCTCTCTCCTGAAATTTGGCTAGCACTGCCTTCTTACTCCTTGGACTTTCATGAACTATAGAGCTGGCATAGGTCCAAAGAAATCCATAGGTTATCAGGGGACTACTTGGAGGTAAAGGAACAAAGCTCCCCAAACCTCAAGGGGATCTCCAGACAGAGGTGTACCTAGAGGGAGATCACAGCACTAGATTTTGCAAGAGCCGCTTCCCCTTCTCTTCAGAACTATTCCCAACAGCTAGAGAAAAAACTGAGGCTACATTGGCTCTGAATGGCTCTGAAGAGGAAGGGAGCATCTGCTTGCCAAATGTAGAACTGTGATCTCCCTTTAGGAAATCCTCTGTCCACCACCATAGCATACAATGCACACCTCCATAGCTGTTTCACTTAAAATGATGGGAGAAGTGATTGGACTGTGCGTCAACCATTTCTCAAGTACATAGCAAAGAATAGCCAAAGCACATTTCACTCAGCATTGGATTCCAGCCATTATTTTGTTGACCAGAGAAACTTGAGTGACTCCCAACAGTAGGGCCTTGAGCATCCTACTGAAATCTGAAATGGTGTTCCTGTCTTGTATTCAACTGAGGACCCAATGAAGACTGGTGGCTGAAAAGGATTTGCATAAGCACTTGTATAAGCAAAGTCTACTATTCATTTGCAAGAAGCACAGGGAGGGGGAAATAAGGATTCCCAGGACCGACTCCAGGACCAGTGGGGCCCAATGCAGATTGATTGCACAGGGCCTCCTCCCCACGGTCCCCCATTCACAGGCAGCTGCGGCAACCACACCTGCAGGGACCTAGATGCTTGTGGTGGCAAGTGCAAAGCACAGCACCGTACATAGAGGTGACATGATGACATCACCGCCAACTACTTCCAGGAGGCCCATTTCAGGCCAAGTAGTCCAAAGGGGCAAGCCCACAAGCCAGCACACCATTCACCTTGTGCCCTTCTAGGCTGCCAGATGCCAGCTGCAGCAGTGGGCAAGCCAACCACTGCCCCAGTGCAGGGCCACCCAGAGTGTGGGGCCAAATGTCATGATATAGGCCACATTGCGCTAAGGACAGCCCTGTTCTCAGGTCCTATTTAAACAGAACTTGTTCTGGGTGGCAATTTTTACACCCAGTAACAACAAACACAGAGACCAATGGTCCAATTCACCTCCCACCCTCATTTTCAACCAGATGCCTCCAGGTAGCCTGAACCAAGGTGTGAAGCAATTGCCCTTCGCCAATGTTGCACCTTAGCAGTCGCTCATTGCTTTTGAACATGGAGTAGAAAGGTTACCTTTAGGTAAGAAACATAATGCAGCAAAAATTATATCTATTGCAATGTTTCCTTTCAAAGTCATTTCGTTTCAAAAGCTAGAGTTTGTTTATCAAAATGGGTTAATCCCCAACCAGGTTGTAAATCCTTTTATCGGATTTTTTTAAATCTATGAGCTGATTTTTTTTTCCCCCAAGCTATTTGGTTTAGGACATTAGGATTTTTGTTACCCCCTGCAAGCAGAGGAAAGCCACATGGTAAGGAATCTTGACAAAGATCAAATGATAGTAAATGTTAATAGTCTTGGGCTATACATATAAGAAAAGGAATAACATATGACACATTTGGCTATAAAAGTCCAGATCTGGAAAACAAACATTATCCTGATCACATATTATTCATCTTTAACCATTATGAACTATTACTGATACATATTAAGCACTCAATTGCACTTAAAAAGTCATCCTTATCAGTAAAATGCACTCACTGTGGTGGTGGGGGGAAATCCTCAACCTGAAATGAGAAAGTAAGAGAATCTCTCCCATTATCTCAATTTTTTTTTTTTTTTGAGGAAAAAAATGTCATTTTGACAGCTTGACATTTATCTTTTGTTTACCGCTTTTCTTCTCAGGGTGCAATCCTAAACTGGAGTTAGGTTGGCATAAACTAAATCAGCAAAGCTTGGCCAGCACAAGGGCCACCGCAAAGTATGTTTGGACCACTCTTGGAGGCAGAGAGGCCAGCACACAGATGTGAGCTGTCCTCCCTGACTCCGAGAGTGCTGCGAACACGCTTTACGGTGGCCAAACTTTGCTGGCTTAGTTTATGCTGGCCTAACTCCAGTTTAGGATTGCACTCTCAATCTCAACAAGCTTCCTGATACTTCTAGCAGGGGGAAAGGTGATGGAGAAGCAAGGACGTACAGAGACAGGAAATGGGATTGTTGGGATTTATGCTGGGAATTTGTAGCAGGGCCATTCTAGCCAGCAAGCAAATGATATAATTCACATCAGGGCAAGTGGTGGGAGAAGAGGTGTCTTTACCTCTAGTCAGTCATCAACACCATCAACTTACCATGGGCACAAGCCAAACTCCCTACTTGCTCCATTGCAGTTCTTTCCCCAAACCAAACAGTATTGGACTTCCTGACACATTTAAGAGGATCTTGCTCTTTCTTTCTGCAGCCCCTTTAAATAATACAGGAAGTCCTGTATTTCCTGTTTTGGGGGAAGAACCATGCAAGGGCGAAGGTAAGAATATAAGTGTTTTTCCCCCTTTTTGGAGTACAGCAGATCTATGTTCCTATGAAAAGGGATGGTGCAACTGATTCTGCTCCCCCATTTGCTGATACTGCATCAGCCATACACTGTATAATGTTCTATGTTCCTATGAACATGAATGGTGCAACTGATTCCAGAGATGAACCGAGTGCCGAGTGCGCCCTTGGCAGGGCGACAAAACCGCGCCCCCAGCACGTCACCCCGCCCCCATGCGTCACCCCGCCACACCTCCCTGCACCCTAAATAGCTCCATTTTTGAGAGAAACGTATGCCAGGGAGGGACGGTGGGCCAAACAGCGTGGGTTAGCGTGGGTTACTCCGCACAATGGCGCCCTGCCACTGCCAGCACCCATGGCTAGCACCACCCCAAGCTACATCCAAACTCTGCCTCTGACTGATTCTGCTCCCCCATTTGCTATCACTGCATCAGCCATGCACTGTATAATGTTCTATGTTCCTATGAACACGAATGGTGCAACTGATTCTGCCCCCCATTTGCTGACACCGCAACATTGTACTTACTTCTGATAGGCATGCATAAGATTGTCCTGCACGTTTCCCTTTGGGAAACACACATTTTGTCTTTGGGAAATACAATACAAATGGGGGGCTTGAAATCTAGGTTTCTTGTGTACTTTGTCATGAGATGGGAGACCAGACGGTTGTGAGGTACAACAGAGCTTTAATAGCTGTATTGATTAAAGGCAAAATTAAGCAGCATATTGTAAAACATTCATTTTTAAAGATTTTTTTTAAGTCCATCTTGTAGCAATATTTTCAGATTAGGAAAAGTGGTTAAAATTGTTATCTTGTCATTAACAGTGTAATACTTTGCTTTGGAAATGAATGTAAATGAGCATAAGGTCATATGAGAAAAAAAAATTTCCTTCTTCATTTCCCTTCCACAATCACATATTTTCTTAAGAGCCTTTTCTATTATTCAGTTCAATATTAGTTGTAGTGCAACAGATGTCACATTCTGATTTTACTGTAATAGCACCAATCTTTCAAAGATATGGTATTGGTGCTTTTTTTCATTTAGATAATGTGTGCATTTCTTTGTTTGAGACTAAAAGCAAAATACACAAACATTTTCAAATCACTTGCAAAATGGACACATTATCAGGCTTGCACTCTTCTGATTTTCTCCTGCTTTAAGAACATAAGAACATAAGAAGAGCCCCGCTGGATCAGGCCAAAGGCCCATCTAGTCCAGCTTCCTGTATCTCACAGCAGCCCACCCCAGGTGCCCCAGGGAGGCATGAGACAACACGATGCTTGCATCCTGTTGCTACTCCCTTGCACCCGGTACCAGTAGCCCACCACCTTTGTAAGGAGGTTGCACAATCCATCATTGCCTATAGCCCACAATGGACCTTTCCTCCAGAAATCGGTCCAATCCCCTCTTAAAGACATCAAGACCAGATGCCATCACCACCTCCTGTGGCAAAGAGTTCCACAGATTAACTACCCGCTGGGTAAAAAAGTACTTCCTTTTATCTGTTTTAACTCTCCCAACCCTCAGTTTTAGTGGATGCCCCCTGGTTCTGGTGTTTTGAGAGAGGGAAAAGAACATCCCTCTATCGACTCTATCCCTTCCGTGCATAATTTTGTATGTCTCAATCATGTCCCCCCTCAGGCGCCTTTTTTCTAGACTGAAGAGCCCCAGACGCTGCAGTCTTTCTTCATAAGGGAGGTGCCCCAGCCCCGTAATCATTTTTGTCGCTCTCTTCTGCACCTTTTCCAGCTCCACTATGTCCTTTTTGAGATGCGGCAACCAGAACTGGACACAATATTCTAGATGCGGCCTTACCATCGATTTGTACAATGGCATGATAATATTGGCTGTTTTATTCTCAACCCCCTTTTTAATTACCCCAAGCATGGAATTGGCTTTCTTAATTGCTGCCGCACACTGGGTTGACACTTTCATTGAATTGTCCACCAGCACCCCAAGATCTCTCTCCTGAGCTGTCACAGACAGCTCAGAACCCATTAGCCTATAGGTAAAGTTTTGGTTTTTGGCCCCAATGTGTATCACTTTACATTTGTCTATGTTGAAACGCATCTGCCATTTGGCTGCCCATTCCCCCAACTTGGAGAGATCCTTCTGGATCTTTCCAGAATTGGGAATAAGCTCTTTTTGTAAGTATTCTTGATCATAAAACTAATATAGTAGCCCAATCCTATCCAACCCCTCTTCCCTGTGCCAATGCAGTGGGGCCAGCATGGGTCATGCTTCATCCTTTGGGGGACGTTGAAAGGCTGGAATTCTCCTTGAGCCAAGGGAACTTTTGTACCATATCCTGGAGAAATCTTCAGCTGCTGCAATGGGTCTACTCAGACCCATGCGAGCTAAGAAGCTAACACAAGTCTGAGCAGATTTGGGTTGGCAGGTCAGATCTGGGAAAGGGGATAGGCTTTGGCTCACACAGCTGCTGCCAATCCTACTCCCTCCTGCATTGGTGCAAACATCATGATGGAGCCAAAGGTGGAAGAAGCCAACAGCTGTCCACGTGTGCCAGACTCACTCACTCGCATAAAAGCTGCAGTTCGGCTTGGCTTTGGTGGGTGGAAAACAGGTCTCATTGAATGAATGATGTGCTGTGGCCAGAACTATTTCTCTCCTTTCCATTCTTCTGAGTTCAGTTGTGATGTGAATGGCAGAAGGGAGAGATTTCATCACAGTGTCTGGTTAGGAGTGAAGCACTATCAGCAGTGCATCGTTGGACCGCCAGAATGTTAAGGGTAAGTGTGAAACAAAACTCCAACTGCAACACCCGCACTTCCTATTAGACAGTTTGTAGAATGTGCACCTGACCCACCCCGCAGCTTGCCACGAGAAGACTCATGAGTCATGAAACTATGACTAGAGATGTGAAGGATCGGAAAGAAAACAGGAAAATTAGGAAAAAACCCAGGTTTTTTTTTCCATTTTTTCCCTGAAGCATTTTTGTTTTTTTTCCAAAAAATTTGAAAAATTGAAAAAAGAAAAAAATGGATTATGGAATATTTTATTGTAACATGATGAATAAAATATTTTAAGACAAGGTGTTCAAATATTTTCTAAATAATTTCTAAAAATATGTATGGTATCAGATTATTCTAATTTTCTGTGCACTGAGGACAAGCAAGTCCTAGGTAACAAACTGAACCCTCCATTGCAAAATCTGGATTTTTTTTCTGAGCTTCAAAATTTCCAGAAATTTTACATCTCTAACTGTGACTCATGAAATTCCATTTGTGAGTCCCACGGGCACGAGCTAGGATTCATGCCCAAGTCAATTCATGAGGGGGAGGAGACTCGTGACTTGACTCGAATTTTCAGATTTGTTCACAACACTGCTTGCTGGCCATCTGATCAACCCTTCACCATAACATGCAGTATATGCTCAGCCAGGCCAGCTGCTTGGCAGAAGATGATGGAAGACAGGATTGGACTGAAAAGATTAGAATGGTAACAAAAAATTTTTTCCCCTGATTCACATAGCAATGTAGCTCTCTTTATTTAGTAAAGCTATAAATTATACCACTGATGGCACAATCCTAACCAACTTTCCAGCACCTGGGTAAGGGCAATGCAACTCTGAGGAAAGGGAACAAATATTTCCTTACCTTGAAGAGGCTTCCATGACTGCTCCCCGACTGCAGGATATGCCCCATTGACAGAGCTGGAAAGTTGGTTAGGATTCTGCCCTTATTCTGTCCTATGCATGTCTAAAAAGGTTTCCCCACGACCGGATGGTCTAATTGTGACCGACTGTAGGGGGCGGTGCTCATCTCCGTTTCAAAGCCTGTAGAGCCAGCGCTTTGTCCAAGGACAAGCTTCCACGGTCATGTGGCCGGCATGACTCTACACCGTAGCGCACGGAACACCATTACCTTCCCACCAAAGTGGTCCCTATTTATCTACTCACATTTTTAGGTGCTTTCCAACTGCTAGGTTGGCAGGAGCTAGGACAAGCAACAGGAGCTCACTCTGTCGCGCAGTCTTGAACTCCCAACCTTCAAGTTGGAAAGCCCAGCAACAGCGAATTAACCTACTGCACCACCACGTCCCTCAATGTCTACTCAGAAGTAAATTCCATTGTGTTCCGTGGGGCATATTTACAGTCTTCACATATAAGTTGACAGAAGGATTGAGTTAAAATGAACTAGTGGCTTGACTTGCATGCTATTGCTTATTTTCTAATTTTATAACATTGGGCCATGCAGTGTGTTCTGCATCTTAACACAATTTTGCCAACTATTGCAGTATTTGCTCTCCCATCATTGAAAATATTCTACTCCCCATTGAACTAGTTTTTCAAACTTGCAATAATATTCCGTTATGCATTTAGCACCTTCCTCATCCTCAGATTTCAATTTAGACATTACTCAAGTTGGTTTACATCGACAAGCTATTGTAAACCCGATAAGTTTATTTACAATATTGTGGGTTTGGCACCCACGGATTTAATTCACCACAGGTGCAGGACCCACATTGGATGGCCTCACCTGTCCTCTTGGACACAACTGAAAGTGTCTTCTGGTTGTGTCTGGGAGGTAGGGATTGACATGTAGCTTCTGCGCACCTCAGAAGGCCTCCTTGGACCTTCTGAGAGGAACTTTGAGTTTTTCATCAAACCAGAAGTGCCTCTCAGAAGCCTAAGAGGTCTTCTATATAGAAGTCACATGCAGCTCACATGCAGCTCCCCTCATGCCTCAGAACACTTCCAGATGCAGATGTTTGTATCCTTGGGTGTGTGTCCGTCCAGGAATGGGTCCTCTGTGGATGTCAAGGACCAACTTTATATAGAAGCCTTCAGTCTTGAGATGTTTTCCTTCAGTTGTAGTTGTCTTTGGTGCCAACACTTGTCTTGAACTTCTGCAGACAGCCACATAAATCATGCCAAGCAGGGGACCTTTCTGTTTTTATTGTTTTTATTTTTTATGTATTTTGAAGAATTTATACCCTGCCTTTCCCAGGCCAAAGCCAATGCCCAAGGCAGCTTACATGGTTAGTCTAAACCATTATTTTTCAATGTATAATTTTTCAAATTATACAGCATTCTGCAATTCTCCGAATCCTCGGTCCCAGATGTCACCTTCACAGTGTGGTTCTCTCCTCTGGCCGTGTGACAACGAGCTTCAGCTGATGATCGTAAGTCCAGCCTGGACAAGTCCTCAAGGTTGGACTCCGTTCTTTTGCTGGCTGGCCTTCTCACAACATTCCCACACTGGCTGATCAGCTCCACAGTGACTCTGTTCTGCCACAACAGGTACTGCAGCTTGTCACAGCCTGGCATTTGTGTCTCCCATTCAAAAATAGACCACATACTCTCTTGTTTAGCTCCAGGCAGTACCAGCAGCCCAACGATCAGCCCACACCTCCTGCCTCCTGTTTTTATTGCTCTTGTCATTACTTAGCATTCCAACATTCCAGTCCATCCTCTCACCAAGGCATGCAACAGCAACTCTTCTCTCTCACCAAGGGTCATGTCAGCTTATTAGTAACTTCCGGTTGACTCCCAGGCACAAATTGGTGTGCTCTTGCTTAGCTTCAGGGAGTCTTCAGGTATCTCAACATCTGGACCACACCTCCTGCCCTGTATACATATAAAATGATATCTACATCTCTTGGAGCTTTTTATTCTATACGTTTAGGGGAAAGGTTCTAGTGGAACACAGACGTAACATATGGATATATGGATAGTTATTTCTATTGTGCAGGCAATAAAAAAGCCAATCGTTAAAATGATTCATTTTAAAAGTGGAATTTTTTCCCTCTCCCACTCTTTTACATAAGACTGGCAGATTGTTGAACATTTATGGGTCAGAACATTTTATATGAAACTCCAGTCTGACATACTTGCATATAACAATTCATCACAAGCCTTTCCATCTGTAGCAGTTTTATGTTTGGGGACTTAATTTACTGTACAAAATTTTATTTTATAGGGCTTGAACACCCAGCTTCACACAGTAGTTAACTTGAAATGAACTTCTTCATTTTTAATCTTTATACCAATTCATTTCCTCTCTGATTAACAGAGAAAACAGTAATGTTTATACTAGGTGATCTTGAAAGGAGATGTAGAGCGCAACCCTAACCTGGAGTTAGGCCAGCACAGTTAGGCCAGCAAAATTTGGCCAGCACAAGTGACTCAGTAAAGTATGTTTAGACCACTCTCAGAGTCAGAAAGGCCAGCACACAGACATGCACAATCATCCCTGACTCTGAGAGTGGTCCAAACACACTTTATGGTGGCCCTTGTGCCATCCAAACTTTGCTGGCTTAACCATGCCGGCCTAACTCCAGGTTAGGATTGTGTCCCTGCCTCCCCATTCATCCTACCTCTGCCCCATTCTGCCCCTCCCTGTCATCCTCTTGGCCCCTACACGATCCTAACATTGACTGTGGGTGTCCAATGTCCGTCCTCTTGTGGACCTGGATGCTCATGGCCTCTAGTGGTGGTCAGGTCACACATACCATTGCATTTGCAACAGCTGGAAAGTACTGCATATTATGCCAGTGGAACAAATGATACCTGGTGTGCTTAGGATTGGGCTATGAATGAGGTTATCACACTTTAGGCGCAATCCTAAGCAGCGCTGGACTGGCGAGACCGACGGGCCAGTGCCATATCTAGTGCTGCTTAGGACAGACTGGAGCCTCTCCACAGCAAGGGAGCATGCACTCCCTTACCATAGGGATGCTCCAGCCTCCCCTATGTGCTCCTTGGATCTGCGCCCACTAATGAGCAAAGTTGAGCTAATGAGCTAATGAGTGGGCACAGATCCAAGGAGACCGCACGGCCCGAATTGGGACTGCATGGCCTCACTGATAAGCTTAG
Source organism: Lerista edwardsae (assembly GCA_029204185.1). NCBI lineage: Eukaryota > Metazoa > Chordata > Lepidosauria > Squamata > Scincidae > Lerista > Lerista edwardsae. The sequence goes on from JAJKFI010000003.1 coordinate 34,948,810, forward strand.
GATGTGGCCGTATGGCCAACTCCCAAGCCTGCCCATGTCCCGCCTCCCCCCTCCCACCAATCCCCATCCCAATACAGGATGGAGAATCCCTTGTGCCGACTGTTTTCAGTTGGCGCAAGGGAGGCTCTCTACCGGTGCTCTGAAGCCGATGCTGCAAGCAGCATACTGCACTGCAAGCAATGCTGCAAGCAAGCAGAGGCCGCACTGAAGCCGATGCTGCTGCAGTGCTGCTCCGCGCCCGCGTGCTGGCGCTCCGCCCCTTGAGTCGATGTGATGATGTCACATCGACGCAAGGGGCACGCTAGGATTGCGCTGCCCGGGAGGTTATCAAATGAGAGAACCAGGCTTTGTTGCAACAGGTGATATAAACTGGCCCGGACTAAAGTTTATAGCTACAGCTCATCAACCATTTTTACTAAAATAGAAATATTTACCAGTAAGTCCAAGTGTTTCTATTTTATAGTAAAAGTATCTGTTTTAGAGGACTATCCTTTATTTGAGCAGTTTTCATTGAGAGGTGGGTGGACTGCTGAAAGCTCATCGCAGATCAGCTTGGAAATTATCTGATATTTTTTTCTGCCCTGAACCATGGAGAATTTGGATGGTTCACCAAACCAATCTGGGACAGCTTTGAGTAGTTCACCCCTTCCTTTCTCACTGCCAAATGCCCCCTTTCTTCTTACCTCTGATCAGGGATGGGCACTCGCCTTGTGGTGACTCAAGTTGAATCACCCAAAAACATGTTTATTCAAGTCTTGAAGTTGATGATGCCCACTCGACTCATGATTTGGGGTCAGTGACTCTAAAAACTATTCAGGACTTGAAATGATTTGACTCCCTATCTCAAATCTCTATGTTGTACTTACATTTTTTCACCGCTTCCACATCATGCCCTAAGACCTTGTGGGTGATCTGGAAGCCCGCATTCAGAAGGAAGGCAGCAGCAGGGTTGGCTGGGGTAGGGGGTTGAGGGAAGGAAGAAAGCTTAAGCTTTGTGGGGTATTTGGCTGCTGGAAACTCATTTCTAAAATGACTTGTGACTGAACTCAAAAGATTTGAAATTTTCCATGAGTCGAGTCGCATTATGACTCGTGAGTGGAGATGAGGGGTCGCTGACTTGAGGCTCATGGTCTTGAGCACATCCCTGCTTCTTACAGTGGTAGCAGTGATGACGGCAGAAGTTAAATAAATATAAGGCAACAATGGACAAACAAGGGAAAAAACACTCACAGATGTTTCAGGCATTTTTTAAAAAAAATTGCCTTTCACATGTAATTTTATGTGTTTTGTCACTTGCTGTATAATTTCTGTAGCAATCTTGTGGCTGTGCAGTTTATACAGGCCAAGTGAGTCCCAAGTGATAGTAGACTTTTTTTTTATAAGGCAGGTATATTGATTAACAGAGGGCTCCAGAGGCTTAACCTGATATGAAGGAACATCGAGGACAAGACCTGAAACCAGGTTTTAAAAAGAGAACAATGTTCTCTCTCTCTCTCTCTCTCTCTCTCTCTCTCTCTCTCTCTCTCTCT
>JAJKFI010000003.1:34950348-34989416 GCA_029204185.1 Lerista edwardsae
TCTCTCTCTCTCTCTCTCTCTCTCTCTCTCTCTCTCTCTCTCTCTCTTTCGCTCTCTCTGTTTCTCTCTCACACGCACGCACGCACGCACACACGCACACACACACAAGCCAGAACAAGAAAGAAAATACAAACCAAACAACTGTAGATAGCTACATTACTTGTCTGCTTCAATATATTTTGTGGTAAGTTTTGGAAACATTAATGTTTTTTTAAAATTAAAATGGTTACTGTTTTAGATTTTTGCTGTTTACATGATTATATTGACCCTTCGCCCATGATTGTGTGGGTGGAGTCATCCTTTTCCCACCCCATGCTTACATGAGATAAGGTAGGAGAATCACAGTACCTGATTGGATGTGGTTGTGTTGGGGGGGGGGGGTCCTGGTCAGTAGGCAGCCAGCTTGCCCTTCATTTTGTCTCAGCGTGATCCAGCCATCATTGATGTCCCATGTCTCATGTCCCATTGGAATTGGAAGACGATAGCTGCTTGCCAGTTAAAGAGCAGGGCAGGAATTTTGTGGCTCTCACCTAATCAGCAGTTAGTGAGCAGCAGCACAGAAAACCTTGCATGCGTTTCCTAAATGGAGCAATCCAGGGCACAGGGAGGTGTGGCCAGGTGACGCCTGGGGTGGGGCAGCCGCATTGGGGGATGCGGTGATGTCACCCCACCCCCAGGTGCACTGCAAGCTGAAAATGGCTCTGTAAGTCAGATCCAACATTTTGCATACTGGGGCATAAGTGTTATAAAATGGTATTATTAAGAAACGTGTATGATAAATGCAAGAACATTTTAGACAGAGGTACCTGCCCATCCAATTTAGCCCTTAGTCATCTGCATCCATCATTCTGATGGTACAACTCAAGTTATAAGAATCAATCAATTAATTAATCAATTAATTAATCAATCAATCATCAATCAATCAATCAATCAATCAATCAATCAACAGGTATTTATATACCACTTTTCAACACGAAGTTCACAAAGCGGTTTACAGGCAAATAGTAATAATAATAAAGTTAAATGGCTCCCTGTCCCAAAGGGCTCACAATCTTAAAAAAAGGCAGACCACCAGCAACAGCCACTAGAAAGACTGCGCAGGGGTGAAGAGGGACCATTGCTCTCCCCCTGCTAAATATAAGAGGAGCACCACTTGAAAAAGTGCCTCTTGCCCAGTTAGCAGGGGTGCTTTGGAAAGAATCTTTCCAAAGGTACCATATTTATATGAATAAATAGCATCTGAAATAATGTATTAAATATGGAGATGTTTTATTTTTTTGCCATTAAAAAAATAATATTCTGCGCTTAGTTAAAAAAAAGTCAGAAGTATTTTAATACTGTTTCTACTTGTCGCTCTGCCTGCAAAAAGGAACGCCAACCAGAAAGCAGTAAGATAAGGTATCTAAACTGAACTTCATAGTTTCACAAATATCAGTCAATTTTATATGCATGCCTCAAGTTCTCCTGCTGGTTTGTGAGTGACAAACACAGAGGGAGCTTCTTCAACCATGAAACTTATAAAAATTCACTGGCTGCATTTCTGAAGCCATGCATTCGGCAGGTTGACAATTGAGTAAGCTGAGAATCCTGTGTTTTTCTGCTCTGTAGCTGAACTATAACAAATGTTAAGCAAGCCCAATTCATATGAAGAACTAGACTGCCGGAATAATGCTGCCTAAGCCAGCAATTTTCGAACGGTGTGCATGCCATATTGGTGTGCCACCAATGATCTGCAGGTATGCTGCCAGGAGTATGGAGAAGGTCATGGATTTGTAGGCCATTGCGGGATATTAATCTCTCACCTCCAGTAGTGGTAGGCCTTGTCAATTTGTCAGTGTGCCATGAGTAGAAAAAAATCAAAAATTGTTGGCCTAAGCATTCTATCATCAGCTTACTGTCCAGCAGCATTTATCAAACTCCTTTAGAAGAAAAAAGGGGATCTGAATCACCTCCTTTTTCTGTTCTTTCCTGATGCAGTAGGAGAGGTTTAGGTCCCATGGGAGGAATGTATTATCTGGCCCAGAAGGCATATGCAATGGGTATTTTGGGTGAAGCTGATCTAGGTCTGGCCAGTACCAGAATGGGGGACTACCTAGAAACTCTCTGTATGTTGCCTTGGGTTTGCATATAAAAGGCATGAGTAAATTAAACAGCTTTTTCCTATGCCAGCACTCCCATTTCTTATAGAGATGCAGTAGCGTAGCGATGGGGGTTGCACTATACATAAGAAGAGCCTGCTGGATGAGGCCAAAGGCTCATCTGGTCCACCTTCCTGTATCTCACAGTGGCCCACGAGATGCCTCAGGGAGCACATGAGACAATAAGAGACCTGCATCCCTTACTCCTGGCATTCTGAAGTAGCACCTGGCATTCTAAAGTATGGTAAGTATTGCAGGTTCCGCAACACACTGTGTAAGCATCCCCTAGCACTCACCGTCAGAGACATTTTGGAAAGTGACTGAATTGCTGTCTCTGCCCAGAATGGCGCTGACGGCAAGTAGGAGGGGCCACTTATATGGTGCATTGCAGCACCTGCAATACTGAACACACTGCCCCTTGTATGCTATTGGAGAAATGGCACTGCCATTAAAAGGGTCTGTAGGTCCCAGCCACACTCTGACCTCTGACACCGTGCATAGAAAGGAATCCTGCTGCTGTGTCTCCTGCACCTATGCCTGCATAATACCAAAGAAAATGGAGGACAATAATTCAGGTCAAAAACTGCAGGTAAGAAGCAGGGACACTTACATGGAAGCATGAATCTTCACCTGTGATTCTCTCATGTCACATAGCCTCATGCATACATATGAGGGACATGGTGGCATTGTGGTTAAACCGCTGAGCTGTTGAGCTTGTTGACCCTAAGGTTGGCAGTTCAAGACCAGGCAACAGAGTGAGTTCCCGTGGTTTGTCCCAGCTCCTGCCAACCGAGCAGTTCGAAAGCACGTAAAAATGCGAGTACCACTTCAGTGGGAAAGTAATGGTGTTCCATGTGCCTTGGCGAACAGTCATGCCTGTCACATGACCATAGAAACTCTCCTTGGACAAATTCCGGCTCTTCGGCTTAGAAACGGAGATGAGCACTGCCCCCCTAGAGTCGGTCATGACTACACCATTCGTTCATGGGGAAACCTTTACCTTTTATACATATACATGTCTTACTATTACATTCTAGACCTTTTTATATTAAAAAAACTCTCATTACTGCATGTTTAAAAAAAATAAAATGATAACACCTTAAAGTAGTTTCGACACCTTTGGGTTCCACTCATAATAGCTCTTAAAAACATGAATATATGCACATTAACAAAAAAGAAACTCTAATTTTTCTGATTTTGTCAAAGTGATGAATTAATTTGTGACGGCCTTTTCTGTATTAAATTAATGATTAGTCTTTTACTCCAGAGAAATATTCTGAATAAGTAATTACACTTTTTAAAAAGAAGTTTCTCATTTCTTAATGTCGGCCATTTCCCCTCTTCAATAGCCCAATTCTATCCTTCCCTGCCACCAATGCAGCTGTACCAAGAAGGCTTGTGCTGCATCTTGTGAGGAGGGAACAGACTGGGAGGCTTGAGGGACATCAGGGAAATTTTACGCCTCGTGCTCACCATTGAAAATCCTCGGAATGTATCAGCTCTTTAGCCCAAGTCACCCACACCAGTTGCTACCACCTCTTGGCTCAGACACATCCCAAGCCCTTCCCCACTCTGTTTTGGTTCACCCTCCCCTGCCCCATTCCACCCTCCCCACCAGTGGTGTCATCTAAATGATTTAAGAACAGGTACTCACTTTTGATTGGCACGTGTCGGGACACACCCACCGGAAGTGACGTCATAAGCCGGAAGTGATGTCGTGGCAGGAAGTGACATGAAAAAAGCCCTTTTTGAGGCCTCAGACAATCTTAAACTGACCCAATAGTTGCAACAGTATTCCACAGCACCCCCAGAACATGTTAAGGAGGCCTGGCATCATGTTAAAGTGACCCAACAGTTCCAAAACCCCAGGGCAGCTCATTTTTCAGTGGCAAGGCAAGGCAAGGCTCCGCTTGCTGCCTGCCTGCCTGCCTGGCTGGCTCTGAGAACGTGCAGGCAACTCAAACGTGCAGGAAATTCAAACGTTGCAGGGGGCGGAGTTGACAAGTAGGCGGGAGAATGGGCGGGGCCAGCCGTAATCCTAGGAACTGGTACTCGCATACCCCCGCGTACCCCCTGCATGACATCACTGCTCCCCACCCACTTACCTTCATCAGTAGGCACTGTGCTTGCTGCCACTGCACATGTGGTCATTCCAGCCTCTCTCTGGTCGTGTTCGGGAAGCATGTGGCTCTGTGGACTTTTGGAAGAGTCTTTTGCCAGAACACTAGTTCCAGCAGCAGAGAGGGAGGTAGGATTGGGGCACAAAGTAGACATTTGCTCATAGCCACGCATATGGTCTGGCAAATGATTGCATTGCTAGATATTAGCATGAGAAAAGTCATCCTTCCTAAACCTCAAAAAAGTTTGGCTTTTTAAAACCAGTTTCACTGCGGTTTATGTATTGCATTGACATATTATCTGGTTGGCAGTTTCAGGACTTGGCCGGCAATCCTAGGCACATTTACTACCGTCTGATTGAATGTAGAGAGTAAAACTGCTTAAGGCTACATGCCATTCACAACACTAAAAAAGAACAGAAGAGACCTCAAGAGTGCACTAGGAACAGGAATCTGCCTCATCATGGATCAGATTGCTGGTCCATCATTCAAGATTGGCAGCCGTGACCAGCAGCTGCTCTCTAGGTTTTTAGATAGGATGCTCCCTTACCCGGTGTCAATTTATGCCAGCCCCAGTGGATCTACTCAGATCTGCACCCATGTTTGTGCACATGTTGGGTTTCCTGGTTCAGGAAAGAGGTATATGGAAGGGACATGGAACTCTGCTGCCATCTCCACCACTCTCCTGAGCCTAGTCTGCCTCCCTATCTGCTCCCCACTGCTCAGTCCCTCTCCTCCCCTCCTACCCCTGCTCTGAATGGATTGACAGATGGCCAGCGCTGAAACTGCTTCAGTCTGTCATCTTTGCAGTGCTAAGGCTCTGTGCCCACAGACACTGGCTGCAGTGCCGGCCCCATGCTGTTATTTCCAGTGCACCTTACAGCACTTTTTACAACACCCAGAGCCAGCGCTAAGTGTAGATCGCATGGGGTTAGCCTGATAGGCTCAGGCTGCCCGTTCTATATTCATTGCAGGTGATATCATTTGTATTTTCTCATGCCCTTTTATCCTTACCCGCAGTTTCTTTCTCCCCGCAAATACATGAAAACAAGCTCTCCACCATTGCATAATGTTATCTGGTCCTCCCATTCCACTCTGCCTGCCAGCATTCAAATGTGATAAATGCAAAAATATCGTCTATGCAATGATTGCCAGAGCTTTTGAAGGATTACCGGCATGAACATGTGGAGGAATGTGCAGCCCATCTATGCTCTGTTTGTCTTGTACCCTATGGGCAAAGAGTGTGAGACTGCAGTAATCAGGCAAATTATACATAATTCCTATGCATATTCACTCATGCACACATTATGTCCTATGTATTGTGGCTGCTGGACTCCAAAAGCCTGGTGCTGCACCCTACTGTATTAAACTATTACAGATCCTGTCACTGTCTGAATTGACCCTTCTTATTAAGGCAGTGGCTGCTTCCTTTGTGCTTTGATCCCCATTAAGCCTTGATTATCATTTGCAGTTTTTCCTCTTCCACTAGTAATATAGTAAGAGGCTCAAACCCATCAGAGAGGCATCTCTTGTTTAATGAGTTACTTATAACCTCTAGTTTTCTTTTATTACAAAGGTTCATTGGTGTAGATCATTATCAGTCCTGAGACCCTACAGGAAGAGGCTAACAAGAATAAAATGAGTTGCTTAGGGAGAACTCCTTCTACAAGGATGTTTGATAGTCAATATTGAAAACATAATCTAATAATCTATTATTCCAGGGGGATTTATATTTTAATTGCACTAGGCTAATTAGACATCCTGGTCGAAGAATCTGCAGATATTCTCTAATGCTTTCGATTGTAGAAATAAGGCTGAGAATAAGGCAACGATATATTAATTTGTCAGACGCTACGTGTGCTCTTTGTCTTTAAATATTTAATGAAAATGCTTCAAATCCTTTGACTAATTTCATCTTTTAGCTATCATAAAAGCAGGTCACCCCAGTCTAGATTTCTGGGAAGAATATGTTAATGCATGTTTCGCAATACACTAAGGCCTCAGATCGGAGAAATTCTCCTGGCATGAACCAGGATTTGCTTATTCTTACTCATGCTTCTTATGTAAACAGCACAGCAAGTAGTTAAAATGCAATGGTGGGAGGATGAGAGGTTCCCCTGAGTTTCAGAGCCAACAAGTGGGTCAGGGTTTTTTTCCTTTTAAAAAGAGGACCTTGGATTGGACCAACTGCACAAAGTTTATTGTGTCCTCCTCTGAATAGGGGACTTTGCACCAAAGCTAGTATTGATTTACCTCTAGTGGACTACAGTGGCTAAGAAACAGAACTGTAAATCAGGACTTTCATAATTCAAATCTCTTCCAGCCATGAACTCACTTGGTGGGCAAACCACTCTCAGATGCAAGAAGGAATTGCAATACTGAGGGCACAATCCTAACCAACTTTCCAGCACTAGGGTAAGGGCAATGCAGCTCTGAGGTAAGGACATTCCCATCCCGCAGGGAGGTCTCCATGATTACTACTCCACTGCAGGATGTAGCGCATGCTCCACTGGAACAGCTATGTCGGAGCTGGAATGTTGGTTAGGATTGCGCACTTAGTTACCTTAAAAAGCTGTGGTTCTCAAACTTTTTAGCACCAGTTCCAGGGGTGTAGCTAAAGAAGTGCAGGGAGGTGCAATTGCACCAGGCAACAAGGGGGGCAATAAACTGAGCTTGACCCTAGTGGCCAAAATGGTGAAAAGTATGAAAGTATGAAAAATACCATCATGTTATATATAATTGGAAAGGTAATTTCATTCAGAATGCAATGAAACAAACTAGAGTGCAATACCTTCATTCTATCAAAAGATATAGCCCCAAAAACCAAGAAAAATGAAAATACAACTGTGATGTCACTGCCTGTTGTGATATAATTTCCGGGTCATCATTTTGCCCTTAGAACTGGGCTACACTTTCATTAGCTACACCAGTGTGTGGAGGCTCCCACCCTTCAAAGAGAAAAGGATGGGCTGCACACAAAGCTACAGCAGTGCCATGCCCTCTAAGGAGAACCTGGGCTGAAGTGACTGGGCAGAGCCTAGGGTCAGTCATGCATCCCTTCTGGTGTGGTGCCCACAGCATGTGCCCCTCAGTCTCTGCCCAAGTTACACCTCTGTGTGGATCAATAAGACTTTCACATTTCCATTCCTTTCACTTCACCATGCATATCATTAGTGGGGTCAGGGGCAGATCTAGTCAAAATGGTGCCCGGGGCACCCAATAGAAGTGAGCCCCCATGGGAGCCCAGGTCTACCCACTGGGACCAGCCACGGGTAGACCTGGATTCCCCTTGAGGGAGCCCAGGTCTATCCATTAGAAATGACTGAGGGTAGATCTGGTCTCCCCTTGAGGGAGCCCAGGTCTACCCATTAGGAATGGCCATGAGTAAACCTGGGCTCCCTTCGAGGGAGCCCAGGTCTACTTGCAGCTGGTCCCAATGGGTAGACCTGGGCTCCGGAGCCCAGGTCTACCCGCACAATATTGTGGGGGCCACTGGCGCCCCCCTAGATGGCCCAAAGATGGCGCCCAGGGCTCTTGCCCTCCCTGCCACCCCCTAGATCTGCCACTGAGTGGGGTTGTAGTGGATGGTTTGCTCTTCCAAATATACTGTATGAACACAGTTTTTAATCTGCATTTATTTTAATGCAGACCCCTGCATTAATTAGACCCCTGCACACAGGGGTCTATTTCCACATAGGCATTTCTTTTTCTGGACCAAAATAGATGCATTCTGGTCTTCCCAGACCTGTTTCACAGGGGTTTGCATCTCACAGAATGGATATAGTGTGTGAAGCGCTATGTAATATAAAAAATAAGCTATCCTCAGTTTAAATTTAAAAACATCTTCATCTTGGAAGTCACTGAAAGGCTTTAAAGAAATGAAGAGTTAAGTGCATCAGACATTAGCAAGGGGAAAAAAAAAACACCACAGTGTGATGAAGAAGAAATAGCTGTGAGTGATGATTAATATGCGAAGTATCATAAGTAAATGAGTGGTCTAATGCCCAGTGATTGAAGCAGGAAAAATAATTGCCTAAAAGCATGGCAAGGTTTTAAATGTAATTGAAATTCTGAAAATCATCACTTTCCTATTAAGAAGCCTCCCATTATTACTACATATTTTACATTTGTCAAGAAGTGGATACCTTTGCTGATATTATTTAATTTTGTCATTTTTATTATGTGTCCCTTAACATAACGCTTTTTTAAAGCTCATTTTCTCCCTTCATTCCTTCATGTGAGATATACTTTTGACATATTCAATTCATGTTACTATTCATTATTGCTACAACTAGCTTCTTTTTTTATTCAGTGTTCTGTGTTTTTTTTTTCCTCCCTCTGTTACTTGCAATTTACAGATTTCAAGAAGAAAAGCATAGATCAATTTCTATTTAGGGGAAAAAAAAGGACAAGAAATGGTAGAAACAAACAAACACACACTGCCTGCAGGGCAGATCTGCATGATTTTAAAAATGGGAGATGCTTCCATAGAAAATACAAAAAAAAAATGAGGGTTCTAATTTCCTCAGCAGTTGTGTTGACATTGTGATAACATATCTTTGTGAGAGTTAGGTTGCAATCTAATAGACTAATGGTTCCCAAACTATTGGTCTGTGGCCCACCAGTGGGCTCACAACCCTCTTTTGGGTGCTTCATGAAACTAGCAGAATAGATTAGGCTATGTGCATTAAGGGTTAAACAACCTGCTAGTTGTGGGGAGCACAGCTGCCCATCACTATTATAGCCACAGTGGCTTGAGTGGCTGGCAAAGTGAACCTTTTATTTAGGTAGGTCCTGGAGCGAAAAAGTTTGGGAACCACTGTAATAGACGCCTGGATGTAGAGATGTCGCAATCTTGAAAATGCTCACAGTACTGATCTCCCCTGCTCAAATATTTGCAGGCAAGAGCAAGATGAGCACAAATGAGAAAGTTTGAACCTTTGCAAGCAAACTGACAGCATGCAAAGGTTCTTCATTCAAACTGTTGTGAGCGGTCAATGTGAGCTCACAAGTTTTGGCCATTTGAGAGTGGAATTGAGTTTTTACAAGAGATTGGAATGATCAGCAACAGGCTTTTGGAGGACAATTCCTTAGAATGTGCATCATTGCTTTATGTTATGTCAGATCCAACGAGGAGGAGTTTGTGCATCACTAACTTGCTGTAAGTCCCATTGAACTGATTGAGGTTTGCTTCTGAGTTATCCTGCAAAGGACTGTCTTGGAGCGTGATCCTAACCTGGAGTTAGGCCAGCACAGCTAGGCCAGCAAAGTTTGGCCGGCATAAAGGCCACTGTAAAGTGCGTTTGGAGCACTCTCCAAGCCTGGGAGGATGGCGCACGTCTGTGTGCTAATCTCTCTGACTCCGAGAGTGGTCCAAACCTAACTCTGTCTGCCGAACTCCAGGTTAGGATTGCACCCCAATTGTATTAAGATTGCCAACTCACACATTAACGTACATTGCCCTGTTATCAAGCAGGATCAGGTCAGCTATTGTTGCAACTGTTTCCCCAGTTTGGATCAAGCTAGTAAATCGGGACGGCAAATGGATTTAAAAATTCATGAATAAACCCTTGTGACTGTCAGTTTATTTTATGAAATTGTGCTTTAATATTAAAGCTTATTTCACGTACAGCATCTCACATGAGAAAGTATTGAAGCAGCAGCTATACATTGCATTAGTTTATGTACTGATTAGATCACAGGTGAAATATAATTATTTTTTCATAAAATGCTCAAGTGTTTATTAGTTAGAAAGATGTGTATATTTTCAATCGCATTAGCTAGCTTTCTTCTAATTATCCTAATGGAGAACAACCAGCACCAAAATATAATGTGCACAGAACAGTGTAATATAGCTTGGGAAAAAAATTAAATCTGTAGTTTTCCTTCATCAGCAAAAGTAAATATCATTTTTATGGCACAGCCAGGTAAATATCATTTCATTTATCAGAAGAGAGGGGAAAATACACAGTGACCTATTTTCTTTTGCCATTTTACCCAACAGCTGCATTAAATCAAATGGAACATATTAAAACAGCTACAAAAGGCAGATAATAGCTTTTCCCTTATTGCCTCTCTCAGTCTGGTAGTGCTGCAAAAGTTATAAAACTCATTTGTATCAACTCATTACTGTGTCATCTCATTTCATGTCTTTGCTACATAAGTGGCAATAAGCACTGGGGTTAGCACCGATCACGTTGATGTGAATTTTAACAACACCAGACTGTTGAAGATTCCCCTTGATAGATATTCAAATTTAGGACAGGTACCTTTTTCAGTTCTCACATGAGCCACATTATTTTCAACCCAATCCTAACCAAATTCCCCCACGCCAATGCAGGTTCGGCTGCATTCTGCAGGTGAATTTCAGCTGCTGTTTGGGATAAAGGGATATTTGTCCCCTTGACCCAGGGTAATTCCCATTATGCATTTTATTTATTTATTTGCAGAATTTATACCCCGCCATTCCCATGTCAAAGCAAACGCCCTAGGCAGCTTACATGGGCAGGCTAGTCTAAACCACCGTTTTTTAATGGAGTTTTTACAAATATACAGTATTATTGTGATCCACCAAATCCTCAGTCCTAGATGTAGCCTTCCCAGTGTGGTTCTCTCCTTTGGCTGCCTGCCATCCAGCCTCAGCAGGCAATCGCAAGTCAAGCCTGGACAGGTCCTCAAGGTTGTATTCTGTTCTTTTGCCAGGTAGCCTTCTCACAACTCTCACTTGCGGTGAGTAATCAGCTCCACAGCGACTCTGTTCTGCCACCACAGGTACTGCAGCTTGTCACAGCCTGGCATCCATCTCCCATTAGCTGCGAAAGATCCACTTGCTTTTCCACCACTAACATCGCTGTTGCAGGTGCAAATTTATCCATGTCAGCAGATCAAGCCCAAGAAGAGGGATATGATATGTGATGCACCAGTGCTGCCAAACCTGCTCCACTCCTGGGCCCAACCCCACCCAATCATCACCCTCCTCTGCCCCATTCCATCCTTCCCTTCCCGCACCCTTCCCCCACCTCTGTGTCATACTCACTTGCTTCAATGGGTTTTGCTCTGTGCACCGGCATCAGCAGGAAAGCTCTGGCCATCGCACCACCACAAAACACTTTACAGCACTTACTTGCAGTGCAAAGGCCGAGCACGCCAGCGGAAGTATGCTTATATTAGAATAGTAGGCTTGTATTCGTCCATGCTGGGCCTCAGCACCAGGAAGACTCATCACTGAAGCAGCCAGCTATAAGCGTTACCACCAGCCTGTGGTGAGGCTTCCCAAAGCATGGCGAGGGCGGTGGAAGGCAGAGGAGGGTGGAACTTGCCAAGGGAAGAACAGCCTTAGGATTGGGCTACATATGGCATGATATCTCCATGCAGGTTTCATGACATCTTTTGGCCCATTTGAACTGTCCAGGGCTGATAGGGAGCTGCCGGAGATCTTCTTGGAAACCAGAGACGAGAAATTCTCTGATTTCCGCAAACATTTCTTATAGCACAACTGAGATTTCCAGCGCCGGCACTGCGACCCGATAAGATGGGGCTCTAAGACATGCTAAGCTCTGATATATGAAAATGCTGTCTTTTAAAAACCACCCTCTGGCGCCTGAATGTGAAATAGTGATGGGCCACTGTGAGATACAGGAAGCTGGACTAGATGAACCTTGGCATGATCCATCATTCTTATGTGGATAGGATTGCAGCCACACACAAACAACCTGACTTTACTAGAATTTCCAAGAAGTGTTGCTTTGTAACAGAATTTTTCTTCTTGTTTCAGAGGGCATTCTCATTATTTTGCCTTTGCCTTCCGGTGCGAAATAGATCTCGCACCGCACCTTGGGCTGTCCACAAACAAGAGATGTCCTGCCTCCCCCCCCACCATTGCCTTGAAATGCTCCCTGGAGAACTGTAGCCCCTTTATTCATGTGTCATGCATGCATTGATGGAACTAAATTAAATATAGCCACAAACAAAGGGAACGGTTCTCTCTGTTCTCAGGTACTTCCACACTATTCACGAGCCTGTTTAAATAATTTATTTACCCGTGCGGAGAATACATTGTAGCAAGCGGTTGATTTAAGGCCCATTCAGTTTTATCACTCATAACGGTAATATGGCTTCAAATACAATCCCATGTTTTTACCACATAATAAAAAGTGATCATACATTAATCATAGCAAGATGATTGCGAAACGTAGCACGGCTCTTCCCCCCCACCCACCCTAAATATTCAACAGTGGTGACATTTTTATTCCTAACGCAGATTTATCATTAGCAGCTCCTTTTCAACCAAACAGATTATATTTGTATCAAAATGAGCTAGATCATTTTTTTCCCCTTTTTTTGATAACTTGGCTCTAACTTACATAAGCCATCTTTCGGGGGCATTTGTGTATTCATCGTGTATAAATATAAGTAGTGCTGGTTGAATTGCCTTTTCTTATTAAAAGAGGAAGCCATGGAGAGCAGAGACAGAGAAGATCTTTGCTGAGGAGGAGGGAGAATATTGGGAACAGAGATGTACTCTGCTGAATTGAAAAGAATCTGGGTAAGTTGCTAAGTCAGTCCAAAACCAAAGAAATCTCCTAACACCAGTGGTTCCCAAACGTTTTAGCACTGGGACTCACTTTTTAAAATGACACTCTCAGGACCCACCTAGTTTTACAAGACTGGCAGCCCAATCCTAAGCAGCACTGAATTGGGGCTGCCCTGGCCAGGGACAGGGCTTAGGATTCAGCACAATGGTTGTCGTCCATCACTGCCCCGTCACAGCCCACTGCGCCACCGCGGTATGCCCCTGGCAGGCCTCTGGAACACTCTAAGCCATGTCCTGCGCAAACCAAGCGCTCCAGTCGCATGACCGGTGCACGACCAGCACAGACAACGGCGGCACCAGCAATGGGATCTACAAATGACCTGGGGGAATGGAGGGCGGGACTTAGGCGGAACTACCGTTTGATTGGCAGCCCGTCCGTGCACTTCCGCTTTCGTTCCGCTCGCCCCGCGGCCGTCCCTGGCCTCCGAGGCCAGGGGCAGCCGCGGGGCGTGCGGAACGAAAGCAGAAGTGCACGGACGGGCTGCCAATCAAATGGTAATCCTGTCTAAGTCCCGCCCTCCATTCCCCCAAGTCGTTTGTAGATCCCATCGCTGGGCGGCACCCTTCCACCAGCGCTGCTGTTTGCGCCAGTCCAGCGGCCAACTCACCGGAACAAATGTGCCTGATGGCACATTTGCGACAGCACTGGACTGGCACAAGAGCGCCGCACCGGCACTCTAAGAGTGCAATCCTAAGCTGCATTGGAACAGCACAGGCTGGCAGACCTGTGCCATATCCAGCGCCGCTTGGGACTGCATTGGAGCCTTCACGGGGCAAGGGCATTTAACGCCCTTGCCCTGGGTAGGCGCAAGCCAAACCTATGGGCTACTCGGATCTGCACCTGCAATATAGCGGGCGCAGATCTGAGTTTCCCACGCAGCCTGAAGGGCCCAACACATTTTCCTTGTCAGCTTGGAGGGGAGGGAGACTCCCTTCTCCAGAGTTTGTTGGGGCTTGCACGCATCAGAATTCAGTTTCACCTAAACTACATTTAGGGAATTTAGTTAGGGTTGGCTTGTCCATGTTGTATCAATCAGATAGATTGAGAGCTGATTGTAATACGACACCTGATTATAGTCTTGGCCAACTTTTCAACAGGTGGAATATTACAGGCACAATCCTAAGCAACTGACCTTTAGGTCTCCTTAAGGAAAGGGAATGTTTGTTCCCTTTCCTTGGAACTGCATTGCCCATACCCAGGTGCTAGAAAGTTGGTTGGGATTGAGCCCTTACAATGTTTTAGCACATAGACCAGTCCTTATGCATATTGATCTTGAACACCATTCCCAAGAAATTGGGAAGGGGATTGCAATCAACATTTTGGAATTTTTTACTTATCTGTATACACAAGTATGATTTTGCTCTACAAATCCCTGTGCCAGTAGCCTATTGAAGGAAATGTCAATTACTTATAACGAGATACAATAGAAGCCATTGTAAACCATTGCCGTGTCTGTCTAAATATTACATAGAGGCATGCTGGAGGCACTGTTGCATGACAAACAGGCTATGGACCAACCAGGCTGACAACTGCTGATCACAGCCTACAAACTGATTATACTGCCTTCTGCCACATATAGATGCCTGCTCAGCTGTGAGTCCACTGGAGCACAAAAATACATTACTGGAATCAGTCATATAGTGCAAGCTGAAACTGAACAAAATCCTGGCAGAAATTGCAAGATGATGACTGCCTAGGAATAGAGGGGTCAGAGGTAAAACTGGCTTCCCTTTGTATTTTTTTCTTTTAGCATGTCACTTTCCCAAACTTCCTATGGTTCTTGAAAACTTCCCGAGTCTGTAAGAAAAGATGGGCAAACCTTCTGCAAACTCAGAAAATTGCACAATGCAGATCAAATTGCTTTCAACTTCTTTGCAGATGTCTTACCTCCACAGGAGGCAACTCTCAATAGATTTTCACCAATAATCGTTGTGTTCACACTTACACCAGCCGGAACAGAAACTTTATATTTGTCACATAACTAAGATCTAAGCACTTGACACCAAGGGAAACTGAAGGGGATTAGTGTGATACATTTTCTATTCCATTACATTCCGCCATCATAAAGTTATAGAATAAAACAAAAATCAGGTCACATAAAGTGTGGGACGGATCTCTTTCAGCATGTGATTAACGTTTGCCCAATCTCCAGCTCCATCCATATTTATTACATCATTACTACAAAACTTCTGAAAAAAATGCTCGGGATTACACTTGGGTGAGTCTCCAAAGGAAGCAAATTATTCACATGTAGTCCAGGGATGTAAAACCTGTTTCATATGGTGTGGCCTGAATAGCAGTGCTGGGAACAAGTCATGAAATCCGAGTTGAGTCCATTCAGGCGTCTCCAGCCCCCTGTGACTTGACTCGCGTTGTGAGTCATTGCGCATGCCTGTGGCGACTCGACCCCTGAGTCTATTTTTGATCCGAGTCTTTTGAAGCTTTTTCAATCGACAACCAATTCCTCAATGGAAGGATTCAAACTTGCAACATTCATGATTGTAAATCCAACATGCTCACAGCTACAGCACGCTGGTTTTCTAACTTCTGATGCAAAGGAATGAATTCATAAAGTGCAGAATCTATGCCAAAGTAGGGAGGTTGATTTGCTAAATAGGAAGAACAATCAAGCCTTTTTTTTTTTAAATGTAGCCTACAGAAATTTATTTGGACCTGAAAATCATGGCTTTTCTCCTTGTCCTATCCATGGGTTAGCAGGAGCCAGGAGAAGCCCAGAGGAGCACCAGGCAGGAGGAGAATGCAAAGCGTCAATTGCAAAATCACATTTTTTTTCAGTCTAACAATAAATCTTCCTCCCCCTCCCTGGCTGCCGTGTCAATCAGGGAGGCAGGCTGCTATGGGCAGCCCAATCCTAAGCAGTGCCGACATAATAAGGCCAACATAGCAGGCCCATATCCTAAGCCCAGCAGGAGGCGGCAGCAGCTCAACACAGGGCAAGGGGAGGTTTTCCCCTTGCACCCAGGTACGCCCCAGCCAGCCCTATGAAGCTGCTTGGATCTGCGCCTGCTGTTTTGCAGGAGCAGGTGCACGTGCACAGCAGTGGCCCGAATCGGGGCCACCCTGGCCAGGGACGGGGTGTAGGATATGGCACCATGGCTGCCGTGTGTCACCACCCCTGTCGCTGCCCACTGCACCGCCCTGTTACAGCCCTGGCATGCGTCTGGAACGCCCTCGGCGAGGTCCTGTGCCGACTGAGCACCCCGGGCATTGCTGCTTGTGCTGGTCCAGCACCCGACTTGCCAGCTCAGATGCACTTGACGGCACGTTTGCGACAGCGCTGGACCAGCACAAGAGCAGGGCACCGGCGCAATGCAGGTATAGGATTGCGCTCTGAGTCTTAAAGCCTGCCAGCACAAACAGTACTGTACAACTGCATACAATCTATCCCTGGCTCCTCTCTCCTCCCTCCCTCCTTCCCTCTGAGCTATTCCATTGCACAGAAAGGAGGAATGGCACATAGTACTGCACAAGCACCTTGTAGATTTCTGCAAAAACTGAGGTGTAGCTCAGGTTCTTTATCGCTTTTCAATCAAGTCCCAAGTCAATCAGTCTCCTGGCCAAGCTCATTCTAACAAGCACCTTTCCCCTAGCTTAACCATCCCTCATCTTATCAGAGGGTCATGGGAAATTCCATTATTCTTGCCTGTAAACCTACCCCGTAAGATCTATCTGTGAGATTTCCTTATATTACAAAGTGGGGGGGGGTGGCTTTGCTAAATAGAAAGAACCAATCCATTATGTGGTGACATCAAGCCTGGTGTGTGTCTGTGTGTTAAATTGTAGCTTAATTTCCTGCCTCTCTACAAAGCCCCTCTCTTTGGCCAGGTATTCATCAGAGCCAGAATAGCTCAATTGGATAAGCAGCTCCTACAGCAAGAAAGATCTAGAGGTTGTTGGTTTAAATCCCCAAGGGGATGCTAAACCAAGGGGTTTAGCAAAAAGAAAAAAAATTAAAAAGAGCAGGTTGCATATGGCAGAAACCATGATGTGATGCAAAACTAATTTAAATGCATGGGGAAAGTCCAGAAATCCCCTAAATAAATAAAAGATATCTCTTTCGGGGAACCAGCCATGTGGAGCCTGGGAGCAAAATTCAGCTGCTGGAGTTTGACACTCCTGATGTGGTCCATCTGTGAAACCTTTTGGCTACATTTGGCAACCTTTTTAGAAAGGTGTTCTTGGTCTTACACATTGGTCTCCTCTTGTTCTGTAACACAGATGAATGATTCTAATTCAAATGTGTGACATCTTTGTTACAGAACAGTAGCAAGAGTTAAAAAAAATGTGACAGAGGTGCCCTTATTTAATAACAGCTATTTTTGTGCCACTGGAGAATATTTAGGTTGTTAGCTGCACATATTTTAAATTGCAGGATTAATGGTGTTGTTCATTTCTATGTAAATCAGGCCTCCGGATCTCTGTGTGTGACCCTTACTGGCATAATTAAAAAATATGGTTTGTAAGCAATTCATGTATCCTAAAGACTAAACACTTTAGATTTTGCCCTATCAGCAGTCCCTTTGTTCATAAGTGTCTGAAGCAGAAGAAGGTAAAACAAAGATACCTGCTGATTTATATTCAAGGGTGTCCTATTAACTGCGTCAGTATTTTGATTTAGAAAGATTAGCCCGTATAAATAATGCATCAAAAATTGTTGGGATATTTTGCATAGGGGACTCTCCCTCGTTTGCCATTTTTTAAAGATCTGAAGTACAGTCACTATGCTGAAAGGAAACGGGTGTTTCATACAAGTATGCGCAGCATACTGATATTCTGGCAGACTAACCACATACAGTACACTTCTGTGGTCCTGCTGAATAAACGGAGGCAACTTCTTTCCTTGCCATCTCAACTGGGTGAACAGGTGCTTTACGCACCTCCCATGTGCATTTTATCCAGCTATCTGTCCTCTTCCTTGTTTCCTGGCCCCACAATGCATTCTGGGATGCTAAGGGCTATCACAAGGCATTCTGGGGCGCAGATGGCTGCCCTTAGCAGCTATCTGGGCAACAACAGCTGCACCTAATGACAGGGTTTGCAGAACATTTCACCATTGTTAATCAGGGCATGCCTGCATTATTACAGCCACAGTTTAAGCATAAGTTCTTGGAAGGAAGCCCCACCAGTCTTTTGAATAAACCTGCCAAGGATTGGGATGTACATGGGAAAGCATGTAAGGAGGCATTCAGTTTAATCCAGTACTCAGATTCAGATTCAGATTCTTTATTATAGTCATAGACCAACCAATCCAGTACTCCAGTGGTTCTCAACCCTTTTAGAGCGGGACCCACTTTTTAGAATGACACTTGTGTGGGGACCCACCAGAAGTGATGTCATCAACCTGGAAGTGATGTCATGGATGGAAGTGACATCATCAAGACGGAAGTGCTGTCGATGTGACGTAATCAAACGACATTGTTGGAATACAAATGGGCATTCTTGGACTGCAGCAATTGCACAACCACAAAACATCCCTGACAGAAAGCAAGATGAGGGCAAAATATGATGCACTGAACTAAAAACAAAATTTTTAAAAACCCTCATTTGAATATTCAAACTGTGAACACTCACAAAAGGAATATAGCAAGAGTAAGGTCTGCAGTTTCCAAGACAGCTGCCCCCAGCTTTCTGCGACCCATCTGACATCAGGTTGCGACCCACCAAGTGGGTCCCAACCCACAGTTTGAATGCAGTTTGTGTACACAAAGAGATGCTTACCTGCAGGACTTCTTTCCCAGGGCTGCCATATAGGGTTGTGTAGGTTGTACACTGCCCAAGGGTACCAAACTCAAGGGGGCTCATTAACATCAGAAGGAGAAAGAGTGCTGGTGGAGCATCACTTCTGGAGGGGAGGAAGAGGGTTAATGCCTTGTTAATGTGCATGAAGTTGCACTTTCTAATTTGCATACAGGGTTAGTGGCAGCTCTGCTCTTCCCCAAGAACTAAGATGTCAGGCATAGCTTTGGGGATGAGTGTGGAGAGTTGTCTTCAGCAGAGCATAGAGAGAACCCTCACATGTGCATGCATATGTGCATGGAGGGGCACTTCATGTATCACTAGTGGTTCAATGAAGAACAATACTAACAGCAAGGCAGAGCAAAGTGAAGAATAAAGACATGGGGTATCTAATTTTCTATCCATAGATTCGTATGTTGGTTGGGACTAAAAAAAAATAATAGCCCATAGTGGGGAGAGCTCTTAACAGCCCAATCCTACTGGGGCAACAATCCTATTTACATGGTTAGCACTGACACCAATAAGAACAGGTAAGAGCCCAGCTGGATCAGGCCAAAGGCCCATCTAGTCCAGCTTCCTGTATCTCACAGTGGCCCACCAGATGCCTCAGAGAGCACGCAAGACAACAAATGAAATTATAGTGCACAGTTTGTTAAAGTTCCATGGTCAAACACTGCTGGATTGAGGGCGCAATCCTAACCAATGTTCCAGCACCGGGGTAAGGGCAATGCAGTTTTGAAGAAAGGGAACAAAGCTATTTAAAAAAGGGGGGAAAGCCTGGCCCTTAGATGCAGCATTATAACACTTAGAGCCCAATTCTAACCAACTTTCCAGTACTGAGGTAAGGGCAATGCAGCCCTGAAGTAAGGGAACAAACATTCCCTTACCTTGAGGTGGCCTCCATACCTACTATTCCACTGTAAAAAGCAGAACATACCCCATTGGCCCAGCTATGTCTGTGCTGGAAAGTTGGTTAGGATTGTGCCCTGAATCTGCCATGTTTAGATAAAGTTATTGAGAAAATATATGAAACGGCAGAAATGGATACGTTAACAGAAAGGTTGAAAGAAGGTGATATTGAAAAAATAGAAAAGATATGGAAACCTTTTTATGATTGGATAGATAATAGACATTAGAAGTTAATAGATGGTTAGTTGGGAAAATTATGAGAAATCGAAGATAGACTGAAATAAAGTGTTAAAAAAAGTGGAATGCTGTAACCCAGTGCAATTACCTTATGTGTGTCCATTGTCAGTACCTATTCCCATGTATGTCCCTTTCCCTTCACAATACCATAATTTTGAAAACTAATAGAACTTTATTTAAAAAAAGGATTGTGCCCTGAATCACATTTTATTTATAATGCCCACAATTTTCAGAGCATTTTTTTTATCATGGTAAATACACATTTTGGAACTTTGGGAAGATTGGTGGATAAAAATTTTGGACTTAATGGAAATGGACAAACTTACAATTTCACTTAAAGAGAAGTCAGTAAAGTCATTGATGGATAACAGGAAACCACTTATTGACTTCCTGCGTGCAAAGGAGAATTTTGGCGTAACAAATTATGGACTTGATGAGTAGGCAGATTATTTAGAAGTAAAATGTTTTGCTGGGGATTAAATAAGTGATAAGGAGATTTTAAAAGAATTAAAAGAAAAGAATAAGAGGTTGGCGAAGAGACACAATGTTTAATTTGAGCAGTTTATTAATATATTGTGAAGATTGTAAGCAGTGGTGTCATCCAAATGATTTAGGAACAGGTACTCACTTTTGATTGGCACTTGTTGGGGTCCGCCCACCGGAAGTGACATCATAAGCTGGAAGTGATGTTGTGGCAGGAAGTGAGGTCATGATTGTTGCCATGGATGTGATCATGTTTGTAATAACTTCAGCTTGTGGCTAGTGTTGATTTAACTTCTATTGCTTTGCTTTCTAGAGATGTGTATAGACATATTTTGCTTCAACTGTTCCCTGGTTAAATAGCAGGCTAGACTGTACTAGATTGGGAGCCCTTTTGGGACAGGGAGCCATTTAACTTTAATGTTAAATGCAAGGAGCCAGCAAGGAGCAGGAGGGGGAACGAGCGACCAAAAAAAGACCGCGTGGGGGCTGGGGCTGGGGGGAGGCTGCAGGAGGAACCGGGACGCTGGATCTGCACGGCTGGAGGGAGCGGGAGCCCCAGGCAGCCTACCTTCTCACGCTTGCTGCCTTATTCCCGGGTCTCCCTCGCTGCTGCCGCTGCCGCAGCCGCTGCTGTTGCTGCTGCCGCCTCCGGTCCTCTCGTTCCGCTGCTGCCGCTGCTGCCGCCACCACCACACTGCCTGCCTGCCTGCCTCCTCACAGAAAGTGCAGGCAATGGCTGCGGGTGTGCAGTACGCATGCGCAGCTGCTGAGCCAAGCAGCCGAAGGGGCTAGCGTTGAGTGGGCGGGGCCAGCTCAACTTCTAGGAACCGGTACTCACATAGTGGTGCGTAGTGGGTGCATGTCATCACTGGTTGTAAGCAACCTAGATGTCTTACTCTATGCTTGCTTCATACATTCTGAATTTGGTTTATGTCTAGTTTCTGTTTTGTAGTTGTGATTTGTTTTTGTTGTTCTAATAATAATAAAAAAAAACGTAGGGAAGGAAAACCCCAATGGGAAATTGATTTAGAGTGCAACAAGGATGAAGTTCATGGATCACTGCCTTGTCGTGGCGAAGGGGCTTGAGTATCTCAATGAAGCTGTGAGCTATGCCATGTAGGGTTACCCAAGATGGACAGGTCATAGAAGAGAGTTCTGACTAAATGTGATCCGCTGGAGAAGGAAATGGCAACCCACTCCAGTACTCTTGCCAAGAAAACCCCATGGATTACAAAACTAAAAGGCTAAACGATATGACACTGGAAGATGAGCCCCTCAGGTCGGAAGGTGTCCATTATGCTACTGGGGAAGAGCAGAACACGAGTACTAGTAGCTCTGGAAAGAGTGAAGTAGCTGGGCCAAAACCGGAAGGAAGCTAAGCTGTGGATGTGTCTGGAAGTGAAAGGAAAGTGCAATGCTGCAAAGAACAATACTGCATAGGAACCTGGAATGTCAGATCTATGAATCAAGGTAAGCTAGATGTGGTCAAACGTGAGATGTCAAGGCTGAACATCGACATCATGGGAGTTAGTGAACTAAAATGGACAGGAATGGGAGAATTTAATTCAGATGACCATTATATCTGCTACTGTGGGCAGGAATCCCTTAGAAGAAATGGAGTAGCCTTCATAGTGAACAAGAGAGTGAGAACAGCAGTACTGGGGTATAACCTCAAAAATGATAGAATGATTTCCATTCGGATCCAAGGCAAACCTTTCAACATCACAGTAATCCAAGTCTACGCCCCAACCGCTGGTGCTGAAGAGGAAGAAGTTGACCGTTTCTATGAAGACCTAGAACAGCTTCTAGAATTAACACCCAAAAAAGATGTCCTTCTCATCATAGGGGATTGGAATGCTAAAGTAGGCAGTCAAGAGGTAATAGGAATAACAGGCAAGTTTGGTCTTGGAGTACAGAATGAAGCAGGGCAAAGACTGATAGAGTTTTGTCAGGAGAACTCATTAGTCATAGCAAACACGCTTTTCCAGCAACACAAACGGCAACTGTACACATGGACTTCACCAGATGGTTTACATCGAAATCAGATTGATTACATTCTTTGCAGCCAAGGATGGAGAAGCTCTATACAGGCAGTAAAAACAAGACCTGGAGCTGACTATGGCTCAGATCATGAGCTTCTTATTGCAAAATTTAAGAAATTGCTTTCTTAAACTTAAAAAAGTAGGGAAAACCACTAGGCCCTCCACATATGACCTAAATCAGATCCCATACGAATATACAGTGGAGGTGACAAATAGATTTAGGGGCTTAGATTTGGTAGACAGAGTGCCTGAAGAACTTTGGACGGAGGTCTGTAGCATTGTACAGGAGGCAGCAACTAAAACCATCCCAAAGAGAAAGAAATGCAAGAAAGCAAAGTGGCTGTCTGACGAGGCTTTACAAATAGCTGAGGAAAGAAGGGAAACCAAAAGCAAGGGAGAAAGGGAAAGATATACCCAACTGAATGCAGATTTCCAGAGAACAGCAAGGAGAGATAGGAAGGCCTTCCTCAATGAGCAATGCAAAGAAATAAAGGAAAACAATAGAATGGGAAAGACTAGAGATCTTTTCAGAAAAATTGGAGATGTCAAAGGACAATTCCGTGCAAAAGTAGGCACAATAAAGGACAAGAACGGCAAGGACCTAACAGAAGCAGATGAGATTAAGAAGAGGTGGCAAGAATACACAGAGGAACTCTATAAGGCCGATCTAAATGTTCCTGATAACTACAATGGTGCTGTCAATGAGCTCAAACCTGACATCTTGGAGTGTGAAGTCAAGTGGGCTTTAGAAAGCATCACTAACAACAAAGCTAGTGGAGCTGACGGCATTCCAGCGGAATTACTCAAAATCTTAAAAGATGATGCTGTCAAAGTGCTGCACTCCATATGCCAGCAAATTTGGAAAACCAAACAGTGGCCACAAGACTGGAAAAGATCAGTTTACATCCCAATCCCAAAGAAGGGCAATGCCAAAGATTGCTCGAACTACCGCACCATTGCACTCATTTCACATGCTAGCAAGGTGATGCTCAAAATCCTACAAGCTCGGCTTCAGCAGTATGTGAATCGAGAACTACCAGGTGTACAAGCTGGTTTCTGAAGAGGCAGAGGAACTAGAGACCAAATTGCCAACATTCTCTGGATCATGGAGAAAGCCAGAGAGTTCCAGAAAAACATCTACTTCTGCTTCATTGACTATACTAAAGCCTTTGATTGTGTGGATCACAACAAACTGTGGCAAGTTCTTGAAGAGATGGGAGTACCAGACCACCTGATCTGCCTTCTGAGAAACCTGTATGCGGGTCAGGAAGCAACAGTTAGAACTGGACATGGAACAACCGACTGGTTTAAAATTGGGAAAGGAGTACGACAAGGCTGTATACTGTCACCCTGCTTATTTAACTTATATGCAGAGTACATCATGAGGAAGGCAGGGCTGGATGATTCACAAGCTGGAATCAAGATTGATGGGAGAAATATCAACAACCTCAGATATGCAGATGATACCACTCTACTGGCAGAAAGTGAGGAAGACCTAAAGAACCTTCTGATGAGGGTAAAAGAGGAGAGTGCCAAAATTGGCTTGAAGCTCAACATTAAAAAAACTAAGATCATGGCCGCCACTCCCATCACTTCCTGGCAAATAGAAGGGGAAGAAATGGAAGCAGTGACAGACTTTATTTTCCTTGGCTCCAAGATCAGCACAGATGGTGACTGCAGCCATGAAATTAAAAGATGTTTACTTCTTGGGAGAAAAGCTATGGCGAACCTAGACAACTTAATAAAAAGCCGAGACATCACCCTGCCAACAAAGGTTCGCATAGTCAAAGCGATGGTTTTCCCAGTAGCAATGTATGGCTGTGAGAGCTGGACCATAAGAAAGGCAGAGCGCCAACGAATAGATGCTTTTGAATTATGGTGCTGGAGAAGACTCTTGAGAGTCCCCTGGACTGCAAGGAGATCCAGTCGGTCCATCCTACAGGAAGTCAAGCCTGATTGCTCCCTGGAAGGACAAATCCTGAAGCTGAAGCTCCAATACTTTGGCCACCTCATGAGAAGAGAGGACTCTTTAGAAAAGACCCTCATGCTGGGAAAGATTGAAGGCAAAAGGAGAAGGGGGCGGCAGAGGATGAGATGGTTAGATAGTGTCACCGAAGCAATGAACATGAAATTGGGCGAACTCCGGAAGCTAGTGGAGGACAGGGAGGCCTGGCGTGCTGTGGTCCATGGGGTCGCGAAGAGTCGGACACGACTTAGCGACTGAACAACAACAAGGATGAAGGGGGAAAAATAGTAAACACCTTCACATTCTCCCTGCTACGTTTTCTGCTCAAAGTCTCTGCTCTAAATCCAAAACACTCTTGCTGCTTTAAAGCAGCTTTCAGGGACTGCAACATGTGTTCACGTGTAAAGTGTACTCGACTTTTTTTAGACTGTGTAGCAGAAAATCAAATCCTCCTTGATTGGCCCCTTTAAAGTGACTTATTAAAGTTCTTTAGATAACTTCAACTTTCCGGAGTAAAAGCCAGAACAGCTGCACTGATTTTCTTTTTCTGCCTGATGCTGTAGTTAAGGCAAGCACCTGGATTCTCAAAAGTCACACATTCCATGAAATGCAGCAGCCAAAGACAACTATATATTGTCATAGCCTGAATCCAGAGATGCTGAAAGCCCTTTGAGCTTCACTAATGTGACATACCAATTGTATGTGTGATTTCTCATCTATTGCTTGGTTTATGTTTAAGGTGCTACGATAACCAGGAAGATTCAGATACCATTCCCAGAAGGATGAGACACAGCGGTACAAAGCGCATTCATTTGTATTGCAAAGAATACAGCAGCAGGTGTGGGATGTGAGATAAAAATCCTTGCTATTTTAATGTTGCATTCTTCCATAAAAGCTTCAGTGTTCTATGATAGGATCAGTAGCATTTCACAGTAAAAAAATTAGTATGATACAAAGAATTGAGAAATGGCCAGCTTATGCAGTTGCGAACACTGCTCTCTCTCTCTCTCTCTCTCTCTCTCTCTCTCTCACACACACACACACACACACACACACACAGAGAGAGAGAGAGAGAGAGAGAGAGAGAGAGAGAGAGAGTTGCACATGCAACACACAATCTTAGGTCCAGGTTTGTCCAGTCCATAATTAAGAACCAATCAGGGGAATTGTATGCTTAGTAACCAGAGAGGAAAACATACAAGGATGCCGTGATTCATGAATGACTACTACCATTGATAGGTTTCATTGAAAAGATGTAGGAACAACATACAAGGATGCAGTAAATGAATGATTGGATGCTGTGAATTGAAAAAGGCTATTATTATTATTATTTACAAGATGAGCTGCTTAGTGTTCTGATAGTGGTGGGTGGATGATAATTGGAAATTGGTCTGTTTGGAAAGGTGTGGATTGAGAGGATTAAAGCAGACAGGGGGCGAGCTGGAGAGAATAAGCCAGGTGTTTAGGATACAAGGAGCGTTTTAACAAAGGTAGAGAAGAAATGAAAAATTGATTTTTATTAATCGTTAACAAGTTTATTAATCATTAATAGTGTGTTAGCTTTTTCGTTGTGTGGTCATTGGTCTCCTTTTCAGCCATCTCCTTTTCTCCTTTTGTATAAAGTACATTTTAATTCATAGTAAATTAAGACAAATCATGGAACCAATAAGGAATTAGAATGAGGGCGCAATTCTAACCTGGACTTAGGCCGGCCCAGTTTGGCCAGCAAAGTTTGGCTGGCACCAGGGCCACCATAAAGCACATTTGGACCACTCTTGGAGTCAGGGAGGATGGCACATATCTGTGTGCCGGGCTCTCTGACTTCGAGAATGGTCCAAACATATTTTACAGTGTCTCTTGAGCAACCAAACTTTGCTGGCCTCACTGTGCCAGCCTAACTCCAGGTTAGGATTGCACCCTAAATCATCTCTTATTTTCATGTATCAGTGTTAGTACTAGAACCCCTGTTCAGTTATGTGAGCATCATCAAGTTGGCCACTGATTATTTTTGTTGGTTATTGATTTGTTGTGTACTGGATTGAAACAGAGTTTTTAAGCATTATAATGAATAAATTAAGCCAGTAGGGTCCAATCAGATCACCAGGTTCCTCTATCACTATAATTTATTTAAGCAGAGGTAACGCAAACACAGACAGGCAGCCCAATCCTAAACTGAGTTGGAGCAGGCAGGCAGGCAGGCCGGCCTGTGCTGCATCCAATGTAGTTTACTGGGAGGCTGGAGACTCCCCAGTGCAAGGGTTCATCCATGCCCTTGCATTTGGGGAAGCGCCAGCCTCCTCAATGTGCTCCTCAGATCTGCGCCCGTGAAATTGCAGACACAGATCCGAGGAGACTGTGTAGCCCAAATCAGGGCCAAGTGGCTTGGGGATGAGGCCAAGGATGCAGCCTAACGATCAGACATGTCATGTAGTGGGTATGCGGGGGTACGCGAGTACCTGTTCCTAGGATTAGGGCTGGCCCCACCCATTCGCCTGCCCACTCGTCGACTCTGTCGGCACTCCGCCCCGCCTCCTGCAACGTTTGAATTGCCTGCACGTTTGAGTTGCCTGCGCAGGCAGGCAGCGGAGCAAGGGAGACCGACGGCGGCAGCAGCGTGAGCAGTTAGGCTGCCTGGGGCTCCCTCCCAAGGAGGCACAGCGGTTCCTGGGGGGGGAATCAGTAGCCCGCGCAGCGGTCCTGGGGAATGCCCGGGACTCCTGGGCCTTCTCCCAGGCCGCCGCGTGGCCTACTGAGGAGGCGTGGCAGTTCCTGGGGGTGGTTCCTGGGTTCCGGCTATGACCTCACTTTCAGTGGGTGCCACAAATGCCCGACACAAATGCCAATCAAAAGTGAGTACCTGTTGCTAAATCATTTAGATGCCATTACTGCTAATGACCATATCCCAGGCCCACCCCTTCCCTGAAACAGCACACCTGCCAGCCCGCCCACCCAGTTCTGTGCAACCCCACCCAGTTCGCATCTCCCTTCCTCCCAGCCAGAGCCATCCCTGTGCCAGTCGAGTTCACCTGGCACACAGGTGTCTCACCACCTGCATTTCCAGCCCAGCCCTAGAGTAAGCACCGGTCTGGGTGACTTAGCGCCTACGCAGGGGTGCTGCTTGGCGCTCCCGCATCAGTGCTATGTCTGTCACATCAACGCAACCACTTTGCGTCAATGCAAGAGGGCGCCTGGGATTGTGCCCACAAGTGTCTCCCAGAGGCCAAACTTTAAAAGAATAGCCTATTTTGCTGTACAACTGCTACAGTAAAGTGAGTCAGACAAACCCTTTCTCCATACAAGTCTACCAGGTTAGAATCAGCTGCTGAATCCCCTGCTCCACACATGATCATCTTTGCATCCCCAATTGGTATCTTCAAGGAGCAGAATCTTTTTTGGCAAT
Source organism: Lerista edwardsae (assembly GCA_029204185.1). NCBI lineage: Eukaryota > Metazoa > Chordata > Lepidosauria > Squamata > Scincidae > Lerista > Lerista edwardsae. The sequence goes on from JAJKFI010000003.1 coordinate 34,977,992, forward strand.
ACCTGTCCTGGAGTTCTGGAATGCTCTTCTGTGGGCTCCCTGACTGTTTCAGGTAAAGGCATGATTGTTCTATTGTGCCTTTAGAAAATAATTCAAGTGGATTCTGCTGGGTTTTTTGTTTGTTTGTTATGCTCTTGAGTTTTAGATTTGAGCTGTTTTATTGACTTTTCTGTGAGTATGTTGTTTTTAGAACATTTGTGGAAAAGTAATATACCATTCTGTGAGCAAACAGAGATATAGTGGTAGAATTTAGCCAAATGCATGAATGACATCCCTTTCATGGATCACTGCCTTGTCGTGGCGAAGGGGCTTGAGTAGCTCAATGAGGTTGTGAGCGATGCCTTGTAGGGTTACCCAAGATGGACAGGTCATAGAAGAGAGTTCTGACTAAATGTGATCCGCTGGAGAAGGAATGGCAACCCACTCCAGTACTCTTGCCAAGAAAACCCCATGGACTATAGTATTAAAAGGCTAAACGATGTGACGCTGGAAGATGAGCCCCTCAGGTTGGAAGGCGTCCATTATGCTACTATGGTTAGATAGTGTCACCGAAGCAATGAACATGAAATTGGGTGAACTCTGGAAGCTAGTGGAGGACAGGGAGGCCTGGCGTGCTGTGGTCCATGGGGTCGCAAAGAGTCGGACACGACTTAGCAACTGAACAACAATGAATGACATGCCTTATTGCAAGTCAGACCATTGATTGTTTAGCTCACAACTGTGAACAGCTCTGCAAGGTTTCAGACAAGGTTCTTTCCCAGTTCTGCCAAAAGATGATTGAACCTGGGACATTCTATGTGAAAAGCATGTGCTCTGTCACTGTGCTGGAGCTCCTATCTGATCACATAGGTCCCCACTTTACAATGGGATGACAATGTAATCAAATCACTTTTATTTACAATTGACTCTCAGTGGCAAAACAAGGCTCACTATATGATAGGTTATTTGCTATACACTGTACACCTCACTTTACAATGGTAATCTGTTCCCAAAGACACATTGTAATGTGAACCCAGTGATACTTCCTCTTTTTTCTTTTTTTGCAGGGTAGGATTTCATTTCCTTGTAAGTTTCTTTCCCAGAAGTAAGCTATTTCCCTCGCTACAAGGTGATTTAAAAACTTCCTACTCCATTTACATGTTGCAATATACACAAATTACAAAGCTGTATCCTTCCCTCAGTACCCACAGCTATAATGTTTTAAAACACTGAAATTGGCTGAGACTCTACCAAACGCTTGTATTCAAATCATCCATTTATCTCCCATGAGATCCAGGGTTTATCACCCATGAAGTCAGCCATCATGAGCCCATTATAAAGTGAATAATGTACAGTGAAACTTGTTTTACTATAGAGAGTTCACTGTAAAATGATTTCATTGTAAAGTGATCCCATTGTAAAGTGAGCCCATTGTACAGCTTACGATAGCCTTCAACAGAAATTCCTGAGTGATGGAGAAGCCTATCAACAACTGCAAGCATTTGGTAACACCTCAGCCAACAGCAGCATGTTTAACATTGTGGCTGAGAGCTTGATCCTGACCTGTGCCTGATCCTGACCAGTGAATTAATTCCCCTTACCCTATGTTCCATGGCAGCCACCCTAATAGTGCTACTTGGATTTGTGCCAGCAAAATCACTGATGCAATTCCAAGGGCCCTGGGAATGGGAGTGTGGATTTCCTATGTCGACTCGGATGGTCCACCTTCCCCCCACCCTGATCTGCCTCCGTGATGACCTCCCCCGCCCTCTTCACCCCCTTGCACCAGCTTCCCTAGGCTGCCCTATACTTACCGGAGCTGGTTTGGAAGTGATGTGTGCCAGCCCAGGTCCAACTGAGGATTGTGCTCTGAGTGTGTTTGAGGGAAGGATTTAGTTAGACAATGGAAGTCTTTGAAGAAGTATCTTGACCAGATTCTCTCTATCCCAACTTTCAATTTTTCCACTCACGTCAGGGGAAAAATGAAATTTTTAAGTTTGATTTCCTTTTTTTCCTTTACTTAAAAATACCATAAATTAATGGAATCTACTTTTTAAAAAAAAATAATGACAAGGGAAATAAGGCAGATGAGGTGAAGATGGTAGATGAGTAACCCTGTTTTTTAAAAAATAAAAAGTAAGGGCGGAAAGGTCTTAAAGCACCAATTATACCAGGTTTGACTATAAAAAATACTGAACTTCATTTTTCTTCCAGTACATGGAAGAAACACATTTATTAAAACTCCTGTTATTCATACAATTAGGCCTCCGACCACCTTTAGGCAGTCCTCTAAAATCAGCAAATAATTTCCATAATGCAAACATATGATTCACATCTAAATAAAAAAAATGAAAACTTTGACATGCTTGGTGAACAGTATTGGTTTAATGAGTAGGCCAGAATTTCTGCATTGGAATGGAAAAAGTGTTTTTCACGTAAATTCAATATCAATTTCAAACAGCATTCTAACGCAAAACATGTTTGATTTTCTTTCTGCAGTGTGACAAATGTGCCTTTAGAGACTAAAAAGGAGAGAAATGCAGTATATTGCTTAATGCAAAACCTGAGAAGGATCTTTTTTTCAACCATTTATAGTGACACCAATACAATGCATTGTGTGATACAGCCATAGATTATACATATGCCCTAATATCCTCTAAATCAGATCTAGGTTTCATTCTAGAGCTTCTAATTTCTTGCTTGTTTCTTATCTTTATACTAATCGTATGCAATTCAGTTACTAGAATTTACAGTGCTGAAGCAAACATATACAGACACATCCTTGTATGTGGCTGGGTATCCGCTGGGGTTCTGTTCCGGATCCTCCCCATAAAGTATGTTTGGACCACTCTTGGAGCCAGAGAGGCCAGCACACAGAGGTGCATCCTCCTCCCTGACCAATAGTGGTCCAAACTTTACAGTGTCCCTTGTGCCAGCCAAACTTCGCTGGCCTAACTGTGTCAGCCTAACTCCAGGTTAGGATTGCACGCTAAGAAGCACAACCTACAGGTTCATATGTTTCCTATTTTCATTGAATCTCCAACTGAGCTCATAAACTTGTCTGCTCCAGCACTAAAGCAATCTAGGTAAAGGTAAAGGTTTCCCCACGACTGAATGGTCTAGTCGTGACCAACTGTAGGGGGCTGTGCTCATCACCATTTCTAAGCCTGTAGAGCTGGCATTTGTCTAAGGACATGCTTCTGTGGTCATGTGGCCAGTATGACTATATGCCGTAGCACATGGAACATCGTTACCTCCCCACTGAAGTGGTACCTATTTATCTACTCACATTTTTACGTGCTTTCAAACTGTTAGGTTGGCAGGAGCTGGGACAAGTGACGGGAGCTCACTCCGTCACGTGGTCTTGAATTCCCAACCTTCCACTCAGAAAGCCCTGCAGCAGCGGTTTAACACGCAGCAGCACCACATTCCTAGTAAAAGCAATCTAACCGAATAACTAAAATGTTTGGATTTTAGGTTTGGCTCCAAATAGCTAAGAAGTGGAATGCAAAATATTTTTTTTTCCAAAATTCTTCCCAACGCAAAATATTTAAGACTGTTATAAATCTCCTAGCCATAGGCAATCATAGACGACATCTGCTAGCCAAAGGCAATCTCAGGGCTCTGTTGGTTGTCCCTCTGCTGCAAAGGCTACTTCCTCTACAGGAAATCATTTCATGATGAATATGTCTGCTATTAATCAACAATTAGTAATCGACTGCATTTGACAATGCAGATCAGGTAGTCCTCCTTCCTCACTGTCCACTCAACAACACCGAAATATCCATAGAATTGCCCCAGCTTTAGAAAACTACCCTAATTGAATAACAACCAGGCTGTTGATTTTATTTAATGAAAACATGTTTCAAATACTGATGCTATTCCTAGAACCAGAGCAAACTCTCTTATAGTCGAATGGAGAACACATACGCCCATGACTTATTTTGTAGCATAGTATATTGAAGTAGAAACATCCTCTCTTTCCCATTGGTTGCTGTAAGGCATAACCACCAGGCTAGAACACAGGAATATCCAATTATAATTTGTCATATTAAGTTATGATGTTATATTGCAATGTAAAAGACAATCCCAGAATTCATAATATATTACCAGATAAACAGAACCGGAGCAGAATCACTGTGATGTCTTTCCCCTTTTGCAAATAGCTGGTTCCTTTCTAAACCTCTTCTCTGTAGGAAGTCACCTGTTTCACGGGACTCCAGTCTTCCATAAATATGAGTCGCCAAAAGCCTTATAAATTGTTTACAGTCTGTAGAGTCTTAGTCGCAGAACCCCTAAGGACCCTGCACAAATACTCACAGACTCCAAGAATTGTAAATCATCACTTTACTGGAATAGCACATGAGCCAGTCGGGAAAAAAGCAGTCTGCCGTGTTATTTATTTATTTAAGGAAGGCTTTTTTCGGGAGTTTAGCAGCTCATGCAGAAGATCACCAGGGAGAAATAGAGATATAAGGGTCAAATCCATTAGTCCTTACAATAATAGGAAAATAAATAAGGTAGAACTGGGCGAGAGGTTCAATGAACATCCTGAGGTTGGTAGTTGAGAAGCAGTGTGTATGATCCCAGAGCCTGCTCAGAGTCTCCAACTGTTTGAAACAGGCTTTGGAGTTTGAGGGAAAAGGAAGGTGTAGCAAGCTGAGTTCATCATAAGGTTACAGACAAATAACTTTTCAGTGAGACCTGCACAGTAACATTTTAAGTGGGCACTTAAAATCCAGGGAAGAATAAGGAAACAATTTCCCCTGCCAATCTTTAGGGCATAATCAGCGGCGTCATGCTGCCGGAACGCTGGGCGGGAGGAACGGGTGAGCGGCAGCCCGCCCGTTGCATACCGCTCCATTTCGCCAGGGGCGGGGAAGACGGCGAAACGGAGCAGTACGCAACGGGCAGGCTGCCGCTCACCCGTTCCTCCCGCCCAGCGTTCCGGCAGCATGACACTGCTGGACATAATCATTGCCTGTGCACCAGGCCCGTATTATCTATTAGGCTGACTAGGCTGAAGCCTGGGAGTCCCACATAAACTAAGGCCCATCAATTTGGCACTGTTCCATGCGCCCTAACCTGCCCCGATATTGGAACACAAGGCCCGAACCAGGCCCTGTCGGTCATAGCAGATCCGTAACAAGGGACAGTAACAAGGACTAGGGGCGTGGCCTCCTTTTCCTGAAAATTTTCAGAAGGGCCCCCAAATAACTGAAAGCCTACAGGCCTGGCCATGGGTTAAGATAGCCCTGCCATGCACCCCTCCCTCCAAAGGTATGGGAGAAAGGGACATTTTATTTCAAGTTACAAGCAAAGCGATAAATAGGAGACCTGCAAAATAGAAGCTTGTAGTGTGGAGGTTGCTTCACTGAAGCAGTGTCAGATTTTTGCCTGATTCCCAGGCCCGACTTTGACTCAAAGCCACTTTCAGGATACCATATGCAAGAGCGGCTATTGCATAGCCCAGCCTTGCAAACCCAACCCCTGTGTCCCCTAGCCTCCAACCATCAACTTGGGGAGGATCCAGTGATGTCATTCAGGGGGAATGGACCAGAACAGGTGTTCCGGATCCTAATGGGCTCCGTGGCTGGTTCCGGGTTCCCGACAAGTGCCAATCAAAAGTGAGTTCCTGTTCCTAAATCATTTGAATGACACCACAGGGAGGATCCCATGCACGTGTGCAAGCTGCATTGAGGAGGCTGAGGCTCTACATCAGTGATTTTCAACCACTATGCCATGTCACATTCGTGTGTCGTGAGTGGTCTGCAGCTGTGCAACAGGAGTGGCACAGGGGAAGAGTCTTTCATTAGTAGGGCCATTGGAGGGGTGAGCCCATTTTCTGCTAGCAGTATTGTGTGCCTTGTCAATAGTAAAAAAATAAACCCAATCATGTCGTTTAGTGCCTTCTCAGTGTGTCGTGAGATGAAAAATGTTGAAAATAGTGGCTCTACCTGTTGCCTAGAGGAGACTTCCTGCCTGCTCAGTTTCACTGAGGATGCTGCATGGGCCCAGCACTGAATCAGATGCTTAAAATGCCCAAATACTTAAAATGATGGCTTGAACCTATTCATAAAGTATGAAGTGGCCCTAGGGGAAATGTCACCGCATTGGACTGCAATGATAAAATACAATTCAATATTGTTTCTGTTGATGATACTGTGTTCCGCTGTAGTGGAGTGTTGGACATGAATGGGAGATTGGGATTTAAAATGCAACTATTTGGGACAAGAACAATCCTATCCTGGAGTTAGGCCGGCACAGTTAGGCCAGCAAAGTTTGGCCAGCACAAGGAACACCGTAAAGTATGTTTGGACCACTTTCGGAGTCAGAGAGGCCAGCACATAGACGTGCACCATCCTCCCTGACTCAGAGAGTGGTCCAAACTTGCTTTATGGTGGCCCTGGTGCCAGACAAACTTTGCTGGCCTAATTGTGCCCGCCTAACTCCAGGTTCGGATTGTGCACTTGAAGTGGTTCTCTGATGGGCTAGAATTGTTACCTACTGAGCAACCACCATCTAAAATCAATATTTGGGCTGAAACTAGTGTGGGGTTGAATTGGGGAGGAGCTAACCTGGAAATAATAGCAATTTGGGAGATGAGTGTATTGAGGGACTTACTAACATGGTGGCACCATAATTCTTTCTCTTATCTTAAACTAATGGGGGACTTACTAACATGGTGGCACCATAATTCTTTCTCTTATCTTAAACTACCTGCTGTGGCTACAGTCATGAGAAGTGATCTCTATTCCTGGTGGCTGCTAGTCTCCCCAAACGGCCAGTATGATGCTACATGGGAGCATTTGAGAGCGAGGGTGGGGGGCTGCTGAGAAGGCGACTGGGAAGACCTCCACTGCCATACAGAGCAAAGGGACACCATCACCAAAGACAGCGCCACCATCAGCTGCTGCTTTCGTCTCAATGTTTCAAAAGAATTTTTTACTTCTAAAAAAGAAAATGCCTCCCAAATTCACTCCCTGCATAGGAGGCACTGAATTGAAGAGGGACATTTTTAACTCCCCTTAACCCCCCCCCCCCAAAAAAAAATCACTCACTCACTCACTCACTCACTCACTCACTCACTCACACCCCTGCCTAGCACTGTTGTGGTGAAGCGATTACTGGCAGCACTTTTGTGCATGCCACAATTGCAATCAAAATTCTGCAAACTTCTCGAGGTGAGCTAAAACCTCCCTGTGGCTTTTTTTTTAATGCACGCCATGATTCTCAATGTGTGGTGCTTGACGCTCACAATCCATTCAAACAAGCAGCCCTGATTGTCTGAGCCGTGAAGCAGGAGAGAAGGTTTAATTCCTGCTTCGACTCGCATTCTTCTGGGGCTTTGAACAGAGCTTTTCGTGTGGGATCCTTTGCGCTGGAAAGCAAAACAGATCCACAGGCATGAAAACAGGCAATGGCTGCCACACGATGATACCGGATTAGAGAGGCAGATGAGTTCAAAGCTTGGCACACGAAGTGCGCCACCGCCGCATACCTTGTCAGGCAAGCCAGTACGATTCAAGAAACATAGTGCTCAGAATGAGAAGCAAAATATTAGAAGTTTACTTCTGGGTGTTTTTTTTTTTTAATGCGGTTGGCACCTGCTTGCTTCCTGATGGGTTCCAAATGGAACCCTGCGCTGTTGTTCTCTAATCCATCTTGGAGCCGACCGAGGTGCAAGTCACAAGCCCCAGCTTGCCTGCTGTGCTGCAAGATGACAAAGCTCAATAAAAACAATTATTTCAGAGCCTCCATCTCATCTATTATGATACCTGTGAAAAGAGTTTTAATGCCCTCTGCAATCACACTGCAGAAATGGATATTTGGGAAGGAAAACCAAAGCGTGCTTTGGAGCAAAAGAATGTATGGGTCTGGTTTTGGGTCTGCTTTTTGCCCGTGTGTCTAATTCAGGTTGTGCTTTAATGCCGAGAGCCTCCTTCATCTTTGCAAATGAGAGAGAGTTTAGTCCGCAAATATAACACAATTATTTCCATTCTTCCTACAAAAAAGACAGGAAGTATTATTAATGTTCTGTAGAGTATGGGCCACAAGCAAATATTTACCAGTGTGAAGGGTGGTGGTTGTTTTTTCTTTGCCAATAAACAGTAGCAGCCAATTTTATGAGTTTTTTTGTTTCTCCAAAGCATTCATCAAATAGGGTTACCAGTTACAAACTTTTGTTTAGAAGAGGGAATTTGGGCAGGGGCAGCTTTTGAAAACCTTCCATGATGAGCTGCACCTGCCCAAATTCCCTCTTCTAGACAATGGGTAAAGGGATAGGCACTCTGTCCCAATTCGTATCTGGTGACAAAGGATAGCTAATGTATCAAATGGTCATTATTGCTACTGTACACGTCTTTGATTAATGGTGTAATCCTATATATATTTGCCTGGGAGGGGGTCCCATTGAACTTACTTCTGAGTAGACATGCCTATAGGTTTGACTGTAAGCTCTAGGTTATTTTCACTGACCAATCACTCTCCTCCTTGTACAAATATTTCATTTTTATCAGGATAAACTGACAGCCAATGAATCCCTATATTTAATTCCTCCTCAGTCACTAATCCCAAATGCTGTTTGAAAGCTGCAGCATTTGACTTGGGGTGCAACCCTAACCAACATCCTCACACTGACATAGCTGTGCCAATGGGGCAGGGGCTGCATCCTGCAGTGGAGTAATAGTCACGGAGGCCTCCCCAAGGTAAGGGAATGTTTGTTCCCTTACCTTGGAGCTGCATTGCCCTTACTCTGGTGCTGGAAAGTTGGGTTAGGATTGTGCCCTGAGTCAAACCTACAAGAATAAGGATTTAGGGTCCAATCCTATCCAGCTTTTCTGCACTGATGCAGCCATGCCAATGGGATATTGCGTGCATCCTGTGGTGGGGAGGGCAGTCACAGAGGCCTTCTCAGGGTAAAGGAACAAATGTTCCCTTACCTTGGGGCTATGTTGCGGCTGCTTCAACACTGGAATATTGGACTGGATTGGGCCCTAATCTTGGCAGTGTCTAAGGGCGCAATCCTAACCTGGAGTTAGGCTGGCACAGTTAGGCCAGCAAATTTTGGCCAGCACGAGGGTCACCGTAAAGGCTTTAGTGGATCACTCTCATAGTCAGGGAGGATGGTGCACATCTGTGTGCTGGCTTCTCTGACTCCAAGAGTGGTCGAAACATACTTTACGGTGTCCCTTGAGCCAGCCAAACTTTGCTGGCCTAACTGTGCCGGCCTAACTCCAGGTTAGGATTGCGCTCTAAGGAATAGATGAGAATGGCATTTAGACCTCTCATAACTTTTCTAAGCTGACCGATAGCTTCTTACTGAATGCAATTTGTTCATGTTGTACTCCTGCTCCTCCAATGATCTGGAATATTCATTTCACAAAAAAAAGTTAGTTTTTTCACGGGTTTTCAAGACTACACATCTTTATGTTTTCTTTACTGCTCAGTATTACAGCATATGGTCCTTTGAACTAAGTACTAAATGATAAGGAACACTTCAGCTGTATATTTATGTGGACAAAGGAGGAAACAAAAGGGAAAATACAGAATTGTTTATCTAGCACAACTCTGAAAGATCCTATTGGTTCAAGGTGATGTCACAGCTTACAGGTCAACAATGCAAAGAGCTGGCCTTGTTGGTACGATACCTGTATCAACCAATCTATGGAACAAAACAAACATCCAAGTATTAAGGTCACATGATAATTTTCTTTAGTGCTTTACATTTCATTATACCAGCTTATTTGATTATAGAAAATTTTGAAAATGCAGCTTGAAAGAATGAAAGAATGATATCCAAACAATCTGTGAAATGCCACTAGAAGATATACATTTAGGGCATGTAAGCTGCTATGATGGGAAAGCACAGAAGGAGGTTGGTTTTGCTATTATATACCAGTGAAACGTTATTTTCTCTTATCTTTAGGTGACCTCACCTACAAGTTATAGCCTTAACCAACTGGAAATTGAGACCTCTACATGGGATGTGCTTCTACTGTAATAGCGATGAGAATTTTATCACTCAAGATGATTCTTCTCTTCCTAGCAACTATGTCATATATACCTACTGTTTTTCTCCATCTCGGGCCTAGAGGTTAGAGAATTCTAAATATACATACTGTATCTCAAAGGTTTCCTGCAGTATTCCATTTGCCCAAACTATGCATTATATACAAAAACACACACGGCTGGGATAAGAGACCCAGGGCCCAACCCTATTGAGCCCAACATGAATGGTACACTCATACTACCCGCATCTTGGTCGCACCTCCAATGCCGGCAGTAAGCTGTTACCACTGGAACTGGGGCAACACAGTGGTGACAGCGGCCATGGGTCATCAGTAGCCCCTGCTCATCAGTGATGTGGCCATTCTGGGTGGACCAGGAGCCTGTTTTGGAGAGGGGAGGGCAGGGGGTGGTGGATCGGTTGCCATGGCAACACCGCAGCACTGGGGTCAGCTTACTGATGTCATTGGAGGCACTTTGCAATACCCTGTTTGACACCTACGTGAGTGGTACACTTGTACCTCTTTGCGCTGAAGGGCTCTGGGTTGGGCCCTTAGGTATTTGCTTTGATATGAGAAAGGTGGGGTATAATTTTTTAAATAAATAAATTCATCTACATATATACCTCTACACAGTGAAGTCATTCAGGGGAAACGGACCAGAACGAGCGTTCCGGATTCTAACGGGGTCTGTGGCTGGTTCCGGGTTCCCGACAAGTGCCAATCAAAAGTGAGTTCCTGTTCCTAAATCATTTGAATGACACCACTGCCTCTACAGGAGGTTACATACAGCCAGCATGACTTAACCTATGATGAACTGTTCCTGCACACATCTGTCTAATCCCCTTTTTAAAGACATCTAGACCAGATGCTATCACCACTGGTGTAGCTAATGAAAGTGTAGCCCCATGCAGAGGGCAAAATGATGCCCCAGAAGTGACATCACAACAGGAAGTGACATCACAGTTGTATTTTCATTTCCTTGTTTTTTTCTTGTTTGATAGAATGAAGATAATACATTCCAATTAGTTTCATTGCATTCTACATTAAATTCCACATCAAATAGTATATAACATGATGGCATTATTCATACATATCAAGGTATTCATAATGTTGGCCACTAATGTCAAGCTCAGCTTGTTGTCCCCCTAAAGCTTGTTGCCCAGTGCAATTGCACCACCCTGGCTATCACAATGTCCTTCTTTGTCCCAGGAGATCCTGGATCTCCTACTTGTGACAGAGGTGATAGCAACAAATGTAAGGATTTGACAGCTGGCAGATATTCAGTGGTGTGCACTGCTGCCAATGATTGCCTCTGGGCACACCTAGCAAGCTAACAAATCCACCGACTGATCTGCTGTTTTTATCAGCAAACCTGTCTGTATAGCACTGTGAGGTGAAGACAAGGTTTGAGAAACTGGATGAGTAGGGCTCTCTCG
>JAJKFI010000003.1:34989516-35023668 GCA_029204185.1 Lerista edwardsae
TATAATTAGAATTCATGGACAAAGTTCTAAAATACAGTATAGATTTTTTTTAAAAAAAAGCAAGTCAAAACAAACAAATAACTATACTTTATAGTATAATAAGTCTACAACTATTGCAGTTTTGCAGGAACTGTTAATAGCCTTAACATGCACAATGAATTAAAAAAAAAACAAGCTCAGGGATCATAACTAACATACATACTTGAATGCATTGTAAAATCTGTGCATGTAAAAACCCAAATTACAGCATCATGCAGATAAACAGGCTTCAGCGACTGGATGTTTTCTGTGCTAATGGGACCATGTAGCTTTCGGTAATGGGAACACGTAGCTTTCGGTATAGCCCTAGTAGTAGTAGTAGCAGAGTGCTCCAGCACTGATTATCTAAGAAAGCTACGTGTTCAACTTCAGGTAGGACATAGACTGGATCAGCTGGAGTGTGGGAATCCCAAAGGAAATATGTCTTTTAAAATCAGAGATGATGCGTCCAATCCTAAGCATACCAGTGCCAGTGGTATGCTCACACTGCTGGCGCCAGTTGTTGCATTAATGCCTTAAGGCTGAGCTGCGTGGCAGAGGGTGGGCCAGAGGGAGGACTGGGCCCAGGAAGAAGACAGACTCTGCCACTGAATCCAGTGTCCCCTCTTGAACCAAGGAGCCCTACCTGGGCTCGCCCAACTCTGGACCTGCTCAATGGTGGCTCAGATCCAAGGACTCTCATTGGGGCTTTACACAGGGTAAGGACACAAATGTTCCCTTACCACGAGGAGGCTCTGGTGGCTGGTGCCACCCCAAAGGATACAGCGGTGGCCATTTTGGCACTGCTGTTCCTCTGGGCACAGCTGGGACAGGATCGGGCTGCCCAGCTCTAGCCTAGCCTGTGAGAGCATTTCATTTCACTATCCTCTTAAGGACATAAGAAAAACCTTGCTGGATCAGGCCAAAGGCCCATCTAGTCCAGCTTCCTGTATCTCACAGTAGCCCACCAGATGCTTAAGGGAGCATATAAGACAACCAGATACTTGTATCTTGCTGCCACTCCCCTGCACCTGGAATTCTAAGGTAGCCTATTACTCTTGCACCACACCCAAGGACAGGTCGGCCTTAATCCAATGTGACCAGTGTCATCACATTGGGCCCCGCACTTTAGGAGGCCCCGCATCAGTGCAGTGAGCAGATAACCTGCTGCTGCAGCCGTGATCTCTGTGGGCTGTCAGTCAGTGGGGGGAGCAGAGCAGCTTTGAATTGGGCCCTTCTATCTGCATCTGCCTCTGCCTCAAACAGCCCAAAATGGTTCCCTTGTCTTCTTGTCACCACCAACTATTTCCAGGTGCCACACTGTGTGTGTGCCACAGGTGCCACATTATGTGTGGCATCATAAGTGCTCTTCTTGGTGAGCGTGGGGGCCTTCAGGGAGAGTGCTGGGCCCTGCTGAAGGAAGACACCAGACTGAGGGTGGGATTTAACTTCATTAAACACAAGTGTAAATCATGAAACCTACGAACCTACTACTAACGCTAAGCTACTGAACCTATTGAACACTCTTCTCCCAAAAGCATTTAGAAAACAGAATTGCAGACAGTGGCAAGATGCAACAAGTTGTTAATTCATTCCATAGCTCAAAGTATTAAAGCCTACATACAATAATGTTCAATAGTGAAAATGTTTGCTCATAAATATAAGTATTTCCCATTAAAAAATAAAAATAAAACGTGTTCTTTCCTTTAAATTCTGACATGTTTGTGTGAGTAGGAGGAGATGAACTTTAAATTAGCATACATACAAATCATCTACAATTCAAAAAGTGAATAGCTGGATTGCTAAAGTGGATCACTAAACTAAAATTGCTTAGCTGGAACCAGCTTTTGATATGTTGGATTTTCTGATTCATACTCACTCTTTACTCTGTTGTCAACATAGCACATATATTTCCATTATGAAAGCTCTCTTATGAACTCCTCCACCCATCATGCTGAATTTGGTTGCACACTGTAGAGCACTTAGCCTCAAATTTCATTAGTAATTTATTTTTGAGCCTTCATTAGAAGGAGTCAGTTGACATGAATGAAATTCCATTGAACATTTTTGGTTGAAATTGTTGCTACAGAATAGCTGTGCATACACAGTAATAGATCCTTCAGAAGGTTTTATAAGCTGGCTGCATCAAGGGCTCTAATTAAAGGAATGGTGCCCAAGTCCTCTGCTGACTGATGCAGCAAGTCTTTCGGTACCCAGGGGGCAAAGATGACTGCCCAAATGCAGCGGTGTTATGCGGCCGGAACGCTGGGCGGGACATCCGGGTGATCGACAGCCCGCCCGTTGCGTTCTGCAGCGTTACACCGTTTGTGTACCGTACGCAAGCGGTGTAATTGGTTACGCAAATGGCGTAACGCTGGGGAACGCAACGGGTGGGCTGTCGATCACCCGGTTGTCCCGCCCAGCGTTCTGGCCGCATAACACTGCTGCCCACATGTCTATTTACATAGATATGACCACAGTTTTATATACAAGAACTTTTGGATCTCTCATAAAAAAATAGGGTAAAGTTTTCCTTAATTGTCTTCTGGATCTTATTAAGAGCAAGAAAAATGATTGCTGGCTTTCCTTCTGCTAAGGGAAATTCTACCCCTTCCCCCACCCCGCCAATGCAGCTGTGTCAAAAGAGTCCTTGGAGCACTCCTCTGGATAAAAGGTCATTCATTCCCTTACCCAGGGGTAAGTCTCTATGAAGTAGGGTATCTATCTGGACCTGTGCCAGCAAGATCAGGGATGCAAGCCTGTATTGACCTGGCATAGTGGATTGGGCACAGGAAGGATGTTAGGATCCAGTACCCACTGCCAAACCTGTCCCCTTTGTGGAGCCACTCTGCCCTTGAACTGCAGGGATAGGATCTCAGCCTACACTAGTGCCACCATGATCCTGTCCTGGCCCTTTCCATGCCCCAACCCGCCCCAGATCTCTCTCTGATCCACTCCACTGCTGACCTACCTGCCCCAGTGGAGGCTTTAAGGCTCTCTAGTGTTAGTGCAGGACTTAAGGACTTCACTTCACTTCATCAGTAGCAATCTGCAGATTGATGGAGCAGCTATGGTGCCAGGAGTCAGGACCTACAATGTCCCCCCCCAGTAATTGCGGTGATGTCATTACGTCACTGCAGTTACTGCCTGCAGGCGATGCACTCTGAGCATCCACCCCTTTAAAAGGAAGAGGGTTGAAACCTCCGACTTATTTTTCAGCTTCCAACTTATGCCTTTTCAGTCTGTCCCAGCCCTAATCAACTGTGGCCTGATCCAGCAGGGCTCTTCTTATGTTCTTATGTTATGTTCTTATGAGTATCTACAATATATAAGTGTGATTGGGTACATGAACACCTTCCTGTTTCTAGGTGGATGAGGGGCATTATTTTTTTAAAGTACAGTGCTCAGCCATCCACTGATCAGCACTAAACAACAATAAGCCATCCCGGAACGTGTATGATTTGGCAGACTTTCTGACAACTTTTCAACCGCCCCAATCCCATTTGTCACACCAAGTATTAAAGCCTGGAAAAAATATTCCACAAAACATTCTATGCCATCTTTCCTCAGGCTTCCAGATAATTATCAGTTGAAGGTATTTAACTGGTTTGCTTTGCTTGGCACTTTTGAAACAAAGGCTCACATTCAAATAGCTGTTAACAAGATTAAAAATGGCCCGAAGGCACATGATGCCATTCTGTTCCTGGAAGACAGCTGGGTTGGCCCTGCGAGCTGCCTGGATGGGAACCAAACAGAAGCCATTTTGAGCCACTCAGAGGAAGACCATGTAAGCATGATAAATAAATAATAATGCTTCAAACTGGCCTAGAAAGCGCAAGACTGCACACATAAGAAAGCAATAAGAAAAATCTGGAGTTGAAAAGAAGAAAGCAGGAATATTAAGCATCAGGATAGAGCAAAACTGGGGACTATGAGAAATTGCTCAGATAATGCAGCACCCATCAAGTCCCCACTCTCTCCTTATCTGTTTCTACGGTAGGACGACATACAAAACAGCAGCCTCAGTCTCTGTGTGTGGATGAAGGAGGGAGAGACCGAAGCCATGCTTGGCACTGAGGGTTTAACAAAAGCATGAGGTCAGGGCACTGGCGCAGTTCATGAAAGTGTAGCCCGGTGCACAGGGCAACATGAAGCCCCAGAAGTGATGTCAAAACAGGAGGTGACATCACAGTTGCAGTTTCATTTTCTTTTGGAGGCATAACTTTTGATAGAATGACGATATTGCACTGCAATTTGTTTCATTGCATTCTGCATTAAGTTCCGCGTCAAACAGTATATAACATGATGGTATTATTCATATAATGCCAAGGTTTTCACAATTTGGCCACTAGTATCAAGCTCAGCTAACTCTCCCCTAGAGCTTGTTGTCCAGTGCAATTGCACTCCCCTGCACTTCTACACCCCTGGGTCAGGGGGTGAAGAGTCTCCCCTCTCCTGTTAGCTCAGCCTCCCCTGGGATTGTGCATGCTCTCCCCCCAATTTCTGAGTGCTCACACCATCACAGAGGAGGCTGAGCTGTGTCTGCCACAAGCTATAGTCTGCATGAGACCGTCTGAGTCTCTTTGAGGCTCTCCAAGAGACTTGAACTGCAAAATTGGCAGCTCAGGCCCTGCTGAGATTGTGCAGGCACTGGGCTTTCTGGGTAGCCCCCATAATGCTTTGCAGCGTGACATCAACTGGGAGCTCTCTGCTCTGTGCCTCCCCAGCCTTCGACTTCACTGCACATCACTGGACAAAATGTTATTTTCCCCCACTCCATTCTCTTCCCTGTGTGCATCCCCCCACCACCACCGCCACCATAAAAACATCACTGCATCGCTTCCCCTTTCTCCCGATCCTGGCAACATGTGGGTTCTTTCTTGCTCCTCTGTGACCACAGGTTCCAAAAGGTGCTCTACAATATTCCCATTCTACTACCTTTCACAAATGCATAGTTCTTGGTAAGAATCAATTAATAACAAGCTTCTGGTGTATGCTGTTTCGGAGACAATAAGGAAAGTCAGGTCCCTCTTCTTTCTGTGTATTCAGCAAGATTGCTGAATTCTACCCAGAGACGGAGAACTGAGAAATGTTCCTCTCTAAACCAGTGTGTTCTATGGCAGGGGTTTACTTTGGGGCAGGGAATATGTATTATGAAAACATGAACGTGTGTGTGTGTGTGTGTGTGTGTGTGTGTGTGTGTGTGTGTGTGTGTTACTATTGTATATCATTAAAATAAGTTAGCCCAGCATGTCCTGATGTGGAAGACATGTTGATTAGTGTTTACCTTAGCATGAAAACAAACCCCATCTGTTTTCTCTCCAAGACAAATTTTCTTTTGTGCTTTACTACAAGGCAATCCTATATTTGCCAGCTGTGGAAATGGTTTCTGATGTCTTTAAATGAAGGGGGAAAAAATATTATTTTGGGGGGGGGGGGGAAGCCACACCTGAAACACCAAATTAGCTTATTATGTAGTGTGGCGTTGAAATGTTGCTGGTCAAGATTTTCAGTGTGGATAATATACCTACACAAATGAATGCGTTACTGCCTATGGTACCCATGTAGATGTGCCCAGATGTAACTGGTGCATCTATGACTTTCGCGCAATTGTGTTCCCATAAAGGGGGGAAACACTACATTTTGCAGGAGCCTGAGCTCCTGTGTAACGCGGCCACCTCCAAAGTCATTTGAGGCTTGGAGAGCTGGCTTGGAGTCTTGAGAAGACTGAGGTTGCACTGGCAGTATCAGAACATGTTGCCTCATCACATAAATACTGTTAGACTGGGACCCACTTTGTAGAATGGCACTCGTGCCGGGACCAACCAAAGTGATGTCATTAACCTGGAAGTGATATTGTGGCAGAAAGTGACATCGTCAAGCAGGAAGTGCTCCATTGTAACATAATAAAATGACACTCCTGAAATGCAAATTGGCATTCTTGGACTGCAGCAATTGTACAACCCTGAAACATCCCTGACAGAAAGCAAGATGAGGACAAAATATTATGTAATAGCATTGAACTAAAAAAAAAATTAAAAAAAAAAAAACCCTCACTTGAAAGTTCAAACTGTTAACACTCACAAAAAGAATATAACAAGAGTAAGGCCTGCAGTTTCCAAGGTGGCTGCTCCCAGCTTACGGCGATCCACCTGACATCAGGTCATAACCCACCAAGTGGGTCCTGACCCATAGTTTGAATAACACTGTAGTAGACAGTACTAAGATATAACACAATACAAAGAATCTTTCAATCCTTCCACACCCCAAGAGTATCTTTCCTATAACATCAAAAGTTTCTCTTCAAACTTGGAGGAATTTCAGAATTATTGTAATTCTTTGAAAGAAAAGAAACAAATACAAGCTCTACTGAGTACTATTATTAACCAACCTGCCCATAATCTGCAAATACTGGGAGTCTCTAGCCTGAGACGCTGGCAGCAAAAATCCTGTTTCTTCATCCCTGTACCACCACGGAAGTGGTGGCAAGTTGCCTGTTTCCAGGCTTCCTATCTCATTAGCTGTGAATATAAATGCCCAGAACAGCCAAGCATTCTAGGAACTACAATGGTGGGAGTCATTGTGGCATGAAGCAGAGAATGCACAAGAAGTTGGCAGCTTTATATAATGAGAGGAGAGGTGGCTTCCCCCCCACCCCGTTCTGCTCAGAACATCCCTGTTTCCACATCATCTCGTGATCGAGCCTCTGTCTGTGAAGCGTTGCTGCTTTCTCTGAAACAAACAGCTGGGTTGGGGCTTACCAATGTGCCCTGTTTAAACACTGCTGAGGGATTGTCACTTCCTTTGAAAAATTCTGGCTCCACATTTGCCAAGGGATAGCAGCAGTGATGTCATGTAGCCAGGACGCTCCGGAACAGCGTTCCGGTTGTTCCATGTAGGGCTGGCTCCGCCCATTGCAGTTGTCGCTGCCGCGTGCCCCTGCAATACGCGAATGGGGCTGGCCACACACCCTGCACACTCACAGCTGGAGGTTTCAGGCAGGCAGGCAGCAGACTGTGGGGGAAGCGAGAACGCGCGGAGGAACTGCCAATCAACCATGCAGGAAGGTAGCTACTTCCTGCGTTTCGGTTGTTAGCACAGGTAGATTCCACCACTGGATAGCAGTTCTTTTCATTATTGCCCCATGCTGCACAGAGTACACTAATTCTATCCTTCCAGCCCCACTCCATTCAAGCCCTCTTTCTAAGAAACCCTTTTTGCATCCTGAAAACACAAGGATTGGAAGTCAGGAGCAAGAAGCATGTTTGACCTGTGACAAGCATCTGTGAGCATGATTTTGTATGCTACGGCCATGGCAGTAGCATAGCCAAAGGTGGAGGGAGCGTGGTAAGTACTACAGGTCCTGCAATGTGCCATGTAAAGGACCCCTCTCCCCAGCCATTGGAGCCATTCGGGGTAGCAATGGAAACACACAGATAATGGTTCAATTAAACAGTGTTTTCTAAAGAGTCATGAGAAGAGAGGACTCTTTAGAAAAGACCCTCATGCTGGGAAAGATTGAAGGCAAAAGGAGAAGGGGGCGGCAGAGGATGAGATGGTTAGATAGTGTCACCGAAGCAATGAACATGAAATTAGGTGAACTCAGGAAGCTAGTGGAAGACAGGGAGGCCTGGCGTGCTGTGGTCCATGGGGTCGCGAAGAGTCGGACACGACTTAGCGACTGAACAACAACAACAACAAACAGTGTTTTATTATCTAAACCAGTGGTTCCCAAACTGTGGGTCGGGACCCACCATAGGGTCGCAAGCCAATTTCAGGTGGGTCGTGAAGCACCTAGGGCAGCCATATTGAAAATACAGGAAAATGGGAAAGATGGAGGCCTCTGTGGTTATTTTGTTTGTGTCAGGTTGTAAATAGGCTTTTTTCTTTGTTATTCACGTTGGAAAATGACTGAAAAATTACCCAATTATTGCTGCATTCTCAGGAAAGCAGTAGGCTCTTGTGTCACAATGATAGCATTTCTATGTTAATGACATCACTTCTGATGGGTCCCAGACAGATTGTCATTCTAAAAAGTGGGTCCTGGTGCTAAAAAGTTTGAGAACCACTGATCTAAACAATCTGTTGTTGTTGTTGTTGTTGTTGTTGTTGCTGCTGCTGCTGCTGCTGCTGCTGCTGCTGCTGCTGTTGTTGATGATGATGATCAACCAGATGCTGGTCTGATAGTACTTACTGTAACCCTCCCACCTATGCTACTGGACCATGACCATTACTGTCATTGTGTGTTTAAGTGACTGGTTGAATGATTTTTGCTTTTAATTGTATTTCACTCCACAAGGTGAGAAAAGAAAGAAATTTGGGGTATGGGGGCCATACAACTAAGAAAAACCAAAGCGTCACAAAAGAATTGGACTGTAGCAAATATGACCTAAAAAGCCACTTTTTGAACAGTATTATTAAAACAAATTATCAAGTTGAGTTCCTTGACTGAAAACCGTTTCTGAGCAGGGAGGATCACAGCATCTCAGGTAAGGATGAATAGGATAAGGGTAAATAGAATCATGCCTCATGCTTTGAGCTGGGGGGGGATAGAACGTGGGGTTACTGTGTCATCTATTGTTAGACTTTATGTAGTGCAGTGGTTCTCAAACTTTTTTAGACTGGGACCCACTTTTTAGAATGGCACTTATGTCAAGATATCAAGGAAGTGATGTCATTAACCTGGAAGTGATGTCAGAGCCAGAAGTGACATAATCAAGCAAGAGGGACCGTCATTGTGCCATCATTGTGACATAATCAAATGACACTCCTGGAATGCAAACTGGCATTCTTGGACTGCAGTAATTGCACAACCATGAAACATCGCTGTCAGAAAGCAAAACTAGGACAAAATGTTATGTAAAAGCACTAAACTAAAAACAATTGTTTAAATAATTGTTTATTTTTTTTCAAAAAAACACCCTCACTTGAAAATTCAACACAAAAATGCAACACAAAAGGAAAATACAAGAGTAAGGCCCGCAGTTTCCAAGATGGCTGCTCCCAGCTTTCCGCAACCCACCAGACATCAGGTTGTGACCCACCAAGTGGGTCCCGACCCACAGTTTGAGGAATACTGATGTGATGAATTTTCTCTGTAAACCACTGTATGCATTTTCGTTTGGTTCAAAAATACTATCTAGTATACATATTCTTACTAACAATCTTTACGAAGAATGATTATTTTAATCATTTCACATTTTCAGTGGCCCTTATTTTATCAGAATACTAGTTCTCCCTCCTGAGGGTGTATGCAACCCAAATACTCACCTAATGAAATCAATGCCGTTAAATCAACTTGTCATGAATTTTCCACTCTAAAAAAAAAAAAAATGTTATGGGAATAAGCCCAAGGAAAAATGCAATGGAGAAGATGTCACCAGTTCTAAAGGGGAAAGTCTGACTCCTTGGGCATTCCAGCCTTTTAAAGTGGAAGAGAAAATGCACTCCGACCCTCTTTCCAGCATCCTGAACATCTCAAACGCTTTCACAATCGAAAATAAATGTGCACTGACTCATGAGAAACTCTCTTAAAATTCATGGGAGCTGCTGCAGCCATTTCTCTCCATTTCTATTTTGAGATTTAATTTATATATTTGTCTCCATTATTGGGGGGGGAACCTTCTTTCATTGCAATGAAAATGACAATAACATCTGACAACTGTCAAAAATTAAGATTCCAGAGCCCTGATTTTTAATTGTCAGTAATATAACACTGAATTGTCTTTTTCACAAGGAATATTTACTATCAAAGTCTTGAACAGGTTTACTTTTTTTTTTTTTTAAAGCTAAGCACCCTCTGGAAGGAAAAAAAAGGGCTGGTAAACAGTTTCAGGCTTCTCAAAACAGAAGGCAGTGGTAATTGGATTCAAAGGTCAGCTGTTCCAGGGTGCTGCATAAACCTGTCATTTATAATACATCCCTCCGAGTGGACACCTTTGAATTAGTGATACTTGTGATTGTCTCCTTCCTGCAAAGTTCTCTGTATGTGAAGTTATGGTAATCCACCTGGGCCCATTATAGTTTTTACCTGTGAAGCCGCAATCCAGCGGAAACCGCATCCTGTCATTTTGATCAAGATGGGATTTGAAGCTCAGTCTCCGAAATAAAAACAGATGGAACACATCTTCCAATGCCTCTCAATCTGGACAATGGTTCATTATACTTGATTTAAACAAACAAGCATGTGCACGCAAGAAAACACGCACACGCACGCACACGCACACACACACACACACACACACACACACACACACACCACAGATTGATCCTTCAACACCAACTAGATTAACAGTTCAGTGGAATTATTCACATTTCCTCTTTTCCCATTGCATGTGCCAAATAACTGAACATTCCCTATGCATGAATGCATAAGACAGACAGCACATTTCTCCAGGGACAATGTTCTGGAGCTTTCTTTTCCCTTCTTGGAGCACTTGACTCGTGATTGCAGGATTTTTCCCCCCAGTGTTTTGTATCTGACTGTAGAAAATTATTTATTGAACTGCCAGCTGAGTGCTTAGATGTGGACCATGCCTATATAAGGTACTGCAGTATTTGATAAGTAAGTAATGACAGGGATTCATAAAAGATTCACAGGACTGTTTTACTTGGAGTTACCCTCTTCCGGCCCATAGCACTGAGGCAACAGCTCATACAGTGTAAGGACCATGGTAATTGAGCAAAAAGATATATGATCTCTTTATTCCACTAGAAGTACTATTTTTATAGTGCTATGACACTTGCTTGAGAATCTATGAGTTGCTATAGCCAGTGCTTATGGTTGTGCCACACTGAATTTCAATTCAGACAGGATAAGTGAATTCCTTGTGCCGATGCTAAGAGTCAAAAGTCAAAGTGGCCCAGCAGTAGCCAGAGGTGCTCCTATGCTAGATCTTGCACAGCAGAGACATAATTTAGAAACCTGGGAAGATCTGTGTTTGAGTTCCTATTTAGGTCGCAATTCTAACCTGGAGTTAGGCTGGTTAGGCCAGTTGGGCCAGCCAAGTTTGGCCAGCACAAGAGACGTAAAATATGCTAGGACCACTCTTGGAGTCAGGAGGCCACCACACAGAAGTGTGCCATCCTCCCTGACTCTGAGAGTGGTCCAAATGCGCTTTAGGGTGGCCCTTGTGCCAGCCACACTTTGCTGGCCTAACTGTGCCAGCCTAACTCCAGGTTAGGATTGCGCTCTTACGCAGAGAGCCTACCTTCTAAAATGTAAGGAATTGCAAAACATGCATAAAGGGTAAATGTTACCAGTGATCTTATTTCTAATAATGCACCCAATGCTTATATGTAATGGTGGTTGCTCGGTAATTATGAGTACGGAAGAAGGCCTTGATCTGTCCTGTCCTTGTCATTTGAGCTAGGTACAGATCATTCATGAGCTGGTTTATTGGAGGGAGACACTGGAGCTTTTATTAAATCTTGCTTGTCACTGTAATATTTCCATGATTATAGCCTGCCTCTAGAGAGCTTTCTTTTGTCATTGACTTCTAGATCCGAATCTTTGCTAAGGTATTTTCTCTCCAAAAACCAAAAATCATTGGTTCAGCAGCAGTAAATCATTATAAATGAAGCTCTGGATGTGGGCTGTCAACATCATAATAAAGAAATTAAAAGGTGCAGCAAATTACCTGGGTTATTCCAGTTGTGTTTTTTCTTTCCCCCAGAACATATATTTAATAGAATGACATTAATAACTTGCTCTCTAGCCAAAGGCAACAGACACGGCATAACTGCTTTTTCTATTGCATTTTTTACTCTTAAAAGGAAATCATTAGAAGAAATTTCGTACTGAAATGTACATATTTTTTTGATGCTCAAATTCCATTTAACTCAAAGCTTACGTAGGAAGATATTGCTGTTCTCAACCAGCAAATCATTCCTAGGGTTTGTGGGGAACAAAATCATAAAAGGCCTCTTGAGGCTCCATTGACCAACCCACCAAACTATCTACAGAAACAGAGCAAGGTTGAAATTGACCTTGTGCCAATGACACCAGCAATATGGCAGTCCAACATGTCCTCTAGGCCCACAGAACTCATGGACACAAAGGGGGGGGTAATCGGTCACAAGCAGGAGAGACCTCTAGGACAATGGGCCATGATGGGTTGCGCAACCTCCTTGTGTTAGCAGTAGGCTACTTCAGAATGCCAGGTGCAAGGGAGTGACAGCAGGATGTAAGGATCTTATCTCGTGTGCTCCCTAAGGCACCTGGTTGGCCACTGTGAGATAGAGGAAGCTGAACTAGGTGGGCCTTTGGCCTGATCCAGTGGGGCTCTTCTTATGTTCTTATGTTCCCAAACTTTACTCAAAGGTAACGGAACCACTAAGTTCTTGTGGGGCTGTAAGGAGGAGAGGCAACCGGGTTGTGACCTCACTTCCCAGTCTGTGCAGCTGCCACTGCCAACTAAGTAAAAAAAAAGTGGGGTTTGGTTTGCTGGCGGCAGCAGTGGTGTGAACCTGCATTTGGCGGCCTCTTTAGCTGCGGCCGCTGGCTAAGTGTGAACCCCCTTTTTTTATTGAAGTGGAAATGTTGGTGTGAACATGGAAGAGCTGTCACTGCCATCACGACATCACAGCTGGTTGCCACTCCCCTTAAGGGAGAATTCAGTGTCTCCTGTTGCCCTGGAAGGTCGTGCCCCCAGGTTGAGAAACAGTGCTTTAGGAGCAGAACCAGAACAGAACCACAGAGCAGAACTGAACCCAGAAAAGATTGATCAAGAAGGCAGAAATTCAACTCGTAGCTTACAGAAGGGAGTCAATAAGTATATCAGTGGTAAGCTGTCCTTTCAGGGATGCAGCTTAGGAGGCAAAGACACTTAGGACGCAATCCCAAATTGCACAGGAGCAGGCAGGCTGGCCAGCCTGTGCTGGATCCAAGCACAGGTTAGGAATGCACTGGAACTCAACACCGGGTAGGAGGATTATTCCCCCTTGCTCCGGGATAAGCCTCAGCCGGGCCGATGGGGCTCCCCAGATCTTTACCTGCGGTTTAGCAGGCGCATGTCAGAACACCCTGCCATGGCCCAGATAGGGGCCATACGATCCTCCGCCCGCCTTCCCCTTGTTCCCAAATGACCCAACACTGGCTGAACTTGGCTGGCATAGGACCAGTGGCGTCATGCAGCCGGAACGCTGGGCGGGAGGAATGGGTGAGCGGCAGCCCGCCCGTTGCATACCGCTCCGTTTTGCCGTCTTCCCCGGGCGGGGAAGACGGCAAAACGGAGTGGTACGCAACAGGCGGGCTGCCGCTCACCCGTTCCTCCCGCCCAGCGTTCCGGCTGCATGACGCCGCTGAATAGGACCGACTGACCTGTGGTCCTGGCATCACTGCTGGACCAAGGCTGCTGACTGTATTAGCCCAGCACATCCTGTGCTGGCGCTAATGTGCTTAAGGGGATGCATTGGCCCAAAGTGGCTAGGATGGTGCTGCCCAAGGATCAACTGCACAGCAAAACTGTTCACAACATGCACACAGAGCCTGACGGATTGGCCAGCATGGAGGTGAATCTTCTCCTGCCCACCAGCCTTGAGCTCACAGACGGTGATCGACTGAGTTTCCTTTGAACCCCATAACACGACACCCTTCACACAATTATTTCCCTAACACAATATAGCTGCTTTGTCTGCTTTTCCGTTTTAGGCAGCCAGTTCTGAAACATGGCAACGTTATAACCATTTGCATTTCGATGACAGGGTATTACCTCTTTGCACGTTGCGGTTAAAATTCTCTCAAGAATTCAGTTACAAATGAGACCCGAACGATGCCCCAGAGAGCCCTAGTGACTTCTCAAACCCATTTTCCTGTTAGCGGAGACTAATTGGCCTTTTCTCTCCTGCACTCTGTGAACTATTTTTGGAACAAGTGGTCCGTTAGGGTGACAAAAAAAAAATCCCTTCCAGGACTCTCATGAATTATTTTCCTCTTCCCCAAAATAATGTACACTTTGCAGGGGGGCGGGTGGGGAGGGTTCCTTTTGATCATGCAAAATGACTAGGTACTGAATTTTTTTCAAAGATTCAATATGATTCTGCTGTAATAAAACAGCAGCAGATGCTCAGGGCAACAATGGTTATTTCAGCTCTTGGTGTGACTGTGTTCCCTTTGCCTGGCATATGGATGGAGCTAGATCCTTAAAGATAAGGTTGGTGGCATGCACCTCGCACGTCGCCATGTTTGCCCCCACCCCCGCACACGCAAGGGCAGGGCTTGGGGGGCTATTTGGTCACCGGCCAGGGGGCGGGGAGCGGCTGAATTGCACACTTTCCCCGCCCCCAGCTCAGTTCGAGCGTGGCCGGCGATCTCCCTCCCGCCCTCCCGTTACTCAGGCTGAGAGTAGCTGGTCGCTTAGGGGCCGGGTAGGAATTTTTTACCTTTAAGCTTAAATTGGCCGGTAGCTGGAGGTTTTTTTCGCCTACCCCAGCCTGAGGCGGGTGTTACCATGGGCGGTTTAAATAGCATTGGTCACCTTTACAGGCAGGTTGCGTGCTGGGGGTAGACAGGTAGGTCTTTGAATTGGTGTGCATTCTGTGGTCAACACGGTGGGGGATCGGTCGGGCCGCTCATAAGTTGCCTATCCGGCTCGCGAATGGCTGGCCGTACCCTGACCGGACCTGCAAAGGCTGCCTATTGGCTCGGGCTAGGGTGAGTTCGGCGCAGGCGCATTGCCTCGGCCTTCTGGCGATGAGGGACACTGCTTGCCAACACGAGCTAGTGTCTGGAGCCAGGATGCACGCCCGTTGATCATCCAGATCACCTGGGGAGGTAGACGGCTAGTGCCCTTTCCCCATAGTCCCGCACGCTGGGGTTTAGCTCTGCTGCAAGTTGTTTACTGCTGTTTAATGTTAAAATGTTTAATAAAGTGGCCCAGTTAGTCCAAGCCTTGGTCTTGCGTCATTATTGTGGGGTGCGGGGTAATAGCAGTTATAATTTCTATCTTTTTTTCTAACGGAGGGGAGCGACAAGTTGCCAGTAAATGCATATTGCCACACAGCGTTCATTAGGGCTGATGTGGAGCTGAGAGTTTATTGGTGCAGTTTTGATGGCTGGCAGAAATGAGGGAGGCTTTGCCATTTTCGTGGGTGACCCCCCAAAAAGCCACATGGATTTCCAAGAGGTAGGGACTTACATGGATGGCTGTGGTGTTGGGTCTATGGAAAGTCACCACCTCTGAGGGCAAGATCCCCCAGTGCATTTTGAGACTGAAAATGGTGCCATGGAAGAGCCACAATGGTCAGGGCTGGATTAGGCTGACCAGGCTGAGAGCGCAATCCTAACCTGGAGGTAGGCCGGCACAGTTAGGCCAGCAAACTTTGGCTGGCACAAGGGCCGCCATAAAGCACGTTTGGACCACTCTCGGAATCAGGGACGATGGTGCACCTCTGTGTGCTGGCCTCCCACAGTCCAAGAGGGCAGTATACATACATGCACCATCCTCCCTGATTCCAAGTGTGGTCCAAACACATTTTACAGTGGCCCTTGTGCTGGCCAAACTTTGCCAGCCTAACTGTGCCGGCCTAACTCCAGGTTAGGATTGTGCCCTAAATTGTTGTTATAGGGCGGTATGGGTGGTGGTGGAGGAAATTGCTCAATTAACTCTGCCAATATGTCTCCTCATAGCGTTGGGGAGGCAAACATAGATGGTCACTTTCTCCCCTTGTTACGTGTGCACACTTTAACTTCAATTAGCATCACATGTTGCAGTTTTGAATAATGCCAGCTGACTTCACTGTCAGTTTCTATGGCAGGGGAATCAGGCTTCAGAATTTTTCTAACACGCCTGTACGGAGGTTGAATTATCTCTCCGCAGCATGTGCCTTCCATATTGTGGGGGAGACCTTGATACGCGCGCACACTTTAACTTCAATTAGCATCATTAATCAGGAGCAGAATCGACCCATGAACCTTAAAAAAAAAAAATTCTGTAGTGAGGTTTCACCCCGCATCTCATGTGCTAAGAGAAAGACACACCCCAGCACTGACAATGGCATCTCACCTTGCTAGTTTTTCAGTCATTTTCCATATGCTCACCCTGAGAGACAGTTGACAGCTATGACAGAACATCAATTACTGTCATCCATCCATGTTCCAAACCACAGGCAAGCTTATTTCAGCTTGCCTGTCACTTTTCCATGTGTTTTTCTTTAACTCTTTCTCCGTCCAAGGAGCTGGTACAACTCTGCTTACCAAACAACGCACACTATTCAGGAGCTGTTGTTTCGCCTTCCTGACTTGTTCTTTCCAGCAGGAACCTGCCTCTGGGGAATCCCAAAAGGACTAAAAGCAGACATGGTGAAAGATGTGAAAGGGTTAAGATGCCCCTTCCCGCCATGCTGGTCTCCTGTTGGATACAGTAGCTTATGCTTTAATTAAAGTTTAACTTATAGTAGCCTACAGCGCAATCCTAACTGTTAGGCCAGCAAAGTGTGGCCGGCACAAGGGCCACTGTAAAATACAGTATGTTTGGACCACTCTCAGAGTCAGAGAGGCCAACATGCTGATTTGCACCGTCCTCCCTGTCGGGCAGTGCAATCCTACAGTTCGTGCAGCGTCGGAACAGCGGGGTTGTGCCAACACTGCACACTTAGCGCTGATGCAGGGGCACCGATTGGCTGGCAGCACCGGCCCTATAGCGCCCACGCAGCACCTCCCTTGAGTTGGTCGAAGCCAGCCAGTGTGAGGGAGGTGACATGTCAGTGCGCCTCGGGGATTGGCGGGAGGAGGGCAGAATGTGGGCGGGAGGAGGGCGGGACATGGACGGGCCAGCTGGCCTTGCCATTCCAGCGCTGGGTAGGATTGTGCCCTGAGTGGTCCAAACACACTTTATGGTGGCCGTTATGCTGGCCTAACTGTGCCAGCCTTACTCAGGTTAGGATTGGGTCCCTAATCTTCGTTAAAGCAAGAAAAGAGATGGGGTGCTGTATGCAATTAATGTCATATATACATAGTTTGAGCCTGGAATCGAGCTTTGCAATGCCAGATTCACCTTTAACTAAGGTTACCAGATACAAATGGGGACAGAGTGCCTACGCCTTTAACCATTGCATAGAGGAGGGAATTTGGGCAAGGGCAGCTTTTTAAACCCTTCCATGTTGAGCTGCACTGCCAGAATTCCCTCTTCTATACAATGTTAAAGGTATAGGCACTTTATCCCTGTTTGCATCTGGTAGCTCCATCTTTAACTCCACCTGGCAACACATGGCCAATATCAAATGGTTTCCAGCATATGCCAACTCTCCCATTAAGAACGGAGGCATAAATAAGTGAGCCCAAGAGGCTCACTTATTCTTCCTTGTACTTCTCCAATTGTGCAAGTAATACAAGTACCCTTGTACTTCTCCAGTGTCGTACCTAACTGCACAGCATGTCTGCAATGCCTCTGGATATACAGGATGAGGGTGCAGTCCTAAACTGAGTTAGGCCGGCATACGCTAAACCAGCAAAGTTTGGCCAGCACAAGGGACACCGTAAAGTATGCTTGGACCAATTTTGGAGTCAGAGAGGCCAGCGCACAGACGTGCGCCATCCTCCCTGACTCCGAGAGTGGGCTAAACATGCTTTACGGTGGCCCTTGTGCTGGCCAAACTTTGCTGGCTTAGCTTATGCTGGCTTAACTCCAGTTTAGGATTGCATGCTGAGGCTGCAACCTCTGACTCCATCTCAAAATTACAGGTTTAATTTGGCTTTCAGATCCACTAAGTAAATAGCCACACAGCTCAATCCGAACTGGTGCTGGTGCAGAGGAGCTGCACTGCCTCTGCTGCATCCAGCGGTCATTAAGAACAGTCTGGAGATCTTCTTGGGGTAAAGGGATATTTCCTCCCCTACCCTGAGTAATGCTGCCCACATTTGAATGGGCATAGAGCTGAAGAGACCCATGTCAGGCTGCCCAGCTCGAGGCAGAAGCTACTGCTGTCCCCGCCATCTTGCAAGCCTGCTCCACCCTTCCCCTCCACCCAGTTCCTCCCCCTCCCTGCCTCCCTCCCCACCTCTCCCTGCCCTGAATGGGCTTACTGGAGACTGGTGCTGCTGGAGCAACAGCCGTTCGGTCCACCCGCATTGGGGCCAGGCGCTAACTAGCACTGACCCAGCGCGAGCGGTGTGGTGTTGTGAACATGCTTTACGGCATGTTCGCAACACTTTTAGCCAGTGGTACACACGTACCATTGGTGATAACGGCCTCAGGATTGGGCCCTATGTCGTCTTTACATGTTTTGGTAATTTTGTGTTATACTATGCAGGATTAGCCAAGCTTTACACAACATTTCTCGACCTTGTGCTTTTCTCTTCGAGTTGTGTGTGCTGAAGGGCTTTTAATGAACACATTTCAAGGTTGCACTTCCTTGATTGTCATGCAAGGTTTCCTTCTCTTTCCGTATTCATTATCTCCTCCAGTTTACAAAAGTACCACCAACCTTGTCAATTATGCTGCCTCTTGGTTGTACTCTTTTTCTCTGCATCTTCCGACTAACATAAATTGTTATCCTGAACTTTGCTTTGTCTTCCAATGGCCTCTGAAAAGAGTTTTCTTCCAAACTCTGCAGGTGGCATCGCTTTCTACTAGCCCCATTTTGCCGTTTCTGGATTAAAAATTCTCTGGATGTGTCTTTAATGCCAATGTCCTATTCATCCTTTCAGCCCCCCCCTTCCTGCATTCTTCCTTCTGAATGAATGACCTCTTTCTCCTTACTATGACCTTTCCAGTCCTTTGAAGTCTGGTGAGTTTTGCACTGCAGATCCCCACATTCTGTTGCAGCATTTAAATTTTGCTGACTGCAATTTGGGCTTTTCTTTGAAGATTTGCTTCTAAACCCTAAACTACTTTCCCTATCCATTCTATTCCATATAGTGATAACCCAGAAGAGGCAGTAGATCTATTTCAAAGTAAGACCCTTCAACCAACTGGTCTGGGGTAATTAGTAATATCACAAATGTGTGGCTGGGCAACACCATATGAAAGCTTAGGTGGGCAGCTCAGAAGCTGGACAAAATGAAAATGTGCAGATCTGGAATAGAATGCTGCAAATATGGAACACCGATTCTGCCCTCCCCCATTTGCATTTATTGATTCTCTAATTTGCACAAATGCATCCCTTCTGTACCAATGTCTGTGCAAAAGAAGCAATTGGCTACCAGAATCCAGCGGATGCGAACATGTGAGAAGCCACTAATAGCTGAACTGGATCCACTTTGTTCAAGAGAACATTTTAGTTCACAGAATATTATTTCTACACAAAATGCATTTCTTAAGGCTGTTAGTTTCAATTACTGTGCCTGCAGAAATATTTCCAAAGCAAGTATGCTCTCAGATTTTTTTTTGTTGGCATATTTCAAAATCATCAGCAGGGGCAATGGAGGCCTTTCAACACCTCGCTTTTAAGTTGCAACGTTCAAAGAAAATATTTATGTTCAGATGTTTGTTTCTTATGATTGCAAATGTAGGTGATTTTCTCTTGTAAGGATCACGAGAAGTTCAGTGTCATGCCGGAACAACGGCGCTGCGGAACAATCACGAGAAATTGGGAAAAGCTCTGCTTGTGTCTTTTGTCAGTAAGAGGGAATTTCACCAGAAGGAGCAAAATTTCAGAGCAGCTGCACTAATCCTACAACCTTTTTTCATGGGCTCAGTAGTGATTGAAGTTGCAGAAGGGCTTGTGGAGGTTTTGTTCTTTGATGACGCAGACATATTTTGGCGAAATGGAACATCATAGCAATGACAGTTGGAAAAAAAATGATCGCAACACTTCTGGGTTGCAATTGTGAAACCGGAAGTGGGTTGCAATTTTGTTCATTTCTAATGCATGGGAAGCCCCACAGAGGGGTCTTCAGGGCTCTGAAATCCCCCAGGATGTTGGCCATCCTGTGCTAATTCTCCCAGACCCATATGTATCCAGAAGCCATGTGATTGTTGCGATTGCATCACTGCCAGAGGCAGATCTAAGGGGGGGGCAAAGCTCTAAGTTTTGCAAGAAGCCTTACCTTGCAGTGGAAAACACTCCTCTCCTGCACTGTTGTAGCCAATCCTCACAGGGAACATCAACATCTTGGCGTTGCTTACTGGCTACAGCAGCAAGGGAGAAGGAGGGATTTACATGACAGGGTAAGGCTTCTTGCAACACTTAGAGCTTTGCCCTCCCTTAGATCTGCCTCTGGTCACTGTCATTCCCTGCTCCCGCCCCTTAAGGGGAAAGTAGCATGGCAATTCGGGCTAGGGTGTCGCAATGCCCCAGTTTGAACCCCACCCCAAGATATGCATAGTCCTGTGCCCTAAGCATGTAATGTGTAAAGAAGTGCTGGTTTATCTCTGTGCTAAATCTGCTGTCAGTCTGCATAGCAGAAAACTATGTCAGTTCCAGAAGGTTAAAATGGGATTCTTTTACTTCATGACATTATCTTTGTATCTTAAAACAATCCGCCTTTACTGTGGATATTATTTTCAATTTTTAGTTGGTATTGAAAATGGTTGACATGCCAACTCCCTTGCATTCTTCCTTTCATCCACATGGTGGCAGTATAGCCTTTAAAAATCCCCAATACACACCTATACAACACACACACCCCCATAGCATCAGCCACATAGCCCATCCACATAGCCCACCACTTGAGGTGGCTTGAGGTGGCCAGCCGCATGGATATGGTACCTCATCTCAGAAATAGCAGTAGGGACCAGTTACTGCTGGATGAGGAAGTAGAAGGGTGGGCAATGGGCAAGTAATTCTACCATTTCCTTCTTCCTTCATGTTAGTGCATGCATAGGTCAGCTCCTTGTGTGCTTTACAAACCAAGACTACACTCTTATGTGGGGTTCCCAAGAAGCAAGTCCTGTTGAGCACAGTAATACACATAAGTTAGCTTGCACTACAGCAGTGGTTCCCAAACTGTGAGCCATGGCTCACCTGGGAGCTGTGGAAATCAACCAGGGGAGATGTGGAATCCTTGCCAAAAACTTGCCTCCCTATAAGATTGTAGCCCTAATGGGAGCCTCAGCTGCCCAATACAATCTATAGCAGTTCTATCCAAAGTGTAGATTGCACCCCACAATTGGGAAGTGGCTCAGTTTTGGGTGCCCCAATGGCACCAAAATGATTGCAGGGCTGCGGGTACCCAGAGACATTTTAACATACCTGGGAGTAGGGAGACATTTGACAGGGCTGAGGAGGCCCACAGCTCCTTCTGCAAGTCTTCCTGCAGTGATGAAAAACTCTGTTTAAAGACTCAAATGCACACTTTCGGTTTTTGAGCAAAAACTGGAAGTGTGTATTTGAGCCCTAAATGGAGTTTTTCGTTGCTGTAGGGACACCACGGAGGGGACTACAGGGACTGCCAACCCTGTCAAAGTCACCCTGATCCCTCAGGTGCATAAAAAAGTCCCTGGTTGCTGGCGGCAGCACAATCACAATGGCACCATCAAGACACCCTCCTTAGCCCCCGTCCCCATCCCCGCAGCTAATTACAGCAATCCCAACATCCAAGTAGGACTTTGGGAAGTGCTGATCTACAAAGCACAATCCCAACCTGGAGTTAGGCCAGCATTGTCAGGCCAGCAAAGTTTGGCTGGCACAAGGGACAACCTACAATATGTTTGGACCACTCTCAGAGTCAGAGAGGCCAGCACACAGACGTGCACCATCCTCCCTGACTGTGAGAGTGGTCCAAACGTGCTTTACAGTGGCCCTTGTGTCGGCCAAACTTTGCTGGCCTAACTGTGCTGGCCTAACTCCGTTAGGATTGCGCTCTCAATTTGGGAGCTCTTGCCTTAACAATTGCGTCCTCATGCTTGTAGCCCTAACGGGGAGCCTTGGTCAAGGACGACATTAGTCAAAAAAGTTGGGAACCTTTCCACTATAAGTATGCTGCTGCCTTTCCCAAATAATTTGACAAAGTGGATAAATAAATGTGCAGGTGCGCGGACACGCGGGCGCGCGCACACACACACATAATACACACACATTTTTCTTTTCTGCAGCTGACAATGTTGTTCAGGGTGGAAGAGATGAGTGGAAACCCTGCCATTAGTTTTAGCGACTATATGTACATTTATCTACGGTCAGATGATATTTTTCATACTCTATTTATGTATTCTGCCTTTGTTATGTCTGTTAAATTACATCAAGAGAAGATTTAGAATGAATGACAATAAGGTAGCAGACATCTGTTGTTGTTTTTCACTCAAAGGCATTTTTCTAACCTCAGCTTTTTGAAAATCCTGAGCCATCCTCCTACAAAGCAAAAAAAAAAAAAAAAGCACAAAAGTGCTATTCCTCAGAGGATTTTTTATACTCCACAAAGCATAGATTGAGATTGTGAATGAATTAGTCTGTGATTACACTTCAATGAATTCCAAGTCGAAGTAAAAGGATTTGCCTCTCCTCTGTGGATTGTGTGATTGAAAATGTGTGTCTGAGAAACTCTGGCCACTGGCTGGTTGCTGGAACCGAGCAGAGTCAATCTGAACGTTGTAATTGTGA
This sequence comes from Lerista edwardsae, assembly GCA_029204185.1. NCBI lineage: Eukaryota > Metazoa > Chordata > Lepidosauria > Squamata > Scincidae > Lerista > Lerista edwardsae. Next base: position 35,012,011 of record JAJKFI010000003.1, read on the forward strand.
AAGCTTTGCTTCTTGTGCTGCTTCTGGCTGTGGAGGCTCATCCCCACAATAATGTGGCCTCTGGTTGGCTGGTGTTAATGCTCTTCTCGTGTAATTTTTGCTTTCCTTGGATGAGATGAAATGGCAGTCTGAGAGTTGTCGTGCCGGGTCTGATCTGACATGCTAGCACAAACAATCAAAAAGTGACACAGCAATGGTAATATAAGGGAGTGGCGACAACATGCAGGTATCACGTTGCCTTGAGTGCTCCCTGAGGCATCTGGTGGGCCAGTGTGAGATATAGGAAGCTGCTGACCCCTGATCCAGTAGGGCTCTTCTTATGAGAATAAATGAGAATATCTATTCGGTAGTCAGGTCAGTTTATTTTTCAAGTGCTCTAGTATGGTTCAGTCTCCTGCCTTGGGTTGTGCTGTTTTTGTTAAAAAATGCATTAAAAAACAAAACACCACATTTTGTTGTTAAAGATGACTAAAATAGATTCCTTTTCCAGTGAGAAAGAATACTGTGGCTGCATTGACTGACACTGTGACTGCAGTCCGAACCTGGCATTGCACCAGTGCCTCTCTCCTGCGCTGGACCAGTGTTGTTGCAAATGTGCCATCAGGCGCAGCTGCACTGCGGGATCTGGGCTGGTGCAAGCAGTGCTGAAGCATGGGCATGGCTCTGCCCCCGCAGGACTGTGCTGAGGGCATGCCAGAGGGTCAGTGGGGCGGCAGTGTAGGTGGAGATGGGGGTGGAGATGGGAGAGGAGATGGGGCATGACCATTGGGCCATATCCTAACCCCCATCCCCGGGCTGGGCGGCCCCAATAGCATCTGTGCCTGCTATTTTGCTGGTGCAGATCCAAGCAGCCCCATCGGGCTGGCTGGGGCTTACCCTGCTCTTAGCCGCTCTTAGCTGCTTCTGCCTCCTAACGTGCATAAGTTGAAGCCCAGATATGCCGGCCTGTGTTCCAGCACAGGTTAGGGTTGGGCCATGTATCCTAGAACACTTTTAAGACACTTAAAATTAATAAAACAATGAGGACTTGGAATGAGAACTTAGAAGAAAAACACCTACCACACTTTCTGTCTTTCAAATCATGACATCTGCGGGGGGGGGGGATAACACCCCTACTCATTCCAATGTGCTTGCCGATCACACCCTACGTTCTCCATGAATATAGTGTGTGTCAGCAGAAATAATCAATGTTCCCAGATAGAGATTCTCCCTTTCATTATAACTACGTGCCCATTGTTCACCATTGTTCACCATCAGGTGTGGGGGCAGTTTCAGTAGACAAGTATAGACAGAGAGGGTGTATTGTTTCTTAGCACAGCAGGAAGGAGCAAGGGCATTTTGGTGCTGCCATAGGTGATCTAAATGGATACATGTATTGGAAAAGGCAGGAGATACCCCAAGGAGTAAGGGAATGGTATCAGCAATGGGGGTTAATCCCAGAACTCCTGCAGGCAGGAGCACAGCTGTAGGCTGATGAGGGCCCTGGCTATGAAGGGAGGTTAGTACAGGTGCAGATGGGTATGGCTGATGAGCTAGAGCCTGCCCATCAACGGACACTGATTGGCCTGCCTCTGTATAAAGTTGGAGGCAGGAGCTGCAGTAAGTTAGTGCCAGGTAGGTGCTGGAGGAGTAGTACCAGGTAGGTGTAGAAGCCGGCCGGCCGGACTGATAGTTAGACTGGATAAAGGAAAGACTAGATAAAGGAAGGTAAGGTTGTTGTGGGAGACTATTGGGAACTGTTGTTTGGCTGCCATGCCCCTGGAGCCACCAAGTGGAGGAGGCAGTTGTGGCTTAGGTAAGCTGACTGCTTATTGTTTGGTGGTGGGGTTTTGTTGGTGCCAAGTTAGGGTCTCTTGAGCTAAGCCAGTGACGAGGGCAGTCTGGAGGAGGCTGGCCAGCCGGTGATCCCAAACAAAAGCTGCTGAAAGAGAGGAGGCCCAGTGGGTGACTGAACCCCCTCCCTCTTGCCTATCTCTGAGGCCGCTCCGTGAGGAAACTAGTTAGCCTAGTGTGGGCATTGGGGCCCTTGGGAAGGCCCAGCAGGGCGTTTGGCAGAACAATACAATATCTTCAGTACGAACCTTTTGTTTCACATGATCTGGTGGTTCTCCACTAATGGGCACCTTGTAACTGAATAGCAAGCCAATAATGAGAAATTAATTAGTCCAGCAGTTTTAGGGTTACCATCCGAAGAATTATCATCTTCCAAAGAACTGTGAAGAAACTCCAATCCGGCCAATCTAGCAATGGCCAAATGTGAATGCAATGTAATCTGAAAACAAGAAATAAGTACTTGACCATGGGGGAAAAATGTGTTTTATAACTTGGCACTCTGATTTATTTTCAGTGTATTGATAGTCTCAAAAACAGGGTGGGCAAGTGGATGGTGTTTTTAATCTGGTTGTAATCCTTCCCCGCTCCCCGTTTTTCAGGCAATGGATGTGTGCCAGGAGGACACAGCATGGAGCCACTGGCAGTGAGCCCTTTCAGGGCTTGGGGGCGATGTGGGGAGGGCATGGGAAGGTCAGCACTGGGAAAGGGAGGGGGAAGCAGGGTTGGGAACAGCAGTGGATCCTAACTGTGCGCCCCAATACAGAAGTGCTCAAGTCTGGGCCAGCAAAATAGCCAGCTCAGACTTGCGGAGACCCATTGTGGGGCCAGCACCCTTACCTGGGGAAAGGAAACAAACATTCCCTTCTCCAAAGGTTCCTCCTATGGATATAGCAGCACCTGTAAGGAACAGCAGTAGCCTTTTAGATTCCACTGCTTCTAAAGGGGCCTGGCACCATAGGATTGGCTGTCAGACTTTTACCCACACAGTATGGTATAAATCAGTAGTATTCAAACTTTTTACACCAGGACCCACTTTTTAGAATGGCACTCATGTCGGGACCCACCAGAAGTGATGTCATGAATCTGGAAGTGATGTTGTGGCAGGAAGTGACATCATCAAGAAGGAAGTGCTCTTATTGTAACAATACTGTATTACTTTGTAAATGTGATTATTATGTAAATGTAATTACATTTCACTCCCGAAATGTAAATTGGCATTCTTGGACTGCAGCAATTGTACAACCCTGAAACATCCCTGACAGAAAGCAAGATTAGGACAAAATTGTATGTAAAAGCACTGAACTAAAAACAAAAACTTAAAAAACAACAACACTCATTTGGAAATTTAAACTGTTAACACTCACAGAAAGAATATCACAAGAATAAGGTCTGCAGTTTCCAAGATGGCTGCTCCCAACTGTCCGTGACCCACCTGACATCAGGATACAACCAGTAGTGTCATTCACAAACGAGCTGCCGGAACGCGAGGCGGGACTTACCGCCTGATTGGCTGCCCGTTCGTGACGCGTCGCCGACTGCCCGACTGGCACGCGGGCACCCCTGGCTTCGGAGGTGGTGCCTGCTTGCCTGGGGGGCGCGCTGGGTGCCTAGGCGAGCTGCGGAGGGGCGCGCCACCCAGAGGGAGCCCCCGCGGTGGGCGGGCAGGCAGCGACGCGTCACGGACTGCCTGTCAATCAAGCAGTAAGTCCTGCCTCGTGTTCCGGCAGCTCGTTTGTGAATGACACTACTGGTTACAACCCACCCAGTGGGTCCCAACCCACAGTTTGAATAACACTGGAATTGACCACCTATCGGCTCACTGACCTGATATGCTAATAAGGTCTTCCATTGTGGCTTAAATGGCTAGCCATCCCAAGAAAAGATATGCCTGCTGGATCACTTTCCCATCACTTGGTATGAAACGAAGTCCATTGTATACCATTGGTGTTTGTAACCGGTGACCTGGAAAGTAGAGGTCATGCAATAAATTGTGTTTGTCCTCACCTTCTATGGAAATTGTCCCCCAAAGATTGCAGAATCTGCCCTCCTGCCTCAATTCGGCAAACAAAACCGAACACAGAAGGGGAGTGTGGTTTCAGATTAGCAACAACCTCTCTTCCACACCTGATTGACTCAGCATGCCTATTGATTTTCAGCCAAACGTGAGAATGGATCAAAGTGGCTAAGCTAAAATAGGAGGCTACTATATTTTCTCAACCATGCAGCAAATCCTATTAAAAGATATTCTTCTCCACACAGAACAGAATTGGAATGGGCTGCCTGCAGTCTGGCCTGCATTCCAGTCTGGAGAGTTGTCTGTCTGTGCACAATTGACTGAGCATGACAGTTTATGCAGATATTTTTGAGTTAAGTTTCCCGTTCCAATAGCCCATTGGAGAAAATAATAGACATCGACACGTACAGTACTAAGGTCATCTAATGCAGCAGGTAATGAGGGAGAAACCATGATAATGTTTCCTATGCTGTGGGTAACTATTACCTTATATCATCCTTGGTACTATCCTCATCATGAAAATCGCATAACGTGACTCTGATTTCAATGAGAGGAAGAGTAAGGGCGCAATGCGAACCAACTTTCCAGCACTGACATAGCTGTGCCAGTGGGGCATGTGCTGCATCCTGCAGTGGAGTAGTCGTCACGGAGGCCTCCTCAAGCTAAGGGAATGTTTGTTCCCTTATCTCAGAGCTGCCTTGCCTTTACCCCTGTGCTGGAAAGTAGGTTAGGATTGCACCCTAAGGGTGTTGAAACTCCATACTGATTCTCAGCTACAAACTTTCATCCCTTAGAGCTAAAGATGTTGCAAGCATTCAACCAGGGGTGTGAGAAATATCGAACTCCACTGTTGGGACTACTTGAGAACAGAATCAAGAGGTGCATGAATATTACCGGCACGTGTTTGAACCTTTGAAAGAAACCATCCATTTGCAAAGTTTCTAGTTTGTGCAGAATTTTGTCATTCATTTTTAATTATTTTCTGCAAGCGAGTGATTTTATTTACTATTTATCCTTTGATGAGAGAGATCTTTGCTTCCACCTTTGAGTCAAGCTTTTGACTTGAATTTTTGGCTTGAATTTTTGCAGACATTCACTTGGAATGCTTGCAGAAACCAATAGTGGTGCCGTCAGGGGGCAGGGGGCTATGTTTTGCTGGAGACTCAACATGACGTATGTGGCCCCTCCCCCTCTCTGCCAGAGCCATTCCAAGTGGTGAGAGTAACATGGAGGCATCTCCATCCCAGGAGTAAGTTCTCGCTGTCTTGGTGGATCCATTCAGACCCACACCAGCTATATAGAGGGGAGTTCTTTTCCCCCTCTCACAACACCAGAACCAGGGGATATCCACTAAAATTGAGTGTTGGGAGAGTTGGAACAAATAAAAGGAAATAATTTTTTACCCAGTGGGTAATTAAACTGTGGAACTCCTTGCCACAGGAGATGGTGAGGACATTTGACCTAAGTTCCTTTAAAAAGGGATTGGACAGATTTCTGAAGGAAAAGTCCATCATGGGCTACAGGTCATGATGGGTGGTGCAACCTCCTTACGTTAGTAGTAGGCTATTTTAGAATGTCAGGTGCAGAGGAGTGGCAACAGGATGCAGGCATCTTGTTGTGCTCCCTGAGGCATCTGGTGGGCCACTGTGAGATACAGGAAGCTGAACTAGATGGGTTTTTGACCAGATCCAGCAGGGCTCTTCTTATGTTCAGATATGCTGCAAGTTTGAGGGGTACTGGGAAAGAGGATCAAGGCTAGGAAGAGAGATAAGATGGTGGCACCATTGTCACAGATTGTGACCCTTTCCTGCACTTGATCTGCCCTCCTCCCTGCCCTGATCTTTGCCCAGTTCCCCCCTTCTCTACCCTTTCCCACCCATCCCACCTCCTTTCCACCCCCTTGTGTTGTCGTCCCTGCACTGGGCTTATCAGGAGAACACCGGCATGTGGACTTGGCCGCTCATGCCTTTCAGCAGTGGCTAGGCTGTGCTGTATGGCTTGTTGCATTTTGTGACCACTATGAAGAACAACATACTGCCAGAACACTAGTTCTAGCTGCCTAAGGCCGTGTTAGCATTGGACCATAGGAGTTTGTTTCAGCCATGACTTATCCCCCAAAATAACAATGAACCATCACAATACTTTAGGATATGATAACCATGGGACTGTTTATGAAGTTGTGTGTTGAGAACCACATGGCACAATTGCTACAGCCATCAGATGTTTTTTTTTTCTTTTGCATTGTAATTGCCATGCTGTATAATTCTTGCCTAAAGCTACCTGCCCAATGACATACAGAAATAATCCTCTATTTATGCAATTGTTATATCTGTGGTGAATGCCCCGGTCTAAAATACATTCATTGGGAAGCAAGTTCCACTCCAACAGAGCATGAGTTCATGGGAACGTGCTGAGGACTGTAGCTTCATACATGGACGGTTTTCTAAATTGAAAGGTTCCAAATCAGCACAGAGTTAGCAGTACTGAAAACCACTGATTTTGATTCACATAGGTATGCCAAGCGGTTTGTGATAGCAGTGGCATTTGTGTTCAAGGCAGGGCCAGCTCTAGCAGCAACGGGGCCCAATGTGGGGCATTCCTGCGGAGCCCCCAACCCTCACTGTGGGGCCCCCCACTCACCAAGAAGAGTGCTGTTGGTGCTGCGCACAAAGCATGGCACATGGAAATGGTTGTTGGTGGTATGATAACGTCACTGCCAACTGCTTCCAGGAGGCCCCTTTTGAGCAGTTCAGAGGCAAGGGCAGGTGGGAGGGCCCAAAGTTAAGCTGCTCTGCTCACCCCACTGACTTAAAGCCAGAGACATCATCCGGGCGCGCCAGGAACCGTAACGCCCGGATGATTGGCAGCCCTCCGCCCCTAGGGCGGAGGGCAGCCACACCTCCCTGCACCTCGAATCGCTCCATTTCAGAGCGATTCGGACGCACGGGAGGGCGGGAGGGCCCAGGAGCAGCTCGCCCGTCCTCAGGAGAGGCGGCGCAGCCCAGGCCCATCCGCAGAACTGGCGGAATGGCGTACTGGGCCATTCCGCCAGGATGACACCACTGCTTAAAGCCCATAGAAATCACAGCTGCAGCTGCAGATGATATGGTTGGTGTGCTAGTACGGGGGCCCCTGAAGAGCGGGGTCCAATGTGGTGACATTGGTCACATTGGCTTCAGGTCGGCCCTGGTTCAAGGGATTGTATTTCACTTTCACATTCAGTTGATACACTCATGTAGTGTAGTTTCAACAAAACTTTGTTAAATCAGGGTTGGTCCAAGACACGTTGGTGTCTGTGGCAAATCTGGGGCCATGGTACCCTCTCCCAATTGTGTACATCGAGTCCTTTCATGTGTCTGCACTGGACTGGTTTGGATGGCCTAGTTCAGATGATATGCCGAAACTTTCCCTTAAATGCATAGAGGGGAGGTCTGAGCATGCATGCTTTCCTACCCATTGCACTATCACACCATTGCCTTAGGGTGGTTCATGCCCCCCCCCCAAGAAACCTTGCTTTCATACTACATTAAAATTATATTAAAACTGTTATTTTGGAGGCAGTTTGAATGAACCATTCATGTAATCATTGGCCCAGTCCTATGGGCCCTTTATAATAATGTATCTCCCAACATGCTGTAAAAGACCCAGCAACAACGTGAACACTCTTGCCACTGGCAGACCAGTGGCAGCTGCCACTGCAAAGCAGTGACAGCAAGGCACGCTGTCACAGCAGAGTCTGGGATGCACTGACTCCAGGAAGTCAGTAGAAGGGGTATGATGGAGGATGGGAGAGGGCAGGGGACAGTTTGGGGTAGGAAGGTCGATTCTGGTGGCAGCAATTTGTATCTGGATCCAATCCCTTTTTTCTCAGAACATAATCCTAACCTGGAGTTAGGCCAACACAGTTAGGCCAGCAAAGTTTGGCTGGCATAAGGGCCACCGTAATGCACATTTGAACCACTCTCAGAGTCAGAAAGGGTGGTGCACGTCTGTGTTGTTGCCTCTCTGACTCCGAGAGTGGTCCAAACGTACTTTACAGTATCCCTTGTGCTGGCCAAACTTTGCTGGCTTCACTGTGCCAGCCTAACTCCAGGTTTGGATTGTGCCCTTGGTGTTTTGCCCCTCCCTTTAATTCTCCATGAATTCAAAGGTTGGTGCATCCACACCAGCACATAGCTATCATGTGTCTGCAATCCAAAAATTGATACTGCACCTCAAAGTCATGGTAGGTTGTAGAACAGAAAAAAACATATACAAAGGATCATTTTAAAAATTTAGTTCTAAAAAAAACATGTTCCCACTTCACAGCAACCCATGGGGTGGCTCTGCATAAAATCGGCTTCAGCATAATTATTTAGCACATGTTAGGTTTATGCATAGGGAAGCAGAGAAACTAGTACTATGCACTTGATCAACTTTTCTGAGAAACAATATTAGAGGAAAGTGTTCAGTAAGTACTATCTGGTATATGCCTGTACTGTACATGGGGGGAAGAAGAAAAAAGACACAACACTCCAGTTGCTATCATGGCTACTCAGTGGTAGTTAAGCTTCTGTGGAAGGACAAGCAAGGTAAAGAAGATCTTCCTTGAACTCTCCCTTGGGAAGGAGGTAAGAATGGAAAGAGGCAATTATAGATGACCTTGCTCTGGTCAGCAAACACGTGCTGCGTGAATCAATACCTGGCATAGCAAGGACTTCCAGTGGGCAAGTTTGCTGCTCATCAGACTCTGTGCATGTTCCTGAGTTTGGGTCGAGGACGAAGAGATTGAATAGAACCTCTCAAGTGACTGAAGTCCTTTCTGATTATATTTTTTAACGTCACGGTGGCCGGCTAACTAGAACTTCGCATTGAGGAAAGTTTTGAACTCCTGTAGATCACTGGTTCCCAAACTGGTGGGTTGCCACCCACCACCCTGGGAAGCACTGGCTTCTGCCCCTTTAAGGGGTGGGGAGAGGGGGAAGGCAGCAACCTGATCCCCAGGATATCACTGCAGCCCTGGGAGGAGGGGCTTTTTTTAATACTTACCCCTGGCAGCACTGGCATGGGAGGTGTAGGAAGCCCTGGGGAGCTTCTGCCGGGCTCCCCGAGCCTCTAAATTCATTTAAAACGCTATTGCGACCCACTTCCGGTTTCACAATTGCAAACCAGAAGTGGGTCGTGATTGTGTTTTAAACACATTTTGCTACTTAGGAGTCCTGTGGGGGCTCCCAGGGCTTCCTACACCCCCTCAGATGCCAGCACTGCCAGGGATAAGTGTGCATTTATCAGCCCTCGTGTCCAGCACTGAACGGATTTGATGGTTTATTTTCTGGTCAAGCAGCTCTACTGATCACAGTTGCATTGTTTTTGTTTTCTGGGGTTCTTTATTTTTTGGGGTTGATTATTTTGTCTTCAGTATTATTTGTTATACTGATTTCTTGTTTTGAATTTTAATAAGTGTAATAAGACCCAAACTCAGACACATTTGAGCTTCTCTTGTGATTAGGAAAGGGAGGGATATAAATACCTTAAGTCGGTGGTTCCCAAACTCGTGAGTAGGAACCCACCAGTGGGTCATGAGCCAATTTCAGGTGGGTCACAAAGCACCTAGGGCAGCCATATTGAAAATATGGGAAGATGGGATGCTAGAAAGGGGGAGGGGTGGTTGTTGGTTTTTTCCTTGTGTCAAGGTTGTAAATAGGCTTTTTTCTTTGTTATTCACTTTGCTATTGGAAAATGACTGAGAAATACCCCAACATTGCTATATCATCAGGAAAGCAACAAGATCTGGTGTCATAATTACGTACTTCCTGCCATGACATCATTTCTGATGGGTCCTGGTCAGGTTGTCGTTCTAAAAAGTGGGTTCCAGTGCTTAAAAGTTTGAGAACTACTGTCTTATGTAAATATGAATGATCAAGAGTGAATTCTGCTGATTTTGTGGAGGTGGCTGACTCTTTTTTCCGAAATGTGTTTTAACAGCAATGATTACAAACTTAGGAAGAAAAATTCACTCTCTTTTTGGCTCCTGATCTCTCTCACTTGAAATCTGGCAGATACATTATTTACTTTTTCTAGGCTGGAGGTATAGACTGCCAACGTTATGGAGTGTCCAGAGGTGAAGCTTAATAGACCTAATGTAATGAATGAAATAGTGAATGAAATAACATCTACACATGAACAAGTACACATGTTCTGGGCCACTTCTTCATCTGAAATATGTATGGTGGAGAAAGTTCGGAGTCATTTTGTTCTCAGTTTGAAATTTGTTTTAACTCTTGTTTTATTACACTTTAAAGGCAATTTTTCTCTCATAATGTGAATCAATGGGAGATGCCTCTTTCATTAAAAAAACAAAAACCTCAATTCCATTGTTTACATAGTAATCTCATCATGCTGAGGAGCTCCATGATTACATCACCTGAGTGAGATTATAATTTTTCCTTGCTAAATTACAAAACCTCGATGCTCCACGGCCAACTGCAACTGCAATCTCTGATTAAATAGTCAGAGATAACAGGATAAAACACAAATCTTCTCTAATGAAAAAATAATAATTCTGACTGTTTATGTGGACTACCTGGAGGTTCAGAGCATTGTCTTCCAGAAATACTTCATATCCTTCTTTTGAGATTGGAAAACAGTTATGATTTAGAAAAAAAAAATCCTCAATGCATTTTACAAATCTATTAACTTTAGGGCTGCAAAGACTGATTCAGACAAGCGATGCAGTCATTTTATATGTGAGCTTGCAATGGCCAGCTGGAAAGGGTTACATCCTGTTTTATATTGTGTCTGTTAGCATGTGGAGTCACACTGAAAATCAATTTAATTTAAAAATGAGCTTAAGCATATACAACTGATTGTGTATGTGTGCATGTTTGATCATTTTAAAAAAATGGCATTGTGTTTCACAGCCCGCCAACTGCTTATTTACTGGAGCCGCAAAGTCCCTGTTTATAAATGGAAAGAAAGAGATAGAAGTTGATATTGCAATGCATTTTATTGTGTTCCTCTCTCGGTTTCTGTGCATTTCCTGTTTCATCAGCAGTTCCCTTGTGTCACATTCCATGCCACCACTGAGGGTCCCTTGGATGTCGGAGGGGGCTCCTGTTAGGAGACACTGTGGGGAGGTAGTTTACATACTCCTGCAAGTCAGTCTGCTCGGCAGCATAGCCAGGGGGGCAAAATTGTAAGCCTCTTGCTGAAGCCTCTTGCTGAAGCTAGTCGTGGTGATGGAGAAAAAGTTGGTTTCGTTGCTCTTGTTGGCTCTGGCAACAAGGAAGAGGGGCTGCTTTCATGGCTCAGTCAGGAGCTATAAAAGACTGGCTGCATCACGGAGTTTGCTACTCATTGTAAAAATGAATTCAAATTTGCATGCACAAATTCGAAGAAGAATGAAATCAGGGCTGCAATTCTACCCATACTTAACTAGGAGTAAGCCCCTTCAACTATAATGGGACTTCTGAGTAAATATGCATACGATTGGGCTCTGAGAGGTATTCAGTAATTATTCCTTAGTTCTACCCTAGCTTGAAAACAAAGCTCAGCTGAGATTGCTTGAGCCTTTTTGTGTTTGTTTGTCCCAGCTTCCCACGTAAAACACAATTGCAAGAATTTGGGCATAAGAATCAAGGGCGTAGAAGCCACGATGCATCTTAAAGGCATGGCAATGGATAATTGGACAATTCCTAACATGGAGTTTGTGAGATAGTATAGTTGTGTGCAATTGCTGTTATTAATTTAGACATCACACACACACACACACACACACACACACACAGAGAGAGAGAGAGAGAGAGAGAGAGAGAGAGAGAGAGAGAGAGAGA
>JAJKFI010000003.1:35028498-35039916 GCA_029204185.1 Lerista edwardsae
ATATAATGGTCATCTGAATTAAATTCTCCCATTCCTGTCCACTTTAGTTCACTAACTCCCAGGATGTCGATGTTCAGCCTTGACATCTCACGTTTGACCACATCTAGCTTGCCTTGATTCATAGATCTGACGTTCCAGGTTCCTATGTAGTATTGTTCTTTGCAGCATCGCACTTTCCTTTCACTTCCAGACACATCCACAGCTGAGCTTCCTTTCAGTTTTGGCCCAGCTACTTCACTCTATCTGGAGCTACTAGTACTCGTGTTCTGCTCTTCCCCAGTAGCATAATGGACACCTTCCGACCTGAGGGTCTCACATTCCTAATGCAGCAGTTCTCAGTGTTTGTCCTTGACTGTGCCACTTCGCATGGTCCACCTATTGGAAGTTCTAGCAGAAGCAACTGACAATGACATCATTGCCAGTTGCTTCTGGATTGGGAGGCCACATGCAACTCAACAAACACTGGTAAGAGGCTCAGAGTGGACAGGAAGGCTTTTTCAAGTGTGCACCGAAACTGCACCTCTTCCTGTTTGTCACGTCGCTGGTCTCGCTGCCACGCAGTGGGTGTCCTGAGGTCCCCCGCCTACCACCAGACGCCACCTCAGGTACCACTGGTGATATTACCGTTGGTTGATAAACACCTCCCTAAGGCACTCTAGAAAGACGTCGATCAATTTCCCCTCCAAAATGCCAGCTTCCCCAGGGCTTTGGCGTGCCCCAATTAGCTTAGCTTAACAATACTAATCCAAACAGTTAAGTACTTTTTTTCCAAAATGGCAAAGCTTAAGCACGATATCCTTCTAAATATTCATGCAGTTATTTCATTGAAATTCAAATAATTTGGGTTCCGATTGGCTTCAAATTCTAATCTTAATTTATTTTTTAAAAGCCCATAATTTTTACATGTATTCTTCCCTCAGCCTTCCCGGGAAACTGCCATTCTCGAAATCAAATTCCCTTGATTATGAAATGAACCAGTGCCGGCAGATGTGGAAACTTTATGAAATTGCACATCTCTTGACTCCTCTGTCACTTACCATGATCAATATTTCATGGGAGGGCTAATGGGAACTATTTTTACATTCCTTTATTTTGGTATTTGAAATGAATTTTGCAGGTTTCTTGTCATCCATTTTTAATGGGGGAGGCCGCATTCTCATAATTCAAACCTTCTGCTCAAAGGCATGCCTATAATGTAAGCCGTGCCTCTGATATGCAAGGAGAAGCACTATTGGAGCCCTCTTCTCAAAGCCTTCCATTGTACAGGACCTGGCGGTGAGAAAAAAAAAATCAGATTTTCCTCCAGATGGTTTTATGCTGAAAACAGGTGCAAGTTGCCCCTACGAAGACGTCAAAATGCAAAACTGGATGTTCTTAGAACTTGTTACCAGGAATTCTTTCCTTTTTTTTCTTTTCCAGAATATGTGTTAGCATGTGCTAAATAAGCTAGCATGGGGAAATCTATCAGGTGTGCTGGGACCGGTGCAGTATCCAATGGCACAGCCCAGTGGTTGGGTGAACAAGGAGGAAGAGGGAGGAGAAGGGTAACAGTGAAAGTGCAAGAACATGTTTATTTTGGGCATAATCAGTGATGTCATGCAGGGGGTACACGGGAGTACGCGAGTACCGGTTTCTAGGATTACAGCTGGCCCCGCCCATTCGCCCACCCACACGTCGACTCCGCCCTCTGCAACATTTGAATTTCCTGCATGTTTGAGTTGCCTGCATGTTCTCAGAGCCAGGCAGGCAGGCAGGCAGCGAGCGGAGCCTTTCCTTTCCTTGCCACTGAAAAATGAGTTGCTCTGGGGTTTTAACATGATGCCAGGCCTCCTTAACATATTCTGGGGGTGCTGTGGAATACTGTTGCAACTGTTGTGTCAGTTTAAAATCATCTGAGGCCTCAAAAAGGGCTTTTTTCATGTCACTTCCTGCCACAACATCACTTCTGGCTTATGACGTCACTTCCGGTGGGCAGGTCCCAACATGTGCCAATCAAAAGTGAGTACCTGTTCTTAAATCATTTAGATGACACCACTGGGCATAATAATACATTTATGGGGAAGGGACCAAATATGCATATATGCAGGAGCCTGCTGTCAAGTTGTCTGCATATGGCACAAGGCAAGAAAGGGGGTCAATGATGAAGCTATACCAAGGACCAAGTATTAGTGTTTTTTTTTCCCCTTCCAGTTTGTTTGCAAAGCATTACAGGGATTGTGGGGCTGGGTTGCCAAGACCAAGCAATCACCTCTTTCAGGGTAAAAGGACAGAAAAAGATTGAAGGGACCCAGAGGCTAGATTAGTGGCATAGCTAAGGCATCTTGAACCTGGGTGCACAAAATTTTGTAACACCCCATAACCCCTAACCCAATTTTTTTTAACATTCCCACACAAAGCTTCAAGAGGTACTTCTGAAGCCCTGGGTACCATGCCCTAAAGTGTTGGTGAAAACTTGAAGTGTCTTTTGGTGGCCTCTGACACTCTTTCAAAGTATGGTACCTGGGGCAATGCACTCCCCCTTGCCCCTTTAGCTATGCCACTGGACCACGTGGTTGCCTTGGCTGTTCAAGGAAGGAAGTAGGGGAAAGGGGCTGAGGGAACTGACACTGCTTTCCCTGGACAAGGGAGCATGATGCTGCACAAGAAGACAGCTGCCCAGCATGCACTGGTGCAGATGCTTTTCTTTCAGAAGGGGTGCCTGGTTAGCAAACTCTACAGCAGGAGTTTCTCCATTGTGCTAAGGGAAGGGGAGAGGAGAGGGATGAAGAAGGTTGAGAAGAGAAGGAAGCAGATAGTTACCAGTCATGGGTGTGAGTTTAGCACAGTGGTTCTTGGGTAGAATTTGGGATTGGTGGAGTTCATGGGTGCCAACTAGGGGGGGGCTGTGGGTTTTTCAGCTCCTATGGTTTTTTTCCCATGGGGCAGAGCATGCCAGCCCCCCAGCTCACCATGCCAAACAGTGACAAGAGCACCCATGCCCGAGGCCAGGGTGTGTGATTGCTTCAGTGATCGAGCATCCCAGCCTCGGGAGAGGTGGCTGTCAGGCCGGCAAGCCCCTTCCTGAGGCCAGGGAGCATGATCACCTCGGGAGATGATGGGGCACAATCACGTCAGGGGCGTGGCCACGTCAACATGGGGACGTGGCCATGGGCAACCTGACCTTCAAAGGGAGTCAGCGCCACTGGGGGTGTTTCATGTAGCATGGGCAGGGCAACAACCAACAGGAGGGCAGCAAAATGAGACATCTAGAAGATACGTGGAGTCCTTGTTATATCTTTTTCTTCCATAGGAACATAAGGGAACTTTTGTGGAATGAGCTCATCACGCAGTCCTCTTTGGTGAATAATGGCCCTTGATTGCTACTCCTCAGCCCTAAATGGGGGCTTCTTATATTCTACCAAGGGGGCACCTGCTAGCTCTGGAGACCAGTTGCTTCATAAGCATGGATTCCTTTATTGAGAAGCTGTACAAAAGGGTTTGGGCAAACAGGCCTACTCTCCTGCAGTGCCATGAGATCCCCTTACAAGGAGGAGGATTGAGGGGCACATGGTTCTGCCCTTGGCTTCAGAGAATATGCAGGGAAGAGGTTAAGGTTAGGCCTGTGTCCTTCTCCACTGTTGGCATCGGGTGCTTCCCTGGGCATTGAGGAGGGTTTCCCCTCTCAGGGCTGGCCAGCCTACAATGGTCCTTCCCTCTGCCTATCCTCAGCATGACCCTAAGGCAGGGCCTTGAAACCCTTCCATCCCCTTTCTGGTGCAGGCTCCAACCCTCCCACTTCCCCTGTACCTGTCTGAGGCATCTCAATTCCTCTGGTGATGGAGGCATTTGTGGGCGTGGCCATGATTCCCACAGTTCGACCCACTGGCTTTCCACTAAAAAAAAGTGTTTTGCATTTTAGCAAAAACCACTCATAGAAAAGAATCTGTGAATGGCTTATTTCCCTCTGTTCAGCGGTTTGCAGTTAGCCTGAATGAATAATAATTAACATTTATATAGCATTTTTGGAGCGTGCCCAGCACTTCATATGCATCAACCTTAAAACAACCTTTAAAACAAGGAAGAATGATAGTCCCCATATTCCAGCCAGGGAGCTGAGGCTGAGATGGAGTAGCTTGTTTAAGAGTATCTACTGAACTCATGCCAGAGGTAAGTTTCAAACCACGGAAGTTCTGACTCACAGCTCAGCCTCTTAGCTGTTGCATAGCACCATCCCTCTTGTGTTAGCAACACAAGCCTACAGATGCCCACTCAGAAATAAGTTCTGATTTCCTCATGGCTGGCTTCCACACATTACGCCCCCATTCAGAAGACCTTAGAAAGGCATTTCCAGTTTTGGGCAAAAACAGGAAGTGCTTTTCTAAGGCCTCCAACAGGTCTTCTGACAATCGGTAAAGCTGTGCATGGCCTCCCCGGGGGGCCTGCTGGAGGACTTAGAAAAGTACTTCTGGTTTTAGTGAAAACTGGAAGTGTCTTTCTATAGACTTCTGCAGGTCTTCCGAGAACTTTTGAGACTTGAGGCTCATTCGAGGCTCAGCCTTGCGAGGTGCACGGCCTCCCTAGGCCTCAGAAATGTACTCCTGACTAGTGGCATTCTTTCGGGAAGGGGGAAACGCTAAATGTTGCAGGGGCCTGAGCTCTTGTGTAATGCAGTCCCTCCCCTTTGGAGCTGCTAATGGCTCTGGGGCCAACGGGCATTAGACAGGTTCCTGCAAAACTTAGTATTCCCCCCCCCAGGAGCACTACTGCCCCTGAGAACCAGGTGTGGTACTTGAGGCAATTGCCCCCTTCCCCCTGTAGCTACACCACTGTAAGTACATTGTAGTTAAGCAAAACTAAGCATGTTTGATTCACCCAGCCCTGAACATTCCCAAGTACCCATTCATTCATTTGGGTGATAGAACAGGTGAAGCAGTCAATCATAGACATAGATGGCAACAATTCCTATGGTTTAAGCAGGTTTTAGTCACTATGACCACAAGAACTATGTTAATAGTTGTCCAATTTATCTGTTTAATTGTACGCTGTGTCTAAAAACAATTTGGATTGCTTCTATATAGCGCAAAGTGATTTGAATGAGTTATCGCTAGGATTAAAGTGCTTACTGTAGTGGATCTTGTAGTGGATCTTACACAAGATCTTGTGTAATTCAAAATGGAGGCACCCAAGAGAGCTGAGCAGTACCTTTCCATGGTAATTTTAAGAACCACTGGCCTATTGCCAAAATATCACCATGTATTAATTGAGCAATGTATTTTCATTTTTTTTAAATATTGAATACAAGAAATGATGACAAAATATTTCTTTCTGAACTGTGCATTATGCCATGCTCTTACTCCCTTATCTGCATAAGATGATGCCATATCATTCATTCCAGACACCTGAACTAAAGATTAGGAAGTGATCAAAAGTGAGACACACCTGAGAAGCTGCAGTCAACTTTTGACGGATTCAATTTATCTGTGATGAACCTCTGACTGCATAAATAAGAGCTGATCTAGCTATTGACCCATTCCAGGTACACCTATCTGTGAAAAGCCATGAATCAGCAAATTGCGCTTCCTCATATTAAACTTTTTGCTTCTTTGGATCGATAATGGTCGCATTACAGGATCAGCCTTATCACAGCTACAGAGGATTTTATCAGTGAACTCCATTATTGGCAAAAACGTCCTTCTGTAAAACCTTGCTAATTTGAATTCAATAGGCTATTATGGTGGAGCCTTGAATGAACAAGTCCTTTGTGCACACCATGATTATTCCTTAAAAGGGCCTCTTGTAAGTATCTGTGGAACACTTTGTCTTGCTGTATGAACAGGGGAAATGCTGAACTCTTTTTTTTCCTTGATAAGCAGGTTTACTCACTAACAGCTTTACACCTCATTGATCACTAGACCTAGTCATGTCCCATGATGTGAAAGAAAATACAGCATCTTTGCCAGGAATGCGGGAGGAGGGAAGAGCAAAGGGTGCTCCCTGCATTCTAGAGTAGAACCCTGGAGGAGACACAAACAGAACAGAATGAGGCACAACTAATAACAACCCTTGCTATAATTTTCAAGGTCTAGATCAGTGCTTTTCAAACCTTTTAGACCCGGACCCACTTTTTAGAATGGCACTCGTGTTGGGTACCACCAGAAGTGATGGCATTAACCTGAAGTCATAGCCAGATGTGACATCATCAAGCAGGAAGTGCTGCCATTGTGACGTAATCAAATGACACTCCTGGAATACAAACTGGCATTCTTGGACTGAAGCAATTGCACAATCATGAAACATCCCGGACGGAAAGCAAGAGTAGGACAAAATATTATGTAAAAGAATTGAACTAAAAACATTTTTTTTAAAAAAAACTTCACTTGAAAATTCAAATTAACACTCACAAAAGCAAGCAAGCAAGAGTAAAGTCTTCAGTTTCCAAGATGGCTGCTCCTAGTTTTCCATGACTCAGCTGACATCAGGTCGCGACCCACCGTGGATCCCGACCCACAGTTTGAATAACACTGGTCCAGTTTATATGACAAGCGCCTTATGTGCATCGTGCCCCTGGCAGATACCCCTTAGGCTCTACCTTTGTTATGCCTCTGTCTGAAACCTCATGCCAAATGCTTCCCCCTTCCCCAATGATGTGCAAGCCTCTGCTACTTCCACTCTCTAATATTCCAACTCTGCTATTTCCTCTCTTCCCTGCCACATCCCCTCTTCCACCTTATCTCCCTCTTCCATTCCAGGCAGCGGAAGGAGAATTTCTATACACAGGAAGGCAGATAGAGATAAGCCTTACCTCCTGAAACAACATGCTGCCTAGGGCAACTGCTTTGGTTGGCCTCATAGATGGGTCAGCCCTTCATGGAGCATGCAAAAGTGTGGAGACTCCCTTCAACTGGTAGCAGGGGAACAGCTGGGAACAGTTTGGTAACAGATGTAAGTCGTGCTGTAAGCCTCCCATGTTATCTGCTTGGGAGCGAACATACATGGAAAGCCTGTGCCTGTTGAGAAACTGCCTGTAAAAAGGAAAGAAGCACAGAGGGGAGAGAGGGGGGGGCAATGCTCAGAAACGGCAATAGCCCGATTCTATTGGACTGCTGAGCTAGTGGAATCAATCAATCAATCAATCAACAGGTACTTATATACCGCTTTTCAACATGAAATTCACAAAGCGGTTTACAGGCAAATAGTAATAAAAAAGTTAAATGGAATTATGTTCTGCCAGCACTGGCTGCTGAAAACCTGTTGTAAAGTGCTGAATGCCAGTGCAAGGTACTGGTGATCCAGTGGGAAAGTTGGAGCCATTCCCTGCATGCCGGCATGAAAGGCCCATCAGAGCAGGTAAGCCTTGTGCAGGGGATGGAATGGGGGAAGGGCAGGATGGGGAGATGGGGCAGGGGGTGGGCAGCTTGGGTCCAGGAAGGGTGTGTAGCAGCAGCAGGGCACGCCAAATTCAACCCCCTTTTCCAGGTCTGATCTGCATGTATGCTTGACCTAAAGCAGGACACTCCAGATGCGGGCCCGTGGGCCAACTGGCTGGTGCGTTGACTGGGAGCTCTCGGAGGGACTTTGCAAAGGCTCCTGGGTGGAATGGAAAGTGCAGTTTGCTCCTGGGAAGCCTTTGCTGATGGCAGCAACCCCCAGTTTGGAGATCGCTGGCCTAAAGCAAGTAACTCCTCAGCTAATTTTAGGCGCTGGAGGCATTTTTAAAGATATAAGCCCTGAAATGCTTTCATACATTGTGAGGTGAATCACAATGTATGAAATTGGTGTGAATGCCCCCAGTGTGGGGAATGTGAGCATGTCTGAAGATGCGGCTTGATGAATTCCACTTGAAAAAGCTGGAAAGTGATCCGCAAATTTTAGCTACAGCATCTGATTACCAGGAAAACATCCAATGCTTGAAAGGCTGCCAGTGACTAATAAATAAGAGTGTTTGAGCCAACAGTATTTGTCATAAAAAGGATGAGGAGAGAAGAACGGGCCTGGTTGTGCTGTGGGACCAGTGGGGTTCTGAGAAGAAAGTTAAAGGAAGCCAAGAAAATATCTTGATTGATAACTGCATGGAGAACATGAAGGTAGCCATGGAACAAAGGCAGACATATGACAAGATGATTCTTCATAACAAAGACTGAAATGAGGGAAGACACTGATATAATTAGATTAGTAGAGAGATGGAGCTAGAACAGCTTCTTTGTCTACCGTTTGAGGCACTCCAAATTGTTTTCCACTCCACTTGCCAAAGTAGGGGCCACAGTTACGTCATCGTCTGGCTGATCTTAGTCGGAGTCCATCTCAATTCTTGCTCCTTTTTTTTCCTCTGCAGGTGAGCATTATGTGTAGCAGTGGGAATGAAGACACATATTTGGATAGAAGAAATGAGTATTTCTGTCTTTGCCATATTTAGTTAGAGATGTTGGCAGGGCAGAAGGAAATCTGTCGGAGAGGCACTAAAGGAGATGGACTGGGTCTTCAACGGAACTAGAAAGCTGGGGATGGGAATGTCCTATGCTAATTTCCATACCTCAGAGCTGTATTGCCCTTACCACAGTGCTGGAAAGTTGGTTAGGATTGCCCCCAGACTGGTTAGGATTCTCCCACCCCAGCAGCAAATCCACATCCAAGTCACCCACTGGTTTCAGCTGCCTTGTTTTGAGCTGCAGAAGCAACCATAAGATCAATGGTTCATTATCTGCAAATTTGCTATCTGCTAGGTTTTCTTGCAACCTAACCCTAGTGGATAATGATGAGAAATGGCTGTATACATAGATAGATTCTCTCTCTTTCTCATGTGTGTGCACGTGCATGTATGCATGCATGAGACTGTGTATGCATTTCATTACAGCCTATGGAAGGCTCTAGAAAACCTTTGTTTTGCATTTTTATTGCAACTTTTTTGTTGCATTTGTTCATCTAGCGATTGAGGTGCTTACCAAATAATGTTTCACAAGAAATAATTAATACTCATTTACTATCAGGCAACTTGCACAAGAATTCTTTTCCATATATTCTACAGCCGGCCATGCACACAGAGTGTGCAGAAGTTTGCACCCCCGGTTCAAAAAGGGTTCATAATTTCTTCTTGAGTTTGAATTCTATTTCTGCTACATGTTAACATCATGTTCCTGCTGGGTCGAATCTACTGACAATTTCTTAACCGCAGAGCAGCTGGAAAGTGGGAAATGGAGAATAAACACAGTCTGATGCGTGGTCAGTGTTTGTGCTTATACAATTCAAAGCTGCACACAGCCAACTGAGAGCGGGTCACGTAAAAAGTAATAATAATGTTGAGTCCACTTTAGATTTCTCTTAGCAATATTTCTTTTCCTTAGAATATTTGATGGCCGCTTCAAATGGCACAAAAGAAAACCGACCCTGTTATTCACTCCAACCTACATTCCTATTTAACACGAATACTAAATAAATTTCTGTGAGGGAAAGAAATTTCAGAAATAGCTTTGCCTCTGTGTTTGTTTGTTTCTTTAAATGAAACATTTCATGCTTGTTTGGAAACCTTTACAGGCTTTCATCAAACCCCAAATTATATTCACTCCCATCTAAAATGATTTAAGTAAAAAATACATTTCTCTGATAGCCTTCCAGGCAGGAAGTTTTACTTTCAGGTCTGCTGGCGCTTGGGGTCCTTTTATTATTTAACAACACCTCAATAATTACCTTTCTACTTCCCCTCCTTTCTCGGCTATTGTTTCTGGCATATTGGTTTTCAAGGTCTCAGAGTTCACGGGGCTGTTTTCATTTTAAATACAAGGCCAGGAATACAAAGTTGGCATCATGAATAGTAATTTTATTCTCAGGGCACAATTCTAACCTGGAGTTAGGCCAGCACAGTTGGGCCAGCACAGTTTGGAGAGCACAAGGGCCACCGTGTTTGGACCACTCTAGGAGTCAGGGAGGATGGTGCACGTCTGTTTGCTGGCCTCTCTGACTCAGAGCACAATCCTAACATGGAGTTAGGCTGGCACAGTTAGGCCAGCAAAGTTTGGCCAGTACAAGGGGTACTGTAAAGCACATTTGGACCAATCCCAAAGTCAGGGAAAATGGTGCTTGTCTGTGTGCTGGCCTCTCAGATTCTGAGAGTGGTCCAAACATTCTTAACGGTATCCCTTATTCCAGACAAACTTGC
The DNA here is from genome assembly GCA_029204185.1 of Lerista edwardsae. Taxonomy (NCBI): domain Eukaryota; kingdom Metazoa; phylum Chordata; class Lepidosauria; order Squamata; family Scincidae; genus Lerista; species Lerista edwardsae. The sequence goes on from JAJKFI010000003.1 coordinate 35,038,628, forward strand.
TGGTGTAGATTGCACTATCAGAGTGGTCCAAACATACTTTATGGTATGCCAGCCAAGTTTTGCTGTCCTAATTGTACCGGCCTAACTCCAGGTTAGGACTATTCTCTCAGTTACTGCCACCAAATATAAGCGTCCCCATGCTATCTACTTCCCACCATCTCAAAGCCAATTCTGGTTTGTTCTATGTCAGCAGCATATTATTTAGCAACTTTGAAGACCAACCTGAGTTTTTGTCTTTGTCTAATGCCTTTCTGTTTATTTATAATCACTCATCATTGAGCGAGACCTGTGCTGTGTAACATTTCATTGTCCAGACCATCCCGGAGAAGGAAACCATTTCCGCATACTAAACAGCAGCGAGGTCAGGGTAAGGGACACATCATTTTGAAGAGGTGTTGAAGGATGAAGAGGTGGCATAACAACAGTCCATTCACATTTTTAATTTGAGGAGTTGAATGAACTTCACAGGTAAACATTAACCTTGAGTGGATGTAGAGCCTTTAGATAATATGCTATGTATTGTCTCTCAGTTTTATTACTTGAAGTACACCCAGATGGCTTGTACTAGAATAAATCTAATCTCTTTCTAACAGTGCTCCTAAGAACAATGCTCTATGAGTGCATGTCAATCATTAAACTAAACAAAACACCTTTGAGATTTTCATATTTAAAGTGCAATCCTAATCTGGAGTTAGGCTGGCACAGTTAGGCCAGTAAAGTTTGGATGGCACAAGGGCCATCGTAAAGTTCATTTGGACCACTCTCAGGGCTCAATCCTAAACTGAGTTAGGCCGGCATAAACTAAGCCAGCACACAGACGTGAGCCATCCTCCTTGACTCTGAGTGTAGTCCAAACACGCTTTATGGTGGGCCTTTTGCTGGCCAAACTTTGCTGGCTTACCTTATGCTGGCCTAACTCCAGTTTAGGATTGCACGCTCAGAGTCAGGGAGGATGGTGCATGTCTGTGTGCTGGCCTCTCTGACTCTGAGAGTGGTCCAAACATACTTTATGGGGGCTCTTGTCCCGGCCAAACTTTGCTAGCCTAACTATGCCAGCCTAGCTCCAGGTTAGGATTGCGTCCCTAGAAACAGTATCATTTCATACTGGGAAGGCTGTCTGAGCAGTGCATTGGACATGAATAGACATGATCTAGTAAAGGCTGGCTCATGCAGCAAAGCCCTGTGGGTTGGTGGTGGAAGGGCTACAGGGTTTTCCCTATAGCAGGGGTCTCCGAACTATGGCCTAGGGGCTACACACATGCACACACACACACACACACACACACACA